>JAUTXW010004335.1:0-600000 GCA_030620095.1 Kuschelorhynchus macadamiae
TGGCACACGGTATACTGTAAGTAATGTCTACGAAATGGCTATAACACATTTTAGAAAAATTTACAGGTTGATACTTTTTCCCAGGTCGCAATCTGTTTTATCTACCAGATTTTTTTACTGCAACGTCACTAGTCATTTGTACAATACAATCAAATACCCAATTCTGTTTTGTAGCTTTTTGGTTTCTTAGATTATTTCGATATTTTGCCCAGTTTAGAACTTATTTAGCAAAATACATATTCATGTATGATCATGACACACGGAACACATATGGTATTTATAGAATTATAATGTTAATGCATTATCTATATATTTAAAACATTTGCAGCAAGTTCATGAGAGAGTTGTACTGCACCAATGTACATAATTTGTCTTAAATGATCGTCTGGTTGCCGAGACCTTTCAACACTATTTTTTGTATTGCTTTATTGCATTTTCTATAAAACCAATATGTTTTTCATATAAAATTTCTGGACCACGTGGTAAATGCGCCTCATATTCTTATAATTCCACTAGAAAATCATCGCGCCATCTAACGGAAAAGGTAGAACAAGGTCTGCAGAATAAGCATTTAATATATAAAAATAAATTTGTTGTAAAAATGGCCAGTGAGCCGAATTTTTCGTGAACTAGGAAAAAGTAACATCTGTATATTTTTCAATATATAGCAAATTCGTAATCGTTTCTCACCAAATAATTTGTGTCAAATTTGAGTAATTTATTTCTAGAAATGTACGAGGTTCATGAAAAATACTAAAAAAAATAATGATATTTTAAAACATCTCAAAAACGAAGTTTAAGTCCGAATTTGCTTATAGATTTTTAAGTCATATCAAAATTGAAGCCTGAATTTTTCGATTAACTTTATTTTTATTTAAGCCACGCTGAGGATGAATGACTTATAGGTCGAAAGAGATACTATACAAGTTATACAGACTCCTTTGTTTCATTCATTTTTAATTACATTTTTATGCACCGTTTTTTCTAATTAACTACTTATTATTTTCTTTATTATATTTAGAATTTATCACCAACCATGTCAAAGGGAGTCCTCACACCGCTTATGGAAAATGGCTTTCGGCTAATTTTTTTGATAATTTGATATGTTGGAGAACTCAACGTTTTGATCAGATGTCTTCATAGCCGCAACGCGACCTAATGAATAGTTTCGGAAGTACTGGGTATTAAATTTATTAATTTGCCAATTTAAATCGTTTTACATCTATTTAATGTTCTTACGTTTTGACTATAGCCATCCTTAAAAAAGCACTAGAGAAATTTTATGTATTCTCCGAAACATTTTTGACTTATTTCGTGCTACACTTCCTAAACCGTAATGCAAATGTTATAGTTTTGTTGCACCTAAATATTAGTTATTATTGTTTCAGTATTAAAAAAAGTAATTCTCGGAGTCACTTTTTAACATTTGGCAACTTAAAGATGTGCTTGGTTTCAAAAATGGGCTATTTTAATTGCCGATAGAGATTACAGGGACGTCGTACCTTTGCTTACTATTCTTGGAATCGACCACAAAATGCCTAACTTTCTGCCACCTGGGCAAAGACAACTTACTACAGAGGAAGCAAATTATTCCAGAATCACTATTAAAACAAGATAGATTTTTGAAGCCCGCAATGGGCATTTACAATCAATATTTAGTTTTTTTGCAAACAAAATACAATTACGCACGCATCACATTAGAGGACTATTTAAAGATTGCTGCTGGTTTGATCAACAGATATTATTAATGCCTGAGGCCACTGTCGAGTTGGCTAGGGAACTTCACAATAGAAGCAACAGCTTAGATTCAGATCAGAGCTGAAGCAGAAAATTGGCATTTAAGAAATGCAGTGTCCAACTAATGTTGCTGCTGATGTTCCCTAATTTAGCTTTAGATTCCTTGAGATACCTCACTGTAGGGTCCTACCAAATAAAACTTGCACCATCATATGTACAGGATTTAATTAACAGGCAACCCAAAAGAAACGAATTTTAACTAAATTCGTTAGCCACAGGTCCATTTTTGTTAAATTTATAAGTGTTAAAACTGTATTTTTAAAGCACGCATTTCCCAATTCACATGAGTGCCTTAAAAATTCTTTTAACACAAATATCATACAATATTTTTTGGACAATCGGCAATAAAAAGCAATCGCACAGTTGCAAATTAATGTTTTAGGATGTTTAATACCTAGTTATAAATAGCACCTTATTATAAAATTATCAAATTGACATTTGTTAATTAAAGCTGGCAACCATTGTTGGTTTAATTGTTTAGGGGAATTTTAAAACATCCTGTAATTCTCAAAACACTATTGTGATTTTTGCTTGAAATGCAAGAAAATATAAAAGAAAACGATGGTTGTTGTACCGACTCATTTAAAGATAAAGATGAAGCGGCTAAAAATATGCTGAAATTGTATTTCTGTCATATCTGCGGAGAAAGTGGAGGTAGATGTGTGGAAGATGTTTAAATTATACACTTAATATTAATGTTAATAAATAAAATATAAATGGTTTTTGGCCTTTGCTTTTAAAATTTGATATTGTACTTTTAACACTAGGACCTTAAACTTTAAGGTACTAATGCCTTAAAGTAACATTTTTAAGGGTAGAAAAAATGTATTAAAAGTTAGTATTAATTATTAATAACGAAGAATGTGTCCACTTACACACCCCCCTTAGTGGGAGTCCTGCGTTCAAATTCTAGCGAAAGCAAAATAAAAAAAATGAATATATTTGTTTGTAATGCTATTAATATAATTGATTCGTTTTTTAATAAGTTGATGAAAAAATGAACAGTAACAGTTGTTTATTCATGATATATCGCTATACCTTATTCCCATTATTTGAAAATTTTCTGGTTTAAATGTGATTTATTTTTTACTGGTAAAAACTGTGAAAATGTCTGTCCTCCGGTACAACACACTATTTAACCTGCATGATGAATTACATTTTAACCTAGGCGATGAATGATTTTGCAACGCTAATATCAAATTTGAAAAATGTAAAATGTAATTTATTTCATAATGTCTAGTAAATCTAGTTACCCTGTACTGATTTTCGGCTGGTAAATTGAACATTGCAGTATCTGATATCGTAATGTGTTGCCTGCGATGTTATTGTTAGAATGGAACAATTATTTGTCCGGTTTGTCTTTGACATTTTCTCGCTAAAAAATAAAATATTCGGTTATGTTTATTTGACAGTGACAAGCAAAAGACAGTCATAATTAGCTATGCAAAAAATATCTATAAAACCGTTAAAATGATAGATTTTTAGACTATCAAGTAATATTTCCTAAATTTTAATAAATATAACGTTTAATAATTTTAAAAAAGATTATAAAGACAGTATGAAATAAAATATTGCACGAAACATATCCGTTAGGTGTCATTACAGTACTCGTTTATATTCTCCTACGTCGCCTAGTCCGTAAAACAACTTGTACTGTAATAAGTCACCTATAGAACTTATAACGTAAATTACTATTATTTTGCCTTGCTTACATTTCGTTAAATTAATATTATCGTTTGTTGCAGATGTTTTCTGTCATGCTTACGTTTTCCCCTATAGAATCTGTACCGCTGTACAATACATTGTATGCATTCAGAGCACCAGACAGAGCTTTCGATAACAGTCTTAGTATGATTTACCACGATCTTGGATACAGCGCTGGATATCATAATGGACGAACTGTGGAAGTGATAAATTAAAAAGACTATCTTATGTTTGTTTTATTTAATATCAAAAATGATTTTAATATTAGATACGTATTGTAATTATTGTCAAATAAAATACAAAAAAATCTGCCATCCTAGTTTTATAACCAATTTACGCGATCGATTTCTAAAATATAATTTAGTATTTTTTAGATCTTTGGTAATACTCCTTTGCGTTCAAGATATTTTCAAAGGAGTGCCATTTCAGTTATATCGGAATTATTGGTTGACTAGCTTATATATTTTTTGAATTGTGAAAGTTTCCTAGCAATAAGTTTGAAAAATGACGATTTTTCTAATTTTTTTCTTTTTTTTTTAAATTTTATATTGAATTTAATTTTTGTTAAATTCTTTGTAAATTAAAAGAAAATTATGCATTTTGAGCAAAATTTCTGTATCTGAGTTGATATTTTTTAATAGAATATATTTATATCACCTCAAGTTCATGCCTGTGAGGGATAAACATGATTACTTTATTTTTTAACCATTATGAAAACAGTTTTGGTAAATACCTATATATTTTAGTATTACTTTGTGTTTAAGTTACTATTAAGGACATACTTTAGAATGTGACAAAATACTGCGTTTTTTAATCGATCGAGTAATGTCTAATGGTGTCCAGTTAAGACTAAAGATTTAGGCCACCCGTAAAAATAGTACTGGAGAGGATTAATGTGGGCTGTTTTTGATGGCTACCTAATGGTGTTGTGTGGTGGGAAGTTGTTGTTTTACTGTTTTACAACCAACCTATAATAAGTAAGGACAGGGGATCTCTCATGTTGAAAGTATATGTTTTGCCGTAAATTGAGATTCTAAAAATTTTGCAGCTGATTTTGTAGTCCCGCAAGATGATGCTCGAATATAACCAACTCGATTAATTGACTGTTTAGTATACCACATCACACATTTATGCTGAACCGATGTTGAAAACACTACCGATGTTCGTTAGAAAGATTGTTTACTACGTAGTAAGTAAACGCCTCTTCTTCGGTTAAAAATACGTATTTATCTAGACTTCGATTTACATTTATCCAATTGCAGAACTGAGTTCTGAACATAAGATCACCTTCCATAATTTTGAAGTGGATGGAAATGAAAAAACTCGCTAAATTTCCTTTACCCGGTACTTCCCTCGTTATGAAATTTTTGTTTCATTAGGAATAGTGAAGTGTGAGCCAATTTAATTCGACACATAGTTGTTTAGTAACACATATACAGGTATACTGTCTTTTCAAACATTTTGAATGGCACCATTTTGATCCACCATATTCGATTCGTACCAATATTTTATCAGTTTCTACATATCCGCACTTGATTTTTTAGGCATAATTTAAAATAAATTGAATAAGTAGTTCTCCTACACCAGTTTTAAGACCGCCGTTTTGTTCCGTCATGTTGAATTCATACCAATTTATTCATTTAATTACATTTAATTTTACTGCAAAACTCAGTCAATTGCTAATCAATTGATTTCTCTAAGTTAATTTGTTTCACTGAGGAAATTATTAGTTAAGATCAAACTAAGTTCCTCAGACTATAACCATTTTTAATGCCTTCAAATCCATGCCCGCTGCAGACCATTTTTTACACAAGAACTTGAGATTTCTAATTTTTTTGACATATCAGGAACAAATTTCATTGACTTTTTTTTAAATTCGATAAGGTATTTGAATATGTTTTCATCTTACTGCATAAAATACAAACTTCTCTTTCTATGTTATGGTCAAAAATATTTAACTAATGTTGTTAAAGGCGATTTATTCTTTGATTTTTCTAGAAAACAGACTGCGAATATAAGAAAAAATAAACAGTAAAATCCAAGATTCTGGAAAGTACTCGTGTCTAAGAAAGCTGTATTGAGAGACTACTTGAAAGATGAATCAAGAGAAAGTTAGAAAAGCAAATCCTACTTCTAACTTATTTTATTTACAATCGAAGCAATGACTCAGTTTTTCATCGCTGGTGGTCAAACAATTTTTACAAGAGTTTCAATCGCCGGCTGACCATATCAATTATAACACTTTAGAGTGTGCGCATATTTCAAATCTGTTCTTCGATGTTTTGAGGTGCGATTTCATGGCTTTATGGCTTTAATGATGGTTTTTCGACGTACATGTGCTAAGCTAACCCTAACACTATAGGTTTTGTTAAAAATCCTAGTTTTAATATAGACTCGGAATGTTGATGGCGCGCTACCGCTCACTTTCTTCACAGCAAACCTAACCAATCCTAACATAAGACAATTCACATTTTTATTTACTATAAGTTTTGTTAAAAAAAAGCTTTAAATAAGCCATTCGCTTGAGTGGAAATTCGAACACATAGGCGCAGTATCCAAAGTATCCATACATCACCGAGCCAGGAGGCCCATGCTCAACATTCAACAAACCTCCGCCGAAATAAATGACGGACCCATAGGAAGTACATTGTGTTTTGTGATTGGTATGATCGTTTTTAGAAAATTGTATACTAGATACAGGGTATCTTAAATAATTTTCAACTAACTGAACCAACTTATTTAAAAAGAGATGTGTATACGTGCTTCTTATATTGCAGTTTACATAACCTAACGTAAAATATATAATTATTCTAAAGTTGTCTCGTGCATATCAGAACAATTGTAATTTATATAGGGTGCCGTCAAAAAAGAAACTGAATATGTTTAATAGTTCAAATCGGATATTTGGAAGATTCTATTGGCGCAAAACATATCAAATATATATGTAATATTTTTAGCTAAGAATTGTTAAAAATTATACACGGGCTCATCATAGAGGTCATAGGAATATTTCATTTACCTTTACTAAAAAACCACAGAGTAATCAATAATATTTCCAAAGTTGAACAGAAACGATTTTTTCCAAACATCTAGTGTTTTTTTGAGGAAAAGTTCTTTAATTTTGTTAAAATAATTGTGAAAAATCTAAAATTAAGAGCAATATTTAAACAGGGCGCATCAACAAGGTGTTCGCCTTTAAAAGCGCCTAAACTACAAGATATACAAAAAAGTTTCATATAAGAGTTGTAGAATTTAAAGTGCATAACGTTAAAATAATTTAAACTTAAAAATGTATTTTTTCCTTATGGAATACTCTGTATAGTACTACATATTTGAATTCTAATAAAAATTCTATTAATTATATTATCATTATTCGCTGGTTTTGAATAGATAATAACACCTATTATCTACCCCTGTGTAATAATTCATTACTCATGGCCCTCAAGGGGTTCAATAGGCTCGTAAGATAAAATTTGGAAAAACACATTTTGGTATCCCGTGCCAGTATTCAAAATTGCAGCTCTCTTAGATAAATATTATAGAAATTATCTGCCTTTAAAGAAATTTAATGTCAAGTTACGTTCAGAATTAAAAAAAATGCTTTACGAGCCTATTAATCAAATGACCCATGCCTGGTGACACGATAAATGCTAATAAGTCGCAGAAAAACTATACTCGTATGTAATAGCTATTACCCACGAGGATGAAGCGAAACGAGCCGAAGGCGAGTGTCGTAATTCACCAGAAATGATCATACATGTTCGTTGATTAATATCTTATTTTGTCATAAAAAGCCATATGGAATTAAGAAGAATTATTAATCATAATATCGTTTATATATATAATTTTTTTTTAAATCAATTTCACTGAGTTAATAGTTGTTTTAAATAAATCCAGATATCTATTTCAAAAAAATGCGCAGTGTAATTGTTATTACAATGAATATACTTCAGTAAAATATGACATCTATCAAATTGAAAACTTTCAGAAAAACTGCAGGAAAAATTCCAAATGAATATGATCTTAAAAAATCTCAATTATTTTCATTTATTTTATTTTTGCAAGAGTTTTAAAAGTAACAACACAAAAGTTGAAAATGCTTTGAAATATGCCATTCTCTAAATCTTTAACTAACTATTTAACAAAACACTTTTATTAGTGTTAGGCTTTTTCAAGAATTTTGAGAAAATTTAATATTTGCTTTAGAACTTTTTCAAATTATTTTAATACTCAGGAAATTTGAATAGACTGTTATATTTTTTTACTTTGTTCTTTAGGGCCAAAATCAGACAGATCTTGCCGTAGAAATGATGTTACTAAAGTTTGAGGGAAAAGTAAGAAAAAAGTATTAAATATGGAGCAAAAAATAAATCTGTAACAACAATAAGAAATGGAAATATTACAGAGTTTGAGAAAAGGGAAGAAGTGCTACTGTAGTTTTTATTAAAATTAAATTATATATTGTCGTTAGCTCTATGATTTAATTTCAGTGCAATGTACTTTCATTTCTATAATATTAAAATATTTTAAATTTTTTTTACATATAGTTTTTTAATTTATCTAGTTTTGTTTATTATGCTCTTTTTCCTTAATCAATACTGTATTCGATTCCTATTTACGTCAGTCAAATTAAGATTAAATTTCACATTTTAAAAATTTAGCTTATTTAACAGTTTGCCAAGTACTTTCTAAACAAAAAATCTACAATTACTGTTTTAAGTTGTTTATTGAAAATTTCATTGAAATGTACTCAATTTGTGATGTTATCATTTATGCTGGTTTGAACATTTTCACTAAAATATAAATTTAAAAAACCATTTGATGAATTGTATTAATTAAATTAAGTATTAAAAAACTCTCTATATGGTAGAGTCTCTCATAAGATACGGTACAATTGTGTGACTTTTACAAGAATTCAATGCACTATAATTACTAGCCAATATACTAAACTCCATTTTAAAAATAACTCATAATAAGAGGAACTGTGGCAGCTTCACTTATGGTATTCCCACAAGATTTTTAATGTTCGCTATATGTCTTGTCCAGTTCTATGTTTGTCTTCAGAACCTCCAAACTAAAAAAAAAAATAAAATGATTCAAATATTAATATTAGATTCACTGATTACTTGGCACCAAAAATTTATATTCTGATATCTATTGACATTACGGAACATGAGCAATGTAAACAAATTTAGAACATTTATATACACTTTCTACTTAATTTCTGTACATATGAGAAAATTTAATTTTCAATTTTTACAAAAAAAAAAAAAAGGTTAATCTACAAAAAGTTCTGCTTTCTGAGAAAATATTATTAGGCTATTAAAACTTAGATATACAAGGAGTGAAAAATTATAAAAATTTAGCTGAGCAAAATGGAATAATTTAATAAGTTAATTATTTTCCTTTAAGTTTATCAGTTTAAATTACATAAAGTCTTAAATTTTCAAATGATAGTAACATGCCAATATTTCAAAAATAAAGTTACATGTATAGCAAATTAATTGCACAAAACATGTTTAAACTTTTTATAGAAATAAAAAAAATCAATGTGGTATGTTTCATCGGAAATAATTGTTTTTAAGCATTCATGTCAATCCTGATTCTGACAATAAAACAAGCTTAGTGCCATATTTTTTATGACCTGAATAAAGGTCCTCCTTTTTATATATCAAAGCAATGCAATACTTACAAAATTTACGACAACAGTCTAACTGCGACTTAGTAAGTTTATTATATTCTGTCTTCATGCAATAAATACTGGGTGAAAACTTGTGAAAATAAAATATTTATTATGAAGACTGCAGCAGCCAGCTCCTAACAATAAAATGTGAATTAAAAGCTATCTTTACAAAAATTTTATTATCAAATTAGGTTTGGTCTCCAGAAAATAAAAAACTTTTACTTGATTCTGACCATATAGCAACTATTTATGTCAAAAGTAAATAATATCGGGTTTTCTAATGAAGAAGTCTGTTTTGTTTATTACCAACCAGCATGCCACTGAGGCTATATTATTAGAATTTAACACAAGCTAAATTTACCAAAAAGGCCTCGGTCTTTATGCCAAGTTCAGGCACTGAATATAAAAGAAATCATTTGGCTAGTGCTTTATTCTTTGATATTTACAACATTAGACTGTCCGTTACTATCTATGACAATATTCAATTTCATCATCAGTTTAATCTTATGTGATATCAAGTATTAGAAATCAAAAATACAATTTTAAAAATATTCTTTAAAAAAAATAGGAAAAAAAGTGCTTTTTACCCTACCTTTGTTCAACATTGCTAAAAATATACTTTTTATAAATAATGAATCTGTCTCTTTTAGTTAAAAAGGAAATTCTTAAACTTGATACAATTTATTTTCAACATCTTTTAGCACTTGGGATTAAGAAAAGAACAGTAACATATGTAGTAATTGTACACATCAGTCATTTTGACTTCAAATGATACATTTTAAATGTACAAAGTTGAAACCTCCATTTAAATAAATAAATTTTCTACAATAATATCATAATACCACAGATGTAAAACATCAAAAAGCCATAAGATTTGTTATGTAAATATGCAAATTTCAAAGTAAAACTTTTCTTAGATATATTGAAATTAAAAAATCCAATGGTTGCATACTAAGATCAGTCAGAACAGAAGCAATAAAATTTTACCAAGTGTTAAACTTACCTTAGTTCTTTAATTGGGATATTTTCAACGTTATTTTTAGTAGTAAGTCTGAACAGAGAATTCTGATTGCATCTTGATCCGTATTATTTAGATAATATCACCTTTTCAAAACAACAGTTCTATAAAAAGAAGTCTGAGTTAGAAAGCAACGTCCATCCTGAGAATCAAATGAAAATACAGAATTGGAAGACTGAAAAATGTAAAACCATCCAAACTTCAAATTACGATACAAATGAAAATAAACATTTACAAGTAACCGAACTTTCTAGTTTTGATATCAAAATCGGCGCATGCGCACTGTGGAAATGTTCCTTTGACCAAAAATTAAAATCGGGCCACAGGGAATATGAATATTTACATTGAAACAGTTGCCTTCGCGCCACATATTCTCTCCTAAATAAATGGCGGGAGGTGATTACACTGGAAATTTTTTTAACATATGTCATGTGTTGAGACAGAATATTTACATTATTGTTTAGGTATTTTATTCCTAAATTTGGGCTTTTAATAATAAAGTAACTTATATGAAAGCCAGGCACTGTCCGCGCATTTCTTTTTTTGGACCGGAAATTTGTGAAATTTGGGTTTTTTGACTTTCGAAGTGCTCTATCTAGCTCAGTAACGGTAACGTGTGAGAAATACGCTTCTACGAAGTCGATCGTAGAGGATCAACGGGCGATTCTTTTGATAAAAACGCGATTTTGTTGGGGCTTACAATAAGCCGACAATGATTTCCCATAGGGGCACTTTTTAGAAACCCCGTTGATTAAAAATGCAGGTCGCTATGGTTAATTTTTCGAGGTGCAGTATTAATGATTTAAAGTGTTGCTGACTTTAGTCGTGTGATGGTTTCATGTTATATACGGGGTGTTAAAACAATCCGGTTTAGGGTTGTGGCATTTTCCAGTCACTGGGGGATTCAACAGCAGCGTTAATTTAGTTTTTGATATTAGGTATTGGGTATATCAAGTCGATGCTTTTTGTAATTTCTAAAGTTGTTTCCAGCTGTTGTGCATATACTGGCTGCTAATCATCATCAGTGACCTTTAAGGGTTTCATATATTTTATACACGGGGTATGATAGCATTTCACATTGACTTAATTTATACTGCAATGCGTATTAGAAACTACATATTTTGGTCAAAGCTTATGTGGTATACATTGAAAGTAAGTGCAGAGAGACTTTGTACTCTGAATTTAGACCTGCAAAATATTTTCTTAGGGTAAATTTCATACTGTTAAAAATATAGATTGAAGATTTTCCATTAAGACCATTAACTTACCATATTTTACTTTTCCATATAACAGCTGATATAATATATTACTGATCTAATTAATTAGGGGTAGTATTGTAGTTTCGAAATTAAAAGCAAATATAAGTAGGGGTTTTTTGATGCTTTAGATGCCTTAGATAATAAAAATATATTTGAGGAAAAAAAATATAATGACTGGGCCAAAGTTTCGCGGGATCTTCGGAGTTGTTGACGTAGATCTTCGAAATTTTAAAAGGGTATAAAAAGTTCATATTGTGAGAATGCACAAACCGATAACAGTCGAATTGGAAACTTATATAGTTGAGGTAGTTATTTTGTATGTCATTAATGTAGATATTACATTTCTTCTTTGTTTACCTATATTTCAAAAAACATATAATATTTTGAAAAATGACGACAGATTTCAAATTTATTTTATAATTTTGTATATATAAACATTTTTCCGCTACGTTATAGTGTAATTTCTAAAAGGCTAAAAATATTGATTTTGGGTTTCGATAATAGATAGAGTCATTGATGTTTCCGAGAAAAATATTTGACAGTTTGTTGTCAAAGCTATAGCAAGTTTTAGTCCAACATTTAAGCAGTATTTTAAAAGGTATCTATGTAGGATTTTGCCTACTACACAGTATTTAGGATATAGATGTTTTTAGATTAAGAATTGACAGCTGTCAAACTGTCAAAAATGGTATCATAATGTGGGTCTGAAGCCTTAGTGTCAAATCAAGTTATCAACTCAGACTCTAGCGACTATTGTTTCCATCCTACGCCTTTCCATCGGAAGGCAAGCTTTTTTTCTTCCATATTCCCTTCGATTGCAGAATTTTCGCAGTCACATTAATCCTCGTACCTGTCAAAAAACCCTTTAAGTGCCCACCTTAGCTCTCAATCGCAGTACTTAATACCATGTACAGGGTGTCCCATTTTAGTTGGTTCTAAGGGGTTTCTCGCTTATGAGTAGAGATAGAGAGATGCAGTTTTCGCGGCACTATGCTACTTTTTGATGAAACCAAAAGTGCTATAAACAGATTAGCTCTATCCGCCACAGTTTCTGTGTTGCAGGGTGATTTGGAAAATTTGTCACTTTAGCACGCCGCCTTTATTTCGGCTTCTGTGAAATATATAAGAAAAGTTGTTTCCTACATATTGGGCAAAGTTTTTGTATTCTTTTTAATGCATTTTCTAATATAAAAGATCGTCTCTGTAATTGTTCAAAAGCGTCTTCCGTGCCAACTCTCAATTGTTGTATGTTCTCATATCGCCTTTCTTCCAGGTTTTATAGGTATCTATTGGAGTTTAGATTCCTTCATAAATTTGGTATCTCATTTTTATCATGAAAGCATTAAATTCAAACCTTGCCTAACGTTCTCTAGGAAAAATAATGTGTTGATATTCCCGACCCCAAAACCGCGAATTGTGTTTTTTTATTGTTATAATTCCTGAACTTATAAAATATGCGTTATCTGTCCAAATAATCTTTTTTTCAATATCAGTATCTACGCTTAGCTTCATCAGGCTGCAGATGATGAACAAGTGTGCATTTGTAAGGTTTGAATTTGTGTTTTTTTTTAATCCTTACTACTCCGGGTTTGGGTACCCCGGCCGCTTCTTCTATTCTCTGCACGAGATTTCAGGAGTTGCTTGAACAAGAGCTAAAACGTTGACCTCAGATTCCTCGTTCTCTTTGTTATAGTCTTGGGATCGAGGTTTCCCAACAAATCCATGTTGGCGAAGATTGAATTATATTTTTCGAAATATTATTTTTTCGTTTTGTCGTCTTTTAGGATATCTATGAAAAAAATAGAGGAACAATATATTCCGAAATCGAAGAAGAAAAATAAATACGTTATCGGTTCAGATAAAACTCTGCCGCGTGATCGGAGTTTTCATTAGAACATATGAAACAGGTATTCATATCATATTTCTCAAAATTTTTGGTCCTGAACCATGTTAACGAACATCAAACAATAATAACAAAAAACAAGAATAACAAATAAAAATAATCAATAACTAAATACGAGAAAAAAGTTAACAACAGTTCTTTGCACCACGGTCGTCTACGAAAATAAACAGAAAAATACATTTTACGGATTATTTATAAATAGAAACACGGACACTATTACATTTTTTTGAAAGTTTTCGTTGATCATGATAAAAAAATATATAGGGTGTCGCATTTAGAAAAATAAGTTATGTAAGAATCTGGAAAACTGTGATTCCTGGAAATAATCTGAGTTCGCCACGGGATTCTACGTGAAAATATCTATAAATAACCGTTCCAACTCTTTTAATATATTTTACAATAGCCGAAATACAGGTGGTGTCTGAAAATGGCAAATTTTCAAAATGACTCTGCAGCGCAGAAACTATGGCGGCTAGAACAAATCTGTTTGTAGCTTCTTTAGTTTTATCAAAATGTAGCATAGTGTACTCATAAGAAAGAAACCCTGTAAAACCTACGAAAATGGGGCACCCTGTACACGGCTTGTGTAATCTGGGCGCTGGCTATACCCGTGCAAAAAGTACTAGATTGCTTATCTTACCCAAGATATATAGTCCATTCTACCCGTGTCAAAAGATGCTTAAGATACCTTTGACGCACAGATACGTCAATTGGTGGCATAATATTGTTGTGACACTTTTTAATATGAAGTATGCTTCTGGCACGGTTTGGCAAGTAGGACCCTTTCGCAAACTTTTTGCCCTTTGCATAATAATTACACCTCTTATCCTTAATAGCTTTTTGTCTAAAAACCCGCTCCTTCGAATAAGGATTGAAATTGAACCTCCACACTACATGCTCCGAAGGTAGGCGTGCTTCAGGGTACGGTTCCTTCATCAATATTCTATATTCAGTATACAGCTGACATTCCGTATTTTTCTAATACAAAAATGACCTTAAACACAAAGTTTTCCACCATTTTACCACGTAATCTTTTAAAACGGATTGAAACGAAATGAAACTTGATACTATTTTTTATGAATTTTAAAGATCTCTACGATTTGGAGTGAATCTGTTCTTCTGTTCAAACTTAAAGATCCGAACTATGCTTTTTATATATATTACCGGCAACGGCTACAAACTTTTTTCTAAATTTCTTAATAAATTTGGTCTCACACAAGTTATAACTGAAATTACGCGTTTAACTAATACCTCCCGGACTTTAATAGACCTTATTATCACATCTGAACCGAGTTTAGTTGGTGATTGCCATGTTGTTTACTTGGACAATATTTCTGATCATTGCCTCGTATCTTGTAACATAGAAATCGTAAAACAACGAAGTGAAGTTAAGATTCGCACATATCGTGATTATAGTTCATTTAATTATGAGCTCTGTACTCTTGATCTAGAGAGTATAACATGGGATTTGATTTATCAGTATAGTGACGTTGATGATATGGTTAGTTTTTTAAATGTTAAAATTAATACATTACGTGATACACATATTCCCCTTAAGACATCCAGGTTTACTAAAGCACCTGCCCCTTGGTTGTCACTCAATCTGAAATTGCTTATTAGACTGAGGAGAAGGGCCCTTAGTAGATATAAATGAACCAAAACGGGGGCAGCAAAAGATTACTATAAACATTTAGAAATTACGTCACCACTGCAGTGCGAAATGAAAAGAGGGCTTTTTTAAAGCATACATTTCAGACTGACCCTAAGCGATTTTGGCAAACGTTTCGTATTTAAATATTAATTCTAAACCGAGATACTCAGCTCATAATATAGGAAATGCTGAGGTCTTCAATAATTTCTTTATAGATAGTGTCCCAGATACCACGGTTGCCGATGGAAATGTCTTTTTGCAGTCATTTCAAGAATGGTTGCATGTAGGCGTGCTTAATAGATTTTCTTTCACCGAAGTAACTGAACGACAAGTTGAGCAGATTATTTTATGGATCAAAAGCAATGCCAAGGGGGTGGATGGCTTTGACATAAAGATGCTAAGTCTTTTTATTCCCTGCCTTATCCTTACATTACTTTCATAATGAATCAATGTATTCTGACAAAAAAGTTTCCAACTATCTGGAAGCATGCCAGTGTAATACCTGTTCAAAAAATCAGCAAACCGAATTCTACTTCTGATTTCCACCCAATAAGTATACTTTGTTGTTTGTCAAAAGTTCTGGAAAAGATTATTAACAATCAACTAAAAACACATTTATTTAGCTTTCACGTAATGCCTACCACGCAGTTTGGATTTCCCTCCGACCACAGTACCATTACTGCCCTGTTGAATGTATCGGACGATTTGCTAAAGATAGCACCGCTGCTTTTCGGCGTTTATCCATGTATAATGAGACCAAGGTATATAATGCGATACCCATAGCATCAAGGCAAGCCCGTCCGTAGATTCGTTTAAGTCAAAACTTAAAAAATATTTAATCTCTCAAAGATAACATAGAGTTCTCAGTTGCTATATATTCTTAGGCGTGTCAAGCTACAATATAGTATATCAATATATAGTTTTTTATTTTTATTATTACTAGTACGTTGCCATATAAATTACAAGGTTTTCATTTAGGTCTATTTTCAAGGTTCAAGATATGAACAGCCATGCTGGATCTCGCCACCATTTCAATTGTTAATTGTATCTTATTTCTTCTAACCAATAAAAAGACATTTTGATTTGATTTGATCTGATAATTTTTTTTTAATTTAAAAATATATTTTAATTTTCTAATATTCTAGATGCAATAAAACCGAAAAGAACAGTTGTCAGATATATTCGCCATTGCGGCTCGAATTTTTTTTTTATTTTCTGCAAGACCTTAGAGCAATAATTGAAAAATTGCAAAAACGCCCCGAGCTACTAACTCAAGGTCAAAATTGGTGTAATTAACATGTCCAGAAAAAAAGTCAAGGAATAAATGAGAAATTTCAAAATACCTTTAGCTTTACCTTTTAAAAATCGGTAAATTTCCTTTACCCGGAACTTTCCTCGTTATGATTTTTTTTCCATTTGTTAGGAATAGTGAAGTGTGACCCAATTCAGTTCAGTACATAGTCACGGTATATATGTGTTACATATACTGTCTTCAATTTTATTGGGCGCCATTTTGTTCAACATATTGGATTATGGATATTTAACCATTTTCTTTCAACCTATGGCACATTTGACTTTTGGGCACAATTTAAAATAAATTCAATTAGTTTTTACATTGACAAATACCGTCATTTTGCTATGTCATCTTGAATTGGTCCGGAGATATTTCCTAACCCCAACTAATATACTACTTTAACAAGAAGATCGTTAATGAAAAGCATTTAGAAACTTAATATCTGGGAAATATCTGCGAACCAACGGAGCAGGTAAAGACTGATAATACGGTTTCATGCAGCTTATAAAATCTATATGTGTCCTGAGAATGCAATAAAGTGGCGAAACGTTGACAATTTAAAAAGGAGACTTGATTTTTTACTGGATCCTAACCCCAAATAATACACCACTCTAACATAAAAACAAGAGGATCGTTAACGAAAACCATTTAGAAATATAATATCTAGGAAACATATGAGGACCAACGGAGAAGGTAAGGACTATTAATATGGATTTCATGCAGGATATAGAATCTATATGTATCCTGAGGATCCAACAGTTAAGTTGCGAAATGTCGACAATTAAAAAAAAAAGACTTGTTTCTTTTTAATGGATCGTAACCCGAAATAAAACACCACTCTAATAACATTTTTTTAACATCGTTCAGCTATATTAGATTTTTACCAAAATATTACCACATCATCCCCAAATGACCCTTAATTTTTGGTCAAAATTTGAAGTCAATCGGGTAAGTAATATTTAAGCTATGTCCTCCATCTTGGATTCGTGCCAAAATTTTACCACTTAATGTACCTACTTGACTGATAATACTTGATGTTTATGCAAAATTTCAGGTAAATTGGAATAATTTATAATATTTTTTTAACATTTCACTAGGCCGCCATTTTTTTTAGCCATACTGGATTTTTACCAAAATGTTACCAGGTCATCCCCATATGACCCTTAAATTTTGACCAAAATTTAAAGCCAAATCGGTTAAGTAGTCTTTAAGCTATGGCGCGAAGTGACAAACAGACCGACAGACGGACCAACGGAATTAATTAAACATATGTTTTGGCATCGATGGACGGCCATTTTGTTCGGCCATCTTGAATTAGTACCACTATTTTATTAGTTGATCTCTATACCACCAATAGTTGTGGCACACAATTTGAAATTAAACCATTAAGCAGTTTTTCAGACTAAATTTTTAAATATTTCATTTAGCCGCCATCTTGGATTTATACCAAAATGATACTAGTTGATTCCAAAATAATACTTGCTGTATTTGCAAAATTTGAGATAAATTGAATGAGTAGTTTTCTAATAATAATTTTTAACATTTCACTAGGCCGCCATCTTGTTTCGCCATATTGGATTTTTACCAAAATGTTACCAAGTCATTCCCAAATGACTTTTAATTTTTGATTAAAATTTGATATCAATAGGGTAAGTATTCTTTAAGCAATGCCGCGAACTTACAGACAGACAGACCGACATACAAACCGACAGACGGACCGACCGAGTTGATAAAAACATTTTTTTGGCATTTAGCGCTAAAACGTAAAATGTCTAAAACCTGAGAGGATGATTTTTTCACGGTTACAAATATTTTATTTGACCGCCATTTTGTTCGGACATCTTGAATGAGCGCCACTATTTTACTAGTTGATCCCTATACCACAATTAGTTATAGTACACAATTTGAAATCAAAATATTAGGCAGTTTCTTCAAGCTGAATTTTTAAATATTTCACTAGGCTGCCAATTTGTTTCGCTATAATTGATTTTTACCAAAATGTTACCAGGTCATCCTCATATGACCCTTAATTTTGGACCATAATCAGTCATATAATAAAGTCAATAGTGTAAGTAGTTTTTTTAGCTACGGCGCGAACAGATCGACAGACAGACAGCCAGACAGACAGACCGATGGACTTGAAAAAACATGTTTTTCGTCATCTAGGGACCCAGAAACGTGAAGATCTGAAAAAATCTCGGAGAATGATTTTTTCACGATAACAATACTTCCCTTTTACGAGGGAAGTAAAAAGAATCTTATTTGCGGAAACGTAATGTTCAGTTATACAAAAATATTAAAGCGGTTTATACAAATATCCTGATACAACTTAATCAGAAGACAACTTTTATTTAAATTAAACGACCACGCCTTTTCTTATTAATCTTGTTGCTAGTAGGCTGAATCTATGTAAATGGTATATATAGCTCAAATAATATTTTGACATTATCAGTTAGATCCTGAAGCTGAAACAACAAACATCTCCTATAATGTTCAAGCTTGTAAGTATGCACACATTTATTTTTTAAACATATCTGTTGCTGAAAATTGTCGAAGTAATAAAAAATCCAAAATTAATTATGAAATAGTATAAAGTAAAATAAAAAAGTTTACTGTCTCGATGTAATGTATTAATAGCCTTACTATCAATAATATAATTTTATATCTCATAAGAATACAAAGAGGTTTATAATAGAGAAAATAGAGAATAGTTTTATTTAATATATACAAGTAAATCTGGGCGACTTGACGAAGCTTTTAAGTTAATGATTTTTTTCGAATTTGTTAGAAGTAGCATTGAAAATAGACAACACTGGCTTCTAAAAGTGGTATATACGCACAATTTTTTAATGTTGAGGGTAGGGTTTGAGTACATATGTATATATGTAAGCTTGTTGCCTTGCTCATCTTGCAGCCTTGATGGATTTTGGTATATGAGGCTACATAGTTAATATTAAACCCAATACCTGCAAATGCTTTGTGTTGATGGCACCATAGATACAATGAGATTTTTCAGGAACGCATTGGTATTAATAAAAATATCTTTACAAGAAAAACCTTCAATTTATAAGATTTAGCTTAGAGTAATAAATATGGTATCTTGTTTTATTCTTTTTGATTTCCTCTATTTTTCAATTCCATGTTTTTAGGTATAGATATAAAACTTTTTTTCTCAAAAGCATAAGAATAATTGGCCCATATATTATTTCCGGGTTTACAATAAATACTAAATTCAAAGTTTTCTCAGAAGCATAAATATCTTTAAAGCTTAGTTTTGAAGGAGCAC
Organism: Kuschelorhynchus macadamiae; assembly: GCA_030620095.1. Taxonomy (NCBI): domain Eukaryota; kingdom Metazoa; phylum Arthropoda; class Insecta; order Coleoptera; family Curculionidae; genus Kuschelorhynchus; species Kuschelorhynchus macadamiae. The sequence goes on from JAUTXW010004335.1 coordinate 19,596, forward strand.
TCGATCAAAGACAGTGGGTTTTACGTAGGATACTAAAAAATATGATACAAAGTCTATACAAATATTAGAAATGTGTCGTTTTTACAGAAAAATAAGCAATGTAAATGTTTGTCATGAGCAAAAAGAAATTCGCACAAGCGTTTAATTTTTTATATATTAACTATTACAGATCGCTGCTAGTTTCGCCGCCATCTTGGTTGTAGTGTCCGGCGCTGCTAAACCCGGATTGGTTTCCAGCCGCTTGGCCTATAGCGCTCCGGTGGTTGCTGGACTGCCATCTGTTGTGTCTGCATATAGTGCTGTTCCCGCTGTAACCGGTTACGGTGCACCTGTAGTCTCGCCTTACAGCGCCCCATATGTAGCCGCTCCATTAGCTTACTCCGCTCATAGCCCAGTAGCTTACTTGGGTTAGTCTCGTTTATAACAATTAGGTGAATTTTAATTTGGGTTTCAACATTTAGGAAATAAATTCATTTTGTAAAAATAAATATGTAAAATTTATAAAAAAATAAATTGAATTATATAGGAGATGTTGTTTTAGATTTATACCTTGTCAAATAACTTAAACCATAATAAACAACAATTTATTTAAGAGGTTATTTTTTTTAATATGTTTTCGCTTCAAGTCTTGGATAGAAAGATATGAAGTAAATTATGTCATTTTCACAGTTCGACTATTGAACATTTTTAACATTATTGTACCGGAATGTTTCTTTATTTTAAAAATGTATATCGCCTTTTGTTTAGTGAAAAACCATGGCCTTTCCAATACTCTAAGATTCATTCTAATGTATTTTTTGTTTCGCGTTACACCAACGTCACAATAAAATACTATGATCCCTGTCTGGAACATATCCTGCAATGCCGCAGGCGTAATAATCCATTTCAGTCAGACGACAATCGCTATATCAGACAACCTTAGACTAAGTTTCAGTTAAAATTTATTAACAATTTCATTTTCAGCAGTAATAGTAATTTAAAAAAAAATACCTATGGGTTTGCAGCCGGAAATCACCGGAGCCCCAATAGGTGGTGCTAAATGTTACATTTAACTTGCAGTACTGTTTCAGTATGATAGACGTTTCGTTTTCGATTTTGTCATATCGAGCAATCTGTTATTTCAGATCTCCCTGGGTACAAGCCTGCCTGATGAGGGTAGAGGCCCAGAAATCATGATCGCAGGAGGGTACCCTGTGACATAATCGAAAGCAATTCTTCTTGTAGGCCGCTTTGCACCTGCAGAAATTATATATTTCTGCTATTATACATATATCTTTTCCGGCCAAGAACTTTTGATAAAGATGTGTGAGAGCGCATTTTTATAGATTTTTAGTATCTTACCGATAAATTTTTTTTAAGAACACAATGTTTTCTGATGAGGTAACATTTACGACCAACATACAGTGAGATTTCTAGTCAAAATTATAGATATTGGGTAGCCGAAAATACCAACTTTGGAATAAATTATAAAAACCAATACAGTGAAAAAGTGTGGTGTGGCATATTAAATAAAAAAATTGTTGGCCACTTTTTCTTGAATAACCTCAACCGAGAAAATTTTTTACATTTTTACAAAACGTTTTTCTAGTTCTAGATGATTCCACCGCACATAATTCTCGGATACATAAAAACATAAATTTCCTTATGAGGTGAATAGGTAGAAATAACTCTTTAGAACCATGGCCCCCGGATCGCTTTATTTACCCCTTGTGTTTTTTTTCTATGAAGGCACTTGAAAGATAAAATATATGTTTCTCGGCCGCGTAACAGAGAACAACTTTACGTTAGGGTTAGGTAAGTGTGGTAAGAAATTATATCCCAAATTGAAGAAAAGTGAGTGAATGGTTAAGAAGAGCGCTTGAAAAGTGTTTGTCTTGGAAGGTGGTTATTTTCAAGAAACCAGAATTTAAAAAAAATCATTTTTAGGTTTGTTATCGTAATTAAATGAATTTTGAGAATATGGATTAAGGAGATTTTTGGGAATGCTGAATGAAAATATACTCTATTTTATCCCCTAAGGTTAGGTATTAAAAGTGAGTAGATCAAACCGACCCTCCACTGCGACTCTGTGGTCTATTGTGGCTCATTTTGCCCCCTAATACTGCAGGCCAAATATTTAATTTTTCGAACATACAATTACCACCCAAGTTTGAACAAAATCGCATTATTATTAGCGGAGATATTAGGGTGAATTTATGAAAAGCGGGACACACTGTATATAATTAGGCATTATAAAGCATTTCCATCCGTCCGTTTCAAGATATGTACAACATGGCTCACGATTAGTCGCCCAAAGGCTATAGTCATTAGGGAATTTATGGACTAAACAATTTTCGACAAAATGTTTCTATAAAATTTCCACACAAAAGTAAATGTTTATCATTATGATGCTTGTTCATCAGCGTCTTTATGAAGCGTCATACCCGCATGCGTTGAAGGTGGCCAGTGGATGTCTTGAAATCTATCTTATATCAAGATATATATGATTTCTGTATTCCATCTTATACCATTATACTAGGAAATCTGTTCTACGTGGTGGTTTCCCGTAGACTTCTATACATTTGTGTGTGTATTTATTCAATCAGAAGCCTTCTTATTCTTCGCAGTCGACCCCAGAATAGATAAACACAGTTATCTTTTTATTATTACATCCACTAAAGACACCTCGGGAAGGTGGCAGACCTGGCATGCCAGCACTGAAAAAATGCACGCTACGCCTTCCGATCGAAAGCTAAGCTTTTTTACCACTGAGCCATAGAGGCGCAGGCATCACCCTCTCTATTATTTTTTCCTTCGTTTTCTACTTTACCTTTAACAATTGGTCCTTTTTTAGATGTACTTGATTAGGGCATATCCCTAAAACATCTGGTTCAAAATTTCTTAATAACTGTCATCTAATAATAAATTCCCCGACCCGGATGACATCAGAAATATTCCCTTAAAAACGTCCTAGTAAGATCAATGAGTTTAAATTAAACGGAACTGTCGATCCTGTCTTTAGATTGCAAAATTTAATTCTGTACCACCAGGTGATTTTGAAAATTTGCCGTTTTCAGACATCGCCTGTTTTTCGGCTATTATGAAATATATTAAAAAAGTTGAAACGGATATTTATAGATATTTCCACTTCCAGTAACGTATTCAGATTTTTTCGGGAGACACAGTTTTTTGAGATATAGACATAACTTGCCTTTTTTTTAAATAGAACACCCGATACATATTCCCTATAGATTTTTTCACGTAGAATCCAGTGGCGTACTTAGATTTTTCTGTGGGTTCACTTTGTTGAGATATTGACATAACTTGCGTTTTTTGATGGGACATCCTATATACTTTTGTCTCAATATATTAAGCTCACTGGAAACTTTTAAAAAATTATGATACTATTTTTTTTTTCGTAGACGGCCGTGAGTAGCGAATGGTAACGCAAGGGACAATATCAATCAAGTCTCTTTCACGATTGGGGAGAAGATTTTTGTTACATTACAAATATAAAATGACCGACATTGGATTAACAAATATATTGGAAGGCTAACGTAATAAGAATACAACAAGATAACAGGAAAAAGTTGAAAAAAATTGAATGATTTTGAAAAAATAGATCACAAATTTTGTTCAATTTGCTGACCTTTATGTCTCCTACATATTTGCCAAAGTTTTTGTATTCTTTTTAATGCATTTTTTAATTTAATTGTTTTTGTAGTTATTCAAAGGACTTTTCCGTGGCCACTCCCAATTGTTGTATGTTTTTTTATCGCCTTACAAAAATTTTATTTTCTAAATAGTCCCACAAAAAAAAACTATAACTCAAAGATCCGAAGATCGTGATGGAACTTGAACAGGTCCGTTTGTCCTTATCTGTTTCCTGGAAAAATGTTCTTTGAGCCAGTTTAGGATTGTTTCGGCAATGTGGACTCGAGCCCCGTCTTGCTGGAAAAATATACCATTTTGTTGCGCTAGGCGAATATCTTCCAAAATTCTCATTGCGTTTTCTTCCTGGTTGTTAAGTATGTATTAGAATATAGATTCCCTTTATAAATTTGGTGTGCTATTTTGCTCTCAAAAATAAAGCAGGAAACATTAAATCCAAACCTTCCGCGAATTGTGTCTATTTAAAATTCCCGAACTTGTAAAATGTCCCTCATCTGACCAATAATTTTTTTTTCAAAATCAGTCTTTTGTTTTCATAGATACACCAATACATAAACTAATTGCAGAACTTCAATCTGTGCTGAGCATCACCAGGTTGTATTTTTTTAAATGCATTTTCTAATGTAAACGGTTGTCTTTGTAATTTTTCAAAAACCGTTTTACGTGACCACTCTCAATATGTTTTCATATCGACTTGCATTAATTTTATTTTCTAAATAGCCCCACAAAAAAAATCTAACACTGAAAGATCCGGAGATTGTGGTGGCTCTTGAATAAGTCCGTTTGTCCATATCCATTTACTGAAAAAATGTTTTTTGAGCCCATTCAGGATTATTCCAGCATTGTGGTCTGGAACCTCGTCTTTATGGAAAAATATACCATTTAATCGTGGGCTAGATGAATCTCTTTCAAAATTCTCATTGCGTTTTTTTCTAGGTTTTGTAAGTATCTATTAGAGTTTAGATTTCATTTGTAAATTTGGTATATTATTTTTCTCTCGAAAATAATGCAGGAAAGGGAACATTAAATCCATACCTTCCCTGACCTTCCATAAGAAAAATAATGTGTTGATTTTCCTGACTTCAAAATTGTGTCTATTTAAAATTCCCGAACTTGTAAAATGTGCCTCATCTGACGAAATATCGGTATCTTCTGCTTTCATAGATACTGAGAAACCAACTGCGGAACTCCAATTTATGCTCAGCTTCACCAGGCTGCAGATGATGAACAAGTGTTTTTGTAAAGTTTGAATTTGTTTTTTTTTTATTCATTACACTCCGGTTTTGAGTATCCCCGCCTCTTTTTCTGTTCTTTTGCACGAAATTTCTGCAGTTCCTTGAACAAGAGCTCGGGGTCGAGGTTTATTGCGTATTTTGCGGCGTTGTTTATAAAAATAAATCAATGGCGGCTCGCGGGTGAAAAAGTAAGTGAAGTGCAAATGAAGTAAGAAAATATCGCAATAATTTTTTTTCCAGAATTTGTTTATATGTGGTGGGGGTAGAATATTTTTTTACGACTTAACTAAATTTTGTATACTTAATCAATTCTCCTATCCTTCATAGCAGAAAATTTACTTATAACATCATAAAATGGATAAGTTGCCCTAATCTCCTCCAGAAATTCCTTTTGAACTGAAACATTGCCAAGAGAAGTAAGTCTTTCTTGAGATATTGTATTTCTTAAATAAGTTTTTACACATTTGAAGCAAGAAAAACTTCTTTCCACTAAAGCACTTGTCGACGGTATTGTCAAAATAAGGGAAAACAATTGATATGCTTCGATAAAAATATATTTATTTTTATTAATTTTTTTCACTTGCTCCTGCAGCGATATATTCCAATTACTCTCATTGGCAAAAATAAGACCAAGCTCAATTTTAAGTCGTTGACTTTTTGAAAATATTTCCCCATATAACTGTAACAAATTTTCAAACGGGCCAGTCGGAAAATTTAAACTATATTCGGAAAATTTAGTAGAACCTGCCAAACACGAAAATGTAAGTTTTTCACAGTCTTGAAATCTTAGTGTCATTTCCATTAAAATATGGTCCAATAAATAATTTCTTCAGGTGAAAGCTTAGCAAGCTCACGTTTTTAATGATTTATTTCTGTAATAGAGTTTGCTTTATCAAATATGGTACTAAAAAAATGTTCATTTCTTTTTTTACAGAGCGCCTCACGACAGCGTTTTATATTGTATATGTAAAAATGAATGTCAAGCGAGAACGTCAAATAGTATGTCCGTGATTGAGAAAATGTCATTAAACACTAATGTCAGAAACGTGAATTCAAAATCATTCATCTCACCTAAAAATCCTTTCGCAAGACGGATTGATTTTTCATCAGATTTGTCACAGTTTGTAATAAAATTAAAGACGTCTTTTAATTTATTGCAGTCTTGAACAATCACATTTACTAACTTCAAATTTGAAGTGGTAACAACACCATAAATAAATATAACACAAAATAGTCAAGTTAATTGCAAAGGAACTCACCGGTTGCAGCGAAATCCGCGAAAATAAAAGTAAACAACCACCGCAAACTGAACGACACGTGGGTGTAGTGTACTGCGCCTGCAATATACCGAGAGCGTTGTATGGCGCTAGGCTCGACGTCATCACGTACGCGTTGTCATGGCAACATAGTAGGAAAATCGTAAACTAAACATAGCCCTCTAGCAAAGTCAACGCGGGTTTGCGCCACTGTTATAGTTGTTATAATAAAGTTCGATTGAAAGTTTTAAAAAGATATGCCGCCAACGGTCAAGTAAAATACTTATTAGAGTTGTACAGTTTATTTTTTACTAATTAGGTGAATAAATGAATGTAAAAACTAAAATTTTAAGAGATATATAATAAATATAGTTAGATGTTTGCTTGTTTATTTTTCTTGGTGAAGCACTTCACCTACTTCACCTACTTCACCTGAATAGCCGCTACTGGACTATATTATATGTTTTGAAAGCTTTCAATGAGCTTCAATATCATGAGAGAAAAATATATATGGTATCCCATTTAAAAAAAGGGAAGCTATGTCAATATCTCGAAAACTGTGACACTTAGAAAAAATCTGAGGACGCCACTGGATTCTAAATGAAAATATAACTCTCCGTCTCAATTTTTTTAATATGTAATAGCTGAAATACTCGTTCAAAATCACCCTGTAGCACAGACACTATAACTGCTAGAGCAAGTCTGTTCGAGGCATCTTTGGTTTTATCAAAATGTAGCAAGGTGTTGCAAAACGTACGAAAATAGGGCAGCCTACACATAGATTGTGTAATATGTGCGCTGGATATATCGGTGAAAAAAGTACCGAATTACCTTTCCAAGTAGTTTGGGTTCAGACCTATCCGCAATACCATTCTACTCAGGGCAAAAGTCGCTTAAGACACCTTTGTCGCATAGTTATTGGTAGTCTAATATTGTTGTGGCATTTTTTATTATGAAGTGCGCTTTTATGACGCTTTGGCATATCGGATCTTCTCGCAAACTTGTTGCCCTTTGCAATTTTCAATTCCACCTCGTATCGCTAATAGCTTTCTGTCTTAAGACACGCTCCTTCCAAATAAGGGATCGAAAATGTACCTCCATCCTACATGATCCGAAGGTAGGGGCGCCTTAGAGTACGGTTCCTTCAACAATATTTTACATTCTGTATACAGTTGACATTCCTTATTTTTCTAATATAAAAATTACTTTAAACACAAAATTGTCCACCATTTTAAAACAGATTGATACGAGATTTGGGATGAATTTGTTAAATTATTTTTTATACAAACTTAAAGATTCGAAGAAAAAAATTGTTAGATACCTATATTCTCAATTGCAACTCGAATTTTTTTTTCTGCAAGACCCTAGAGCAGTAATTGAAAAATTATAAAAACGTCCCAAGCTATTAACTAAACTACTAACTCAAGGCCAAAATTGGTATATTAAACATTTCCAGAAAAAAATAAAGGAATAAATGGGAAAATGTCAAAATATCTTTACCTTTTGCACTACCCAGTACAATAAGCAAAAAATTTAAATTGCACATCGAAATCCGTTCACTGGTTTTTAAAATACAGACATAAAGATGATCACTAAATCACATTTTTTACTAAGCAGTGCAAATCAAATAGTTCGTAGAAAAATGAGTATTATTTGTGGAAACGTACTTTTCAGTTATACAAAAATATTTAATTGGTTAAATAATATGTTTAATAAAAAGTATTATATCAAAAATACTAAAGCGGTTTATACAAATATTATGAATAGCCGCTTCAACGAACATATCCTGATACAAATTAATCAGAGGATAACTTTTATTTAAATTAAACGACTACGCCTTTTTTATTAATCTTGTTTCTAGTAGGCTGTATCTATGTAAATGGTATATATAGCGCAAATAAAATTTTCAAACTATCAGTTAGATTCTGAATCTGAAATAGCAGACATCTCCTAAAATGTTGAAGCTTGTAAGTAAGCACACATTTAAAAACTCCAAGTTAAATATAAAATAACATAAAGTAAAATAAAAGTTTACTGATACTGTCTAAATGTAATATATTAATAGTTTTATTATCAATAATGTAATAAGATATAATCTTGTAAGAATACAAATAGGTTTATAAGAAAATACATATTTATTTAATATTTAAAAGTGAATTGGGTGACTTGAAGCTTTTTAGTTAATGATTTTTTTTCGAATTTGAGTAGAGCTGAAAACAGACAATAATCTGTAGCTTCTATAAAGGGTACGTGCGCACATTTTTTGAGGGGAAGGATGAAGTACACATGTATATATGTAAGCTTGTTGCCTTGGTTCATCCTGTAGCCTTGATGGACTTTGTTGTTTAATTTAAGTTAAGTTAATGCTAAATCTAATACCTACAAAGAATCTGTGTTAATGGCACCATAGATGCAATGAGATTTTTTAGGAACGAGTTGGTATTCATAAAAATATTTTTACAAAAAAATCTTCAATTTAGTTTTCTCTTAGAGTAATAAATATGGTATCTTGTTTTGTTTTATTCTTTTTAGTTTCCTGTATTTTTCAATTTCAATTTTTTAGTTATAAATATAAAACTTTTGTTTACAATAGTGGACCCATATATTGATGGTTCCGGGTTCACAATAAATAATAAATTTAGTTTTTCAAAAAGCATAAATGTCTTTAAAGCTTAAAGCACTTTTGAAAGAGCACTCATTCGAAGAGTGTGGGTTTTACGTAGGGTATTAAAAATATGATATTAAGTCGGCATATAAATATTAATTAAAAAATTGTCGATTTTACACGAAAATAAGCTATGCAAATGTTTGTTATGAGCACAAGCGTTTGATTTTTTATTATTTATAACTATTACAAATCGCTGCCAGTTTCGCTACCATCTTGGCTGTAGTGTCCGGTGCTGCTAAACCCGGAATAGTTTCCAGCCCTTTGGTCTATAGCGCTCCGGTAGTTGCTGGAGTACCATCTGTTGTATCTGCCTACGGTGCTGTTCCCACTGTAGCCGGTTATAGTGCACCTGTAGTCTCGCCCTACAGCGCCCCATATGTAGCTGCTCCGTTAGCTTACTCTGCCCATAGCCCAGTAGCTTACTTGGGTTAGTCTCGTTTAAAACAATTAGGTGAATTTTAATTTGGGTTACAAAATTTAGAAAATAAATTTATTTTGTAAAAATAAATATGTAAAATTTGTAAAAAAAATAAATTGAATTATATACGACATGGCGTTTCAGTTGAGCGATTATGTTTCGATTTAATATTTTCATAAAATTTATACTCTGTCAAATACCAACTTAAACCATAATGAACAACAATTTGAGGGTTTTGAGAGATCGGAGTAAATCGCAAATACATTTTTGTTTTAAGTTTTCGAAAGAAAGATATGAAGTAAATTATGTCATTTTCACAGTCAGACTTTTGGAAACGTATAACTTAATTCATTTTAATGTATTTTTGTTTCATTTTAAACCAACGTCATAACAAAGATACCGTGATCCCTATCTGGAACATGTCCTGCATGCCGCAGGCGCATTGATCCATTTCAGTCAGACGACGATCACACTTTTTAAAGCTGATCAGACCACCATTGACTAAGATTCAGTTAACAATCATTGCCAATTTTTTTTTCAAAAAACACAACAGTTTCTAAATTAAACGAAAATAAATTTTCAAAGGTCTAACGCTTTATTTCATATTTGACGTAAGATTCTATTCGGTATTCGGTCACTAGCCTAAAGCCAACACCAGACAACATTTAGTACGCAAGAATTCGTCAATTATCCGTACTACACTATTAAGAACACGACATTTTGCGGGATATAATACTAAAAATACCAAAATTTAGCGGCGATTGGTGTTTACCAAATAATGAATGGCATTATTAAACAAACTGAGAGACAATTTAATAAAGATATGTATTTGAGAGATAATCGGATTTGCGGTTGTGCCGAAAAAAATGTTTCTCTTTGTTTTCCTTGTGTGTTATTCGGTTTCCTTGTGTGTTATAGCGGTAATGGGGAGTCTGTAGAGAGAAGGGAGTGAGAGATTTGGATCATTTTACCGAAAATATAAAGAAACATGAAAATAATGAGTAAAACTCGTATGGGCACAACTACGTTAGGTAAATCATACAAACTGAATTTGATTTAGCTTATAGGATAGACATTCAAAAACGTAACGACGAATTAAAAAGACATAGGTATATTTTATCTAAAATAATTAACTGTATTAAGTTTTGCGGAGTTTTTGAACTTGACCTGTGAGAGCATGTCGAAACAGAAAAGTCAAAAAATCCTGGTATAATTTGTGGATTATTGAATTTTTTTGTCCAAACTTGACAAAACACTAGCAAACATCTCAAAAATGCGACAATTATCAAAGGGATACCAGAAAATATACAAAATGACATATTAAATATATCAAAATGTCATCAAAAATATAAAATTTTGTTCCCGTAAAAAGTTACTGGCTCAGGTGGCCCATTAAAAAGAATGCGGCAACGAAATCATTAGTGAGATATTTCAGAATGTTAACTTGAAAGACGTAGCATTTGGTTTGGCGGCTTGTTGGGACTTTATACCAAAGAGCCTCATTTAAAAATCATAGGGCCAGTTTGTTTAGTTGAACCTCAATTGATCCAGAAAACGATATCCATTAAGTTGTGTATTAAATCGATAGGTGGAGAACTGAAAATGTTGCTCAAGAATCGGCACAAGGAAGGGCAGATGTAGAGCTGATGTCGCTGATGTGAAGAAATAATATCCATTGAAATGTAGTAAGTTATGCAGAGTCTGTTCTGGCGTTTAATAAATGTATTAAGTGGACGGAAGAAATTGACCTGTACCGTCAAGACACCCTGTTACTTCATCGACTGCGAGATGATGCTTTAGCTTTTAGTATTTTTATTTTGTGAGATGTGATGGATTTTAAGACTTCTTAGAATTAATTATTAGTTGTAATATATATTTTGTTTCTGTGATATACTTTAACTCCATGTAGATAGTGAATTTATAATGAAAACGCTGATTCATTTTTTTCCTTCAATTAACGGTGAAACAGTGTATGTGATATAATACTTAAATAAATAAAATAAGTGTTAAACAGTGTATTTATTTGTCTATAACATTGTTAAAACAAATAAGGGTGTGTCCTAATGAAAAGGGAATTATCTCAGAATCTATTTTTTAACAGATGTTTAGTTTTTATTCTGTGAAGTTCTTCAAATAAAATATTTTTGTGTTTTGTTCTGACACATTACACAAGATAAACGGGAGCATTTTTAGTACAGTAAGTAAGTGTTTGTTTAAAAAATTAATTATTTTCTATTGTCTAGAACCAAATCTCAAAATATCTTGGAAAAGTTTGAAAAGAAACAATGTGTGTTGGTATAAACTTTTTGTATTTACATATACCGAATTAACGTTAAGAAATATTAACAAAAAATGTTTAAGAATAATGTTTATACAATTTAAAGTCTGAAACCACAGTTTTTTAGGCTAAAATAACATACCTAATAGGTAATATAAAAATAATTAAGATACGTCCGTGTTTCAAGTCTTTTCTCAATTTTACACTGTTGTAATTACACGTAACGTACCGACCGTGCGTTTACGTCCTATACTTACGTTTACGATTTGGCCTTTCTTTTCCTGTCTAATAGTTCCTTGCGATGTCCGCGAACTTCTTGAATTTGGAAGAGCCAGTATTTAGCACTAGGAACGATATCAAACAGGAAACAAATTTTATATGGTTCGTTTCTTGATGATATTTTGGTCTAGGATAGTCGGCGTTCACTTGAACCATGATCAGCGTCTGAACGATACTATTTTTAAACAGACAGAAAAGAGAAGTATTGTAATTGTGAAAAAATCAGTCACCGAGATTTTCACGTTTCAGGGTCCCTGAAACGTGACGAAAAACAGGTTTTCTCAATTCCGTGGGTCGTGTCTTTTCGCGGCGTAGCTAAAAAACTACTTATCCGATTGATTTCAAATTTTGGTCAAAAATCAAGGGTCATATGGCGATGACGTTATAACATTTTGGTAAAAATCGAATACGACGAAACAAAATGGCGGCATAATAAAATATTTAAAACTTCAGCCTGAAAAAACTGTTTAATGGTTTGATTTCAAATTGTGTGCTATAACTAGTTGTAGCACAGGAATCACTAGTAAAATAGTGGTACCAATTCAAGATAGCCGAACAAAATGGCGGTCAAATAAAATGTTTGTAATCGTGAAAAAATCCTCCTTTCCGGTTTTACACATCTTTACGTTATAGCGTCGCTAGATGCCAAAAAATAGGTTTTATCAATTCCGTCGGTCCGTCTGTCGGTCTATCTATCTGGCTGTCTGTCTGTCTGTCAGTTCGTGGCATAGCTTAGAGACACTTACCCGGTTTACTTCAAATTTTGGTCAAAAATTAAGGGTCATATGGAGATGACCTGGTAACATTTTGGTAAAAATCCAATATGGCGAAACAAAATGGCGGCCTAAAAAAATATTATTAAAAAATTGCTCATCCAATTTATCTAAAATTTTGCAAAAAAAACATCAAGTATTATATTGGAATCAACTGGTAATATTTTGGTACGAATCCAAGATGGCGAAACAAAATAGCGGCTTAATAAAATATTTAAAAATTCAGCCTGAAAACTGCTTAATGATTTGATTTCAAATTCTGTGTCATAACTAATTGTGATATAGGGATCAACTAGTAAAATTCTGGTACTAACTCAAGGTGGCGGAACAAAATTACGGGCAAATAAAATTTTTCTAATTTTTGTAATCGTGAAGAAAATCTCCTTCTCAGGATTTACATATATTCACCTTTTAGCGTCCCTAGATGCCAAAAAACAGGTTTTATCAATTCCGTCGGTGCGTCTGTCGGTCTGTGTGTTAGTTCGGGACATACCTTAAATACTACTTACCCGATTGACTTTAAATGTTGACCAAAAATTAAGGGTTAAATGGGGATGGCCTGATAATATTTTGGTAAAAATCCAATATGGCGGAACAATGCTAAAAAATCTGTTAGAGTGGTGTATTATTTAAATTTAAGATTCAGTAGAAAAAACAAGTATTTTTTTAATTTGTCGACCTTTCGCAACTTAATTGTCGCATCCTCAGGAGCAGAACACATATATAGATCTTATGTCCTGCATAAAGCCCATACTATCAGTACTTTTACACCATTGTTCCGCATATATTACCCAGATATTAATTTTTATGTTAAAGTGATGTATTATTTGGTGTTAGAATCCAGTAAAAAAAACAAATGACTTTTTTTTTAATTGTCGACGCTTCGCAACTTTATTGCTGTATCATCAGGACATATAAATTTCATATCCTGCATAATAATATATGGGATATTTCCCAGATATTACATTTCTAAATGATTTTCGTTAATGATCTTTTTGTTGTTATGTTAGAGTAGTGTATTATTTGGGGTTAAGAAATATCTGCGGACCAATGGAGTAGGTAAAGACTAATATGGGTTTCATGCAGGATATAAAATCTTTGTGTCCTGAGGATGCAATAGAAAACTGGCAAAACGCCGGCATTTTCAAAAAAGGGCTTTTGTTTTTTTACTGGATCCTAACACCAAATAATACACCACTCTAACCTAACAACAAGAGGATCGTTCACGAAAACCATTTAGAAACTTAATATCTGGGATATCTGCGGACCAACGGAGTAGGAAAGACGGATAATATGGCTTTCAATTTAAGATGGCGAAACAAAATGACGGCCAACTAAAATTTTTAAAAAATCAATATAAAAATCTTGTTCAATTGATTTTAAATTTTGCAGAAAAATTAAATGTGAATATGGGATACTTATTGAATTTATTTTAAATTACGCCCAAAAGTTAAGTGGCATAGGTAGAAAGGAAATGGTAAACATACTGGTAGGAATCCAATATGATAGAACAAAATAGCGCCCAATAAAAATGAAGACAATATATGTAACACATATATACTGTGACTATGTACTGAACTAACTTGGAACACAGTCCACTCTTAATATAAGTAATAATTCATAACGAGGGAAGTTCCGGGTAAAGGAATTTACCCGAAACTTCGATTTTATGTATGTACATGGATTACTCCGCGATGGGTTGCCCAATTTGTATGACATTTTTAGAAAATATTCATGATTAACCAGAGTGGTCGCATAGCAAGCACATTGAAAAAAAGGTTAAAATTACTCGATGTTACATTGAACAATAATGCGCTCACGATTCTGTCAGGAAAAAAGTATATGTTACCTTAGACCCAGTGGCTATTGTTAAATTTGAGTTTTACAATAAAACTCGTATAAATAGAATTAAAAAGGATGAAATACAAAAGTTTATAAAAATAGAACCAATTTCAAAAATATGCAAAAAAAGTGAAAAATAAAATTTTATTTCATATGGAAAATTTTACTCTGTGAAGTCAGCGCCAAACTAATAGAGCCAGTAAGACACATTTGTGGTATAAGACAGCAAAACACTCAGTACATAAATTTATTTTTTAACCGACTTCAGGATATTAGGTAATTAAAAATAAATTTGGCGCTGACTTTGCAGCGTTTTTTTTCCAAATAAAATAAAATATGGTTTTTCACTTTTAGTGCATTTTTTTGAAGCCGGTTTTATTTTTTTTATAATTATTTTTCCCCACGAATTTGCACTTGTCCGCCAATTTTTTTTGGATCACTGGAGTGTGACATATGTGCTGTTCTTGATTTAACAGGTAATCTTAAATTGGGCAACTTTAATGAATTATTGTTATTCTTTTTCATTCTGGTTTTTAGCCATTATGGCCTTGAATCGAATTGTACCATTTAACAGTGACCTGCGTATGACCAGTAGATTTATTTTTATTAGTCTAGAAGCGGTTTCTTATTTTGGCAGTTAAGTTAAACGGTCAAATGCCGGTTTTCTCCAAAACATTTAGTCACGATATGCGTTATTCATATTAGCATCATTTTAATATACTCTTCTAATAATCATTGAAATCTCCTATAAAGTTTGCCGGGTTTGATTTTAACCAAACATGTAGTTATATTTTTACTTATATTTTCAATATTCTTAAGGATCACTTAAGCTTCTTTTGATGTCGAAAATGTATCAAGACGAAACGTTTTTTGAACACAACGTTGCCTCTGGATGGGTTGATGGAACTAAAAGTATGTTGGCTTCGTAACTCCTACTATCAAATAAAAGATATTATATTATTACTCACAACATGATGATCCTCGAATGGGGTCATCCCCCTCTCCTCCAATATTTACATGGAGTGATTCAAAGAGCATGCCATTAACACAACGCAAATCAAATCTAAACATTGGCCTAGTTACGTTGGTGTCTGTGATAACTTTAATATATGGATAGCAAACGATAATCATTTGACTGAAATTTTAAATCCCTTAAATAGAATAAGAATATTAAATTTGCAAAGAACGAAAATTCTCTTTGCCTTTTCTTGGTGTTGTTAAACGATCTGCAAAAAATGTCAAAAGTATGTGTACCAATAGCCCATACACCCTGGACAATATCTCAACCAGGGTTCTAACCATTCTGCAGCAACAAAATTGATAAGAACATCATAAGAATGCTTTACTACAGAGCTGTAACAACTTGTGCGAAAATTTTTAAGGCAGAAATTTTAAATAAATATTTCGTCGTTCACTATTCTACAGAACTCTATTCAGAGCTTGTCGAGATACATACAATGTAGCTCACAGTGGACTGTATAATCTATATATTTTAAAACACAAGTCAGATTTTTCGGCAAATTCGTGAGAGAGTTGTACTGCAGCAATTTACAGACTTTATTTATTTAGTGACCTTTCAAAACTACTTCTTGTATTATTTTTTCTATAAAACCAATATGTTTTTCGTGAATAACATTTCTGGACGATACGGTGAATGTGCGTCATATTCTTACAATTCTAGTGGAAACTCATCGCGTCATCTAACGGAAAAAGCAGAAAAAGATCTGCCAGGCCAGTTAGTAATATTCTTATTTGAGGTATTAAAACTCTTTTACTTTAAATTGAACTGTATTATATATAAAATACAATTTACAGAGCCAATCAATACTTTCGCAACAGCCATATTTTGTTTTTTGTTTTTCCCAGTGGTTGAGCAGATTTTAAGTTCTATTTCTTTACTCAACATACCGCCCGCCTTGAAATATACAATGTGTCCAAAGAAGTATGCAACAAATGGGAATTGTTTTTATTATTTATTTCTCAGAACAAAATTTTATTATTGATAAAAGTTGGTGCTTGAAGAAAAAATAGTTTTGATCGTAGTAAACTTTGGGTCAGATATACAAGTCGTTCAAAAAATATTAAAGAGGTGGGGGGGGGGGGAGGGCGTTAAAAAATAATAATGACTTAGAAACGTAGCGCGCTGAACACCTTTTCATAAGAGCGACACCTTGAGGAATCATAATCAGCAGTAACAAATTCCGCATTCCGCCGGCTTTCGCGCTTAGATTTGTTTACTGCTGTTGCTATGGGAACCCAATTATGAAAGCCAAATAGAGATGGGAGCAGGGGTCCCAGCTATCAGTGATTAGGATTATATACTACATATGTTATCTTAAATTCTTCTTTTCAGTCAATCTACAGGAATTCCTTTAAAAAGGGACAGCGCTTTTTAAAAGTGTAAAAATGAGCATCGACATTGTTGTTTTACAACGAATCCCTCTGTATAATATTACTTCAATAAATAGGTATTTTTTTTGCTGGTTATAAATATACCACGTTTGATACCTCCATCTTTAAAAATAAAGGATAAAATTGACAAAACCCTACAATAAGAAGCAAAATGTTAGAAAGAGGGAGAGAACCTTCTAACTACACATAGGAATATACTGCCTCTTGGTAGAATTTTTGTCAATTTTTTCAAATGTCTTTAAAACTAGAATATTTATTATCAACAAGAAGAAATTTATTTATTAAAACTATATTATATAGGCTGTTCTGTAAAAAATAATAAAGTTGTTGCTTCATTATATAAATTTTCTTTTGTGATTTGTTTATTTTTTTAGAATCCTGGCGGTTCAGATAAAACCTTTACACTTTTGTATTTAGTATTTTTACTTCCCTCGTAAAAGACAAGTATTGTAATCGTGAAAAAATCAACCTTCGAGATATTTTCAGATCTTTACGTTTCAGGGTCACTAGATGCCGAAAAACATGTTTTCTCAATTCCGTCGGTTTATCGGTCTGTCTATTTGTCTGTCTGTTCGCTTCATACCTAAAAAACTACATGCGGATTACGGATGAGGATGACCTAGTAATATTTTGGTGAAAATCCAATAGGGCGAAACAAAATGACGGCCTTATCCAATTTATTTCAAAATGTTAAGTATTACGTAGAATCAACTGGTGGGGATCAAAACCACGTGGGGATCAAACAGCACCTCCACAAGAGGAACTGACTTATACCAGATCATTAACAACGAAAACATGACTATCGTCAATGACGGTGCACACACCTTCTTATCCTCAGCTTATGGCACCTTTTCCAGCATCGACCTGGCATACTGTAGTAGTCAACTCACCATCCTACTTCAGTGGAGCGTTCTTGGAGACTCCTATGGAAGCGACCACTTTCCCACCTCTCTCGAACTAATGAGCTGTCCTTCATACCCTCCGATCACAAAATTCAATATCAAAAAAGCCAACTGGGATTTATTCAGAGAATCATTAAAGTTAGCTAATATTACTCCCGATCTTGAAAAGTCAGTCTCAAACTTCACTGACTCTATACTATCAGCTGCCTCCTTAAGCATCCCGAAAATAACAATAAACAACAATAAACCCCCCGTCCCCTGGTGGAATGAACGGTGTAAGGATGCCATTAAAAATCGCAAGAAAGCACTTAACAGATACAAAAATTGTCCTAATACTTTAAACTTTATCGAATATAAAAAACAAAGATACTTAGCTAGGCGCATTATTCGTGAATTAAAGTTAACTTCTTGGAATGAATATACTAATAGCCTTTCCCCTCACACAAGCAGCTCAGAATTATGGAACAAAATAAATAGACTGAAAGGTAGACCTGTTAACATAATTTCTGGCATAGAAGAAAACGAAAATTGGATCGAGGACCCTCCAAACATTGCCGATCTCTCTGCTACACACTTTTACACCAAATTCAACAACATTTATGACCCGCCATTTCCTCCCCCCATACTCTCGGATGAAACAAATCTAAAATCCTACAACCTACCATTCACAGAAAAAGAATTAGAACACGCTATTTCCCATTGCAGGAATAGCTCCCCCGGAAATGATGAAATCTACATTTAATATATTGCCAATCTACCAAGAAAAGGCTCCGCCCTTCTACTTAAACTATATAATTTAATCTGGAAAAGTGGCACTGTACCATCCTATTGGAAGCACGCTATTCTAATACCTATTCATAAACCATCTAAAACTAGACACAAAGTTGAAGGGTATAGGCCTATTGCGCTCACAAGTCACTTGTGCAAGATCCTGGAAAGGATGGTAAATTTCCGTCTCTCCTACGTGCTCCACAAGAGGGGGTTACTCATTAATGAACAATTGGGCTTCCAAAGAAATCGCTCTACGATAGATCACCTAGTTGGACTAGAAATCGACCTACATAAATCTTTTAATCAAAAGAAACACACTACATCTGTCTTCCTGGACCTATCCAACGCATTTGACTCGATCAAGAGATCTTCTATTGTCAGTACTTTGGAGAGATGGGATATTAAAGGCAATCTCCTAGGCTTTATATACGACTTTCTAAACAGCAGAACATTTCAAGTTAAAGTAAATGGAATCCTATCTCCCACTCACCCACACACAAATGGAGTTCCACAAGGATCAGTAATTAGCCCTGTACTCTTCATAATCGCAGTTAATTCAATAAAACAATGCATCCCCTACCCCCTTAGACTCAGAATGTACGCCGATGATATCCTTATTTATCACACCTCATCTGATCCAAAACATAGCGAAGACATTCTACAGCACAGTCTTAGTGTTCTTTCACTCTGGGCCTCACAAATAGGACTGACATTCCAAGCCTCCAAATCATCCGCTGTTCATTTCTGTCGAGTACGAAACTGCTCTAAACTAACAAACCTCTCTATAGAAGGCACTTATATACCATCCCCAACTACAGTCAAGTTTCTGGGATTGACTCTAGACCCCAGTCTAACTTGGAAAGCTCACATAGATGATCTAAAAGCTAAATGCTTAATTGACCTAAATATATTACGCATGTTATCGGGAGTTAAATGGGGATCACACCGAACTCCATTACTAAACATATACAAAGCCTGTATTCTATCAAAAATTGATTATGGTTGCATAGCATACGCCTCAGCTTCAAAATCCAACTTAAAAAAGTTAGATTCCATTCATAATACTTCTCTCAGACTGATTCTTGGCGCCTTTAGAACTAGCCCCGTCCTGAGCTTGTATTGCGAATCCGAATGCGCCTCACTATCCCATCGTCGCGAATTCCTCTTGATGAAATACGCCGATAAACTAAGATTCCGTCAGTTTATCCAACACTATAAGGACTTTTTTCCTGTCCGCATACCACTCACTCCTCCTTCCAGGAACTCAAACAAAGGAGCAAATACTCGATACACTGAACATCTCACTTACACCAGCCTTCCCTCTCAAAATAAGCTCATTTCCTCCTTGGAACAGACCTACCATTCAAATGGACACTTCATTACTAAGATATGACAAAAATCAATGCAATACATCATTAATACGCTGCGCATTTTAAGATCTCCTTAACAGCAAATATCTACAACATATTTTGGTATATACAGATGGATCTAAAACTGAAAATCGCACGTCGGCTGCATTTTCCAGCCCTTTCAGGGAAGCTTGCTTCCTACTGCACAATTCAACTGGCATCCTATCAGCAGAACTTTTAGCCATCTCCAAAGCTCTAACCCATATTACACAATTTGCTAATCACAAATGGGCAGTAGTTACTGACTCACTCAATTCAATTGAAATGATAAAATCACTATCCCCAACACACCCATTGGCGTTAGAAATACAAAACAAAATAGAAAAAATACATATCCAGGGGAAGCATTTATCCTTCATTTGGACTCCAAGCCATATGGGCATCCCTGGCAATGAAAGGGCAGACCATATTGCTAAACATGGTATCAGTAATAGCATAAACATCAACAACCCATTTTGGTATAAAGACCTACATATATGCACAAAAAATACATCAAAGAACATAATACAACTCGAATGGGATCTATTGGAAAACAACAATAAACTTAAGCATATAAAAAATACCTTCCACACTAAAAAATCCATACCCAACCTTCCTCGCAAGGTCATCAAAACTATGACCCGTATTCGCATAGGACACACTAAACTCACCCACTCTCATTTAATCGAAAAAACTGATCCTACCACATGTAATACGTGCAACACACAACTATCAGTAAAACATATATTTGCAGAATGTGATTCATACACGCCACTACTTCAACAACATAACTTAACGGGCAACTTAGAGAATAAACTGACATATGAAAACACTCCCAATATAATCAATTTTCTCAAAGCGATAGACCTATATGAAAAAATATAACCGAAAACCAAATAAATTTAAACAGACACTAAAAAGTCTCTAGGCTGATGTGTCTATAATCCATATCTATCTATCTATCAACTGGTAAAATTTTGATACGAATCCAAGATAGCGGAACACAATGGCGACTTAATAATAAAAAATTTAATCTGAAGGAACTACTTAATAGATTGATTTTAAATTTTGTTTCAAGGGTTAATTGTGGTATGGAGATGAACTGGTAAAATTGTGGTACAAATTCAAGGTGGCGGAACACAATGGCGGTCAAATAAAATATGTGTAACCGTGAAAATCACTCTTTCAGATTTTACATAACTTCTCGTTTTAGCGTTCTTAGATGCCAAAAAAATGTTTTCTCAATTTTATCGGTCGGCCTGTCAGTTCGCGGCGTAGCTAAAAACCTACTTATCTGATTGATTAAATATTTATAATATTTTGGTAAAAATCCAGTATAACGCAAAAAAAAATGGCGGTCTAGTGAAATGTTAAAAAATATTATTAAATACTAGTCATCCAATTTACCTTTGCTCAAAACAAAATGGCGGCCTAATAAATTATTTAAAAAATCAGCATGAGAAAAATTACTTATTAGATTAATTTCAAATTTGGTGTAAAAATTAAATGTTATCTAAAAATAAACAGGGAAATATGTGGTACAAATTCAAGATTGAGAAACAAAATGGCGGCCAAATAAAATGTTCATAAAATTACTGAAAAAACCTTATTCGATTTATTTTAATTTATGTTCAAAAATCAAATGTGTCATAGGTAGGTTACCAGTTCCTACCTATGCACGAATATTTGTGCTAATCTAATATGTTGGAACAAAATGGCACCCAATAAAAATGTTAGAAAAGACAATATATATGTGTTACTAAATTATTATGTGCAGAACTAAACTGGATCACACTTCACTATTCCTAATAAAAAGAAAATTTCATGGGAACGAGAGAAGTTCCGGGTAAAGGAAATTTACCGATTTTTTAAATTAAAGATTTTAGACCCTGTTCAAAATATAAACAGAAACTGTGTACTTTTGACATTTACATTGTATTCTAGTACATACTTCCTAAAGTAAAGAGATCTATTATTGATAAAAAAATGTAATATCGATATGTAATCTTAATAAAGTGGTGCAAATGTCAAGAATTACCGCACAATGAATGTCCTGATAGAACATAATTAGAGGACAACTTTTATTTAAATTATGCGACCACGCTTTTTTCCTGTTAGGTACCTTTTTTTATCTCAGTACTGGTAGGCTGTGTAGAAACTAACAGTATATATAGTGCAAATATTTTAAAATTATCAGTTGGATTTTGAATTTAAAACAACATACATCTCCTAAAATGTTTAAGTTTGTAAGTATAAACATATTTTCACTTAGTTTTTTAAATGATTCCTAAATATTTGGATAATATAATAATGAATTACGTAATATAAGGTTAAATAAAAAATCGATACATTTCCTTTCCCTCGTTATGAATTTTTCCATTTATTGGAATAGTCAAAAGTGACACAATTTAGTTCAGTACAAAGTCAATTGGTAAAACATATAATATACTGTTTTTTTTAAACATTTTTATTAGGAACCATTTTATTCCATCATATTGGATTCTTATCAATATTTTACTAGTTTTTACCTACCTACACTTGATTTTTTTGCATAATTTAAAATAAATTAAATCAGTCGTTATTTTATATTGACACAGGCCGCCATTTTGTTAGGTCATGTTGAATTCGTACTAATTTATCCTTATATCACAATTATTTTTTCTGCAATTTTAAGTCAATTGAATAAGATTTTTTTACCTTGATTTTTTAAAATTTTATTTGGCCGCCATTTTGTTCCACCATCTTGAATTCATACCAGATCTTTACCACTTTATCTCTCTATCACACTTAACACTTGCACAAAGATTGAAATTAGTCTAATAAGTAATTTTTTCAGGATGATTTTTTAGATGTCTTATGAGGCCGTCATGTAACATTTGATTTTTGTGCAAAATGTGAGGTAAATTTGATAATTAGTTTTTCAATAATAATTTTTTAACCGTTTCACTAGGCCGCCATTTTATTCCGGCACATTGGATTTTTACCAAAATATTACCAGGTTATACCCTTAATTTTTAATTAAATTTTAAAGTCAATCTGATAAACAATTTTCAAGCTATTCCGCGAACTGTCAGACAGAGAGACAAACTGACGAATAGACCGACAAAATTGATAAAATATATTTTTTGGCATATACTGGCGCTAAAATGTGAAGAGTTGTAAAACTATGAGAGGATAATTTTTTTCAGAAAAAAAAAACATTTTATTTGACCGCCATTTTGTTCCGCCATCTTGAATTAGTACCACAATTCTGCTAGTTCATCTCTATATTACAGTTATGGAATGTAATTTGAAATCAGGCCATTAAGTAGCTTTTCAGCCTGAATTTTTAAATATTTTATTAAAATGCCATTTTGGATTCGTACCAAAATTTTACCGATTGATTCCTACATAATACTAGATTTTTGTGCAAAATTTCAGATACATTGGATAAGTCGTTTTTTAGTAATAATTTTTTTAATATTTCACTAGGCCGCCATTTTGTTTTGCCACATTGAATTTTTACCAAAATATTACCAAGTCATCCTATATGACTCTAAATTTTTGACCAAAATTTAATGTCAATCGAGTAAGCAGTTTTTCAGCTATGCTGTGAACACACAGACCGGCAGACAGACAGACAGTTGTTTCGTTGTTTTTCATTTTCTAAATATGGCTGAATACAAGTGTGACAATTGCCGTAAAGAGTTTTCAGAGAAAGACAAATACAAACTTCGTTGTAGTGGCGAGTGTAAACGATCTTTTTGCATGAATTGCACGGGCCTTGATAAGGCTACCACAAAAATCTTGATATTACAAAAATCAACCCACCTCCGATTTTTCTACGCCCTGTGCGACTCCCCTAGTTTAAAATATCTCAACGATAAAATCACAAAGGTATCTCAAAATTTGATTCCACATGAACTTTTTGATTCAGTCGCAAACCGTGTATCTCAATTGTCAAGTAGTGTACCGACAATTTCTGAAATGTATGACATTTTAGTGAAGAGTGAATCCAGGTGGGATCTCATGGAGAAAAAAATTGACGATATCCATAATCTCTCGAGGGAGTTTTCCGCTTACAAACCAGATATGTTATTAAAGTCTCTAAGGGATATGGAACAGAATATTTTCAATATTTCCCAAATCCTCTTCAACAATGCCGAAGAAGTGATAAAAATCCAAGTACAGGACTCCCCTTCAATTGAATTAAAAGCAGGTATTGCTAACATTAAGAGCAACCTAACTTGTGTAACTGACTTGGTAAAGGAGTTATACTCCAAATATGAAAGCCAACATAAGTGTAAGCATATCAAAAATACATACCCTACCACCATACCCTTGCCTACACCAACTATGGAAACTACCTGCTCCACCACCTCTACACAAACTGAGGTAACACCTACGGATACTCCCAGTACTACTGAAGGCTCCAGCAAGCTGGCTTGTAATAATACACAACGGTGGCACTATGTAGTCGTAAGAAATCTTCCTGCAGGGTTTACGCCTAACAACATAGTTCACTACGTTAAGGAAAAGCTTGGGACTACAGAGTTTATTCGATGCTATCACCTAATCAATCATATCTCAAATATTGATTTTAAAATTGGAACTCAGTCAAAAAAGTCAGCTGAAAAGCTTTTAGACAGCAATCTATGGCCACATGGCGTAGTAATAAAACGGTCAGCTGTATCCGAACTTACAGAAAAATCTACACCGAACCTCCCACCTCCCTCCACACCGAAAAAACTGCCCACCAACTCGAGCTCCGTCAGTTCACTGGTTGTCTCCTCTCCAATTTCTCAAAAGGGCACTATAATATCTTCTGACAAAGAGGCCATTGCTGCCTGCAAAGCAAATGTCTTGTTGAGCTACAACTGCTACAGTCTTTCCAAGAAAGCTCCTACTGACCAAGAACCTATTTTTGATCCAATGTCTCCCCCAACAGTGAAGCTTACGCGAACCGAAAAAAGTTCTGATAACCGTTTCCTCATGTCTAGACTAAGAGAACCAGCCATTTTAAAGGCCTTCAAGTTATATCTCGCCTTCCTGCACGACCAACCTGCGCCAATTCACTTTGAAGGGTTTACAAATACAAGCACCAGGCTGTTTTTGGCTTCTGAAGGCATTCCTATAGATTATAGAACCCTACATAAGATATATTTCGATTTTCATGCTGCTTACGGATTTAACGCAGCAGAAGTGGAAGCGGATCTTGCAGCCTATGGATCCTACATATCTTCGGAGAGATCGATTCATCTTCAGAGGACTCTGGTCCTCTGAAGATGAATCGATCTCTCCGAAGATATGTAGGATATGTAGAATGCCATAAAAACTAGTTTACCAGCAATTCTCCCAAAAAAAATTTTTAGAAAACACGACGTGTCCTGAGGAACTAGATTCCTCAAAACTTCCTGTTGTTACTAGTCTTATTATTGTTCTAATTAATATTGCTTTTCTAAGAAATAAAACTGACGAGTTGTACCTATTTCTGGAAGAATTGGAGTTCCCCCAACTTGTTGCAATTACTGAGCACTGGCTGAATCTAAACGAACCCTTTTATATTGAGAGGTATACCACAGTAGCTAGATATGACAGAAAAAACTCAGCTCATGGGGGAACACTGATTCTATCCCTAAATGGAGATTTCATGTCGGTATCTAAATATGATCATTTGTTAGCGGATAGCTCTTTTGAATTCTCTATAGTATATGATCAAAACCTTGATCTTTATGTAATTTGTATTTATAGATCACCAAACTCTGATGTACAATCATTTTTAAATAGCCTGGTAAGTTTGCTAGACAGCCTACCGATTAAAGGTAAAAAAATTCTATGCGGGGACTTTAATATTGACTATGCTACTGTTTGTGCCATCCAGAAATATCTTATTTCTATATTCGACTCTTTCGGTCTTTCAATGCATGTATCCTCGCCAACTAGAATTTCAAAAAACTCTTCTTCTATCATCGATTACATGGCGTCTGATTTTTCTCCATCAGAGGTGCAATCACAGGTCTATAACTCAGGTCTTTCCGATCACGAGGCGGTAATTTCCAGGTTTAGTTTACCTATTAGGCCCTTACCAAGATCTCGCCATCGGGACAGAATTTTCTCGGCCGCAAATTTCTCAGTATTTCATAATATTTGCTTTAACACCAATTGGAATTTTGAATCTGATAATGTCAACACAAACTTCAGAACTTTTTTAAATAAAACTTTAAGTGCTTTTAACAAGGCCATCCCGCTTAAGAATATCAAACCTAAGCGGCATAAACCGTGGACCACGAAAGGAATACGAATTTCTGCTAAAAATATGCGCTCGCTCTCATATATAAAAAAATTCACCGACTCCTTTCTTATTCTCGACTATATCTCTAATTATAGGAGGATCTACACTACTCTTATTAAGTCAGCAAAAAAATTACACTACCGAAAACGTCTAACAAACTCTAATAACGTTTCAAAAGAAACCTGGTCCATCATCAATAACCTCAGAAACAAATCAAACCCTGTGACTCAGATCTTGCCAGGGGCTAATGATCTAAATGATTATTTTATTAATGTAAGCAAAAATGTTACCTCTAGTATCTCGCCAAGTTTGGACCCTCTTTCGTTTCTCCCTCCTTCAAAAAATTTAGCTGATAGCTTTTTCTTAAGTCCCGTTAGCAACACTGAACTATTGAAGGTAATACATAATATCAAAAGTAAATCTTCGTGTAGCACTGATGGCCTATCAATTAGAATATTCCTGAACTTGCCACTCCCAGTCATAGAGGCCCTTACAACATTAATAAATGAGTCCTTTATAAAAGGTGTATTCCCTGATTGCCTTAAAACAGCTATAATTATTCCACTTCATAAAGGCGGCGAAAAAACTAACTCTTGCAATTATCGCCCAATTGCACTACTACCAGTGCTATCAAAAATCATCGAAAGGCTACTGAAGAACCGTCTTATGCCATTTCTCCTGAAACATCAGATAATATCCCCGGAGCAGTTCGGATTTCTACCCAACAAGTGCACCAGTGACGCCATGTTCACGTTGCTTAGAAGCGTCTACTTATCTCTCAATAACAACCACCCAACTGCCTCAGTTTTTTGTGACTATGCGAAAGCCTTTGATTGTGTTAGTCATGAAATTCTGATAAACAAACTAAATTTTTATGGAATTCGTGGTACTTCTTTAAATTGGTTCAAATCTTATCTTGGAAAAAGGCAACAACTTGTAAGGGCTAATGGTTCCGATTCTGATTGTAAGTTGATTACAAGTGGAGTCCCTCAAGGTTCAGTCTTGGGACCTATTCTTTTTTTGTTATACATTAATGATATCACGAACCTTAAAATTAATGGAAGAATCTCCCTTTTTGCTGATGACACAAGCATAACATGGAGTGATTTTGATACAACGTCTTTACACTCTAGTATCTCCAAAGACTTGGTTATAATTAAGGCTTGGTCCGATTCCAATATGCTTTGTTTTAACGTCGATAAAACGGTGGCGTTATCTTATAAGGGAACTTTACAACCACTTCAGGTACATAACAGCAATATTGAATACGTAGAGTCGGTTAAATTCCTGGGTTTAAATATAAATAGCAACCTAAAATGGTCTAATCATATTGACTCCTTAACTAAAAAACTTTCTACCGCCTGCTTCGCCATTCGATCAGTTTCAAAAGAACTAGACGTTCCTTCTGCCAGACTTACTTATTTCTCTTTATTTGAATCCCACCTCCGCTATGGCCTTCCCTTCTGGGGCTGCTGTACCACCGAGCAATTTCGTAGTATTTTTATGCTTCAAAAGAGAGCCATTCGTTATTTTTTTGGTCTAAATAATAGAGCTCACTGCCAATACTATTTCAAAAAACATGAAATATTAACACTTCCTGCATTATTTATTTTGGAAACGGTATGTTTGCTGAGAAAACATATAAACACCCTCCCAGAAAGGCCACAACATGTATACCCTACCAGAAACTCTAGGCATGATATTTATCTTCCCATTCCTTCCACAGAATTAATAAAAAAATCAATTATTTACAACGCCATAAAACTCTACAACAATCTGCCAGTACATTTAAAATCTATCCCTAGGCTTGCACAATTTCGAAAAAACACCAAAGCATACCTCATTGAGAGACCATTTTACAGCGTTAATGATTTTTTTTTCAGTGAGTAAGTCTCTTTAAATTATCACTAAACTCGCTTGTTTACTTAAATCTTTTGGAGTCATGTCCTAACTCGTAGCATAGAATTTTGTAAATCATTATATAGGGAAAAGAACTGTCGAACGTTCACTTAAAACTTAATTATTTTTGTTAGGTATTGGATTAAAAACAATTTAATTCTTTTTGTATACTACATTCTACACTAGTTCAATATACCTTCTGTTTAACATCACAATTATTTGTATAACTATAATAACATAGAGTTTAAGGTCGCATAGTTGCAATTTTGATTTCAATGTCATCGAAATTATTCACCTCGTACATGTGTGTTTGTTTACTTTTATAAGGTTATCATGATTCATTTACTGTTTGCAATGTTATGTTATATTCTAACGTGTGTTTTACGATTTGGTAAATTGATAATTTACATTTTAAAAAAAAAGCACTGACCTGTCGAAATTATTTTCGATTAATGTTTTGATATGTCTTATTTTTAGGTATATTTTGCTTTGTCCATAAAATTGTAGAATTTTTCTGCGGCAATAAAGCATACTTTTGTTTGTTTCTTTGTTTGAAGTAAAAGGGATATTGAATAAAATTGTAGTATCCGACGTGTGTTCTAATTTTATTGTTATATTAAAATTGTCAAAAACGCCTAGTACAAAATGATTTACGAGAAAATATATTTGTGCGATGATCGTAAAGTTAATTGAGACTGGGTGTCCATCAGTGGCGTAACTACAGTACACTTTAAACTTCCCAAATAAATTAGTAACCAGTAGTAACAGTTAAACCATATTTAAATATGAAAAACCTTTATTAAATAGTTCAAGACTTAATTCTGTTATTATCATTTATCAATGAATAACTTGTTTAAAAATTGAGAGTTAAAATTCTCCAAATTTTTTGCAAACGATTTGAATTCTCTGTTGTGTTTGTCGAGGGTCCGTCGACTTGCATTCTAATTCTTGATTAGGAAAAGTGCTGTGTAGGCATACATTTTACAATATATATGTTGTGTTTTCAATAAAATTTTGTTCAGGCAAAACATTATATAAAGGAACAACACTAACTATAAATAAAGTAAAGTTTACCGATATGATAAATGATGCTAATTTCAATATTTCTTTAATAAGCGGCCCAGCCCTTATCGAAAAAAAAAACGGAAGTGAAACAAAAAATGACCGGTCGTACAGACAGCTTTTAAATAGCGGATAGTCTGTTGGAAAAACGGACGTAGGGCCCTACTCCTTAGTTGTATGTGAAACATAGTTTTATTTATATAAAACAGATAGTCAAAACCTAAATATTATTTTAGTACGTCGAAGATGCATTTTCTGTAAACATTTTTTTATCAATTAATTATTACAGATTGCTGCTAGTTTCGCCGCCATTTTGGCTGTAGCGTCTGGAGCTGCTAAACCAGGAATAGTCTCCGCTCCTGTAGCTTACAGCTCACCTTTAGTTGCTGGAGTACCATCTGTTGTATCTGCTTATGGTGCCGTGCCTGCGGTAACAAATTATGGTGCCCCTGTAGTTTCGCCCTACGGTGCCTCTTATGTAGCTGCTCCATACTCTGCCCATAGCCCAGTAGCTTACTTAGGATAGGATCTGTAAAGTTTTAGTACAATTAATGTTTAATAAAGCTTTAAATTCCATTTAGTAGCAAACTTTAGAAAATTATTACATTTTGTAAAAAAATATCTCTATCTAATATATCTGAATTTGGTAAAAAAATAAACTGCTGCAACGAATTGTTGTTTTAGATAAATGATTTAGGATTTTCCTTAATTTTTCGTTTTGGGACACAATAAATGCCTTTATCTCGTTAAATTACATTATATATATCTAGATATTCTTCCTGTGAAGAATTGTCAGTTTTGAACATCATTTTGTACACATGTACTAGAAGAAACAATATATAACTGTATAGAAGTAATTGATTAACTTTTCAATTTCTGTGGATACAGTTTGAATATTTTGCATTGATACCGAGAAAAGGAAATGTATAATAAAGTGACAGGGCAGAAACACTATTTATCAAGCATTTAGTTGAAGTTAATACCTACAGTCAGCGAGCACAACAACATAGCTGATTTTCTAAAGGAATTAAAAGTGAGGTCTTCTTGTGGTTTCAGTAGTTTGATTTCTGATTATCATTGTTTTCCAAACCTTTGAATATTCACGATTTATTAATGTAGAACCATCTTTTTTTTATTTGAATCAAATAATTTACATCAATTTATCTACGACGACTATACAAAAAAAACGCACCCAGGAATAAAAAACTGAAAGGCGATATCGCATTATCACACGACCGTGATAATTTTTATTGCACCTTCGTGATTGGTTAGTCCGTGTGTGAAGAATAAAATCAGATTCATATTTCATGCATCAATGGATAATTTCCCGGTAAAAGGTATGGCCCTTGTCTATATACAAAGGTATCCCGTCATTAGCATAACGGTTCCAAAACTTGTCTGTCAAATTGACAGTCATCGGAGATATGCCCACGATTACGATTTCAGCTTGAAAGATATATGGTGGCTTGTTCACAAATGTGAAACGCTAAATTTTTATATACTTTTAGAACAAGCAGATAGTGAAATTAGTGAAAACACTTTAACTAAATTTTTGGTGATATCAACTGCGTCACCAACATTTTTATTCAAGTTTAAAGTAAAATATCTCAGAAACAAGAAATAGATGTCTCCATGCGCTTTTGATGACCCATAGCCTGATGGTTTGATGCAAAATAGTCCTAACACCTGTGGTTTTTAGAAGCATTAGCATGTTTAATGTAAATAGTTGTTTGAAGAAAACGGGGCAGTTTTTTCAAAATTCCATAATCTAACCGAATTCCCCCCATATGATTAAAAAAAGCCCAAATTGAAAAATATTTAAAACGTTAATTTCACCAGAAAGTGTACATACATAGGGACATGAATAAAGAAGGTTAAGATGGTTTCAAATCAGATGCCAGGAATCTCGAAACCCTCTTCCTTAGCGATATACACGGTGACAAATGACAAAAGGTTTAATATTGAAACTTACAAAAATGTCGTTTAAGATATCAATACTCCAAAATACCATGTACTAAATTTTGAAATTCCAAATCTGAACTTAAAAAAAATGTAGTAATTTATTTTTACATACACAACAACCTGTATGGCATCTTTTTTAATGTTCATATTAAATTATTAAAGTACAAAAAATTTTGTTTCGAACAGTATGCTTTAGTTTTTTATCGCAGTTTTGTTGTTTGAGAGAAATACCCATGAACCACTATAAGTAAACAAATTGAATGAGAGTCATAATAAACCATTTCCTGATATAGGTATATTAATTTGACACAGTTTAAGTACTAAAGGGGCCCTTCGATACCTATATACAGGGTGTTGCATAAATTTGCGACAAAATTTTATTCTTCTCTATTTTGTATTCTACTTGAACTATTTTTTCGAACTTAGAACTGCATTTAAATGACACGCATAGCAGGAAATTCCAGGTTGGGACTGAATAAATGTATCGTAATTAAAAACTCATTTTCTCGATTTGCTTAATTTTTGAGAATAAACTTGTTAACACTTAATATCAATCAATATATTTCTGAAATAGTTTTCTACAAGAAAAACATTGTGTTGTGATATAACAAATTGATGTTTGATTTATTTTTTAAACTTTTTAAATTCAGGTTACTTAGTATATTGTACCAGGTAAAGTTGGCTGATGCCTACTGTATTAGGTATTATACATTTAATTCAATTATTTGATTACCACTGTAACAATTGTTTTTTTTTTGACGAAGTTTTGGTAAATTTAATGTCTGCTTATTATTCAAAACAATAGTCCTATGCACTATAAATACTAATTTATCATAATAATTAAATCGTGTTCATTCAAGCGAATTTCACTTAATCTATGTTTCCTGAGTCCTGGCTTAATATAAGTGTCCTTTATAGGGAGGTTATAGATTTTAACTACAATATATTCAGAAGAAATCGTAAACCATCTGATATCTTAAATCTGGTGGTGGGGGGCAATGGTTTGGAAGCCGCGAGGATTACGGAATTTCAAAGTAACGTCGAAAATGTCTGGATGCAAGTGAATGTTTAAACGTTTTTTTTTAGAGTTGTGTATATTTACCACCTCTAAGGATGATGGTGCACTTCTTAGTTTTATTTCAAGTTAAACTGGATCAGTCAGCAGGTAAGTGACGATAAAGTAATTATTTTTGGTGACTTTAACCGTCCTTCCTTCAACTGGGTGTTCAGCAGCACTAATAATTTTCTTACATCATTTAGTACTGATAACCGATCGGCAGTATTGTTAGATACCGTGTCCTTTTGCGGACTGGCCCAGCAGAATTACATACACATGGACAACATATTGGACTTGGTTCTTTGTAATGATAACACTGTTATCAGGCCTTTGTGTAGCTGTTCTTTCTCAATGTCGTACTTAATAAATTAAATATTCCTAACAAAAAATGTATTAAACATCGCAAGGCAAATTACCCCAATACAGTAAATTCATTTCTGCAAATACTTTGGGCTAATATCTTTCAAAATAATACATTGAATGATAATATGTCAATTTTTTACAATAATATAAACAAACAAATTTCAGAAAATGTCCCATGTGGATATCGTAATCACAGATATCCTGTATATTTTTTTAGTGCAACTATTAAAGTAATAAAAAAAAAAAAGTTTATAATAAATAGCAATGTTGTGATAATCTTCATCATCTCCACGCATTCAAAATTTTAAGAAATCAGTCTAAATAACTTATTCAAGAAGATTATAGGTATAAAAAAGGGTACTGGTTCGGATGGGATTCCAGCAGTATTTATCGATAGGTGTGCCGAAGGTCTCTCGCTTTTATACATTCAGTGATTATCCGAGGGATTCTCCAGATTTTGGGAAGAAAATTATAGTAATCGTTATATTTAAGTCTGGGGATAAAAATAATATGAATAATTATCGACTCATTTCCAAACTTTGCATTTTTACAAAAGTTTTCGAAAAAGCCATTTACAAGCACTTGTTTTTTTTTAGTTAAAAATCAATTCATCAGGTCAATAGACACGAATCTTATTTATTACCCTGAATACATTAAGATAAGTTTGGATGATCGGATCCAGGTGGATTTCATCTACACCTTTTTTACCAAAACTTTTGATAAAATCGATCATTCTTTATTGTTAGAAATATTGGCTTGAGTTGGTGTAGGTGGAAAGATGCAGGAGTGGTTTGGGTCTTATCTGGTAGAAAGAGAGCAGGCTGTTTCAGTGGCCGGATTTGAATCAAATAGTTTTCTATTCGATTCAAATATTCTACCTCTGGAGTGCCTTAGGTCATGAAATTCCCTCAATTAGTACAAGAAGGATAGCTTCTACAGTGGTTATGACAAGATCCACCGTTCATCTAGTTTTAAAAACCGAATTTATGTGTCCGCTTCTTCCAGTGGGCGGATTTGAATCGAAGTTATATTTCTACCTCTGGAGGGCCTCAGGGTAGTCATCTTGGTCCGCTGTTATTTATAAAATACCTCAATGATATTGTTTGTGTTTTAAAAATTCTCACTTTCTATTCTATGCTGACGTCCTTAAACTCTATAGACGCGTAACTGGAGGCGATGACTGCATCGTCCTGAAATCTGACCTGAGCAGGTTCTATTCATATTGTCAAAGCAATTATCTTTTTGTAAATTTAAGTCAGTGTTTCTCTATTACATTCACTCGTAGTCAATATTTTATTTCAAATAATTATAAAATCGGCAACTTTGTCTTAAAAAGAGAAAGCCAGGCGAAAGATCTTGGTGTTCTATTCGATAGCAATAAAAGTATTGTATCAGTTTATTTTTAAACTGTGAAATATATTTCTTAGAAATATTTATAATCAACAGCAAAAGTTATGGTACGAGCCGGGATCGAACCATAACTGTTGATTATTATTAGACTTCTATTCAAATATTGCTTATACGGGCATAACGTAAAATTATAAATTTACTAATATGGACGGTACCTAATAGCGATGTCATATTTGACGTCCAGTCAGGAACGCTGCGCTATAAGGTTAGAATATTTGGCGGGATCAACAATGGTTATGATACTGGTGGGTTTGAATATGTACAAGTTTTAACGAATTGCTTATCAGTGGTATATTAGCGCAATTGGTTAGAGCGATGGACTAGTGATCCAGAGGTGCGAGTTCGATCCCCGCTCGTACCATAACTTTTGCTGTTGATTATATGTATAAACGCGTATAGAATGCTGGGATTTGCTTACAGGCAATCTAAGAGCTTTAAACATCCTAAAACCATAAAATGTTGTACTATGCTTATGTTTTTAGTCGCCTCAATTTTGCCTCCACTGTATGGAATCCAATATATATATATATATATATATATATATATATATATATATATATAAACCGCGCTGAATCTATTCAAAAGAGATTTTTAAGGTGTATAGCATTTAAAAACCATTTTGATTTCGATAATGATTACGCTCTCCTACGTTCCAGATACAACGTTCTATTCTTGAAACAGCAAAGTTTGCAGACAGATATGCTTAATCTTTACAAAATTGTAAACTCCAGAATCGACTGTCCTGACATTTTAGAGTTAGTGACCTTTAAAATACCTGGCAGAAACTTTAGACATACAAGTCTTTTCTCTCTCCCTTTTTTAAAAATAAATAATTCTTTAAATTCAGAAGTTAATAGAATGTTAAGATACGCAAATTCTAAAGACCGTTTTACATGCTGCAATACTTCTTTGCAATATGCAATAGTCTTGAACAAAGGCATGCGCAGTTTGACAAAAGGTGCAAATGTCTTGCCACTGCGCATGCCTTTGTTCAAGACTATTGCATATTGCAAGAAAAATTCAGCATGTAAAACGGCCTTTATTATGAAAACCTGGACTTTTTCCATGATTCATTTAGCGTGTTTAAAAATAGCCTAACATGAATTAGTTCTGTCTAAGTTTTACACTTGCTGTTTAAAACCATATAATTTTAAACCACATATTTACGTGTAAGTGATATAATGTTACTTTAAGTAAAATTAATTGTAATTAGTGGTTACTTAATTGGGAGTGTATATTGTCTGTAACCCAAATAAAATAAATAAATAAATATGTTCGTTATAATATTAAATTGTAGATCATAATGTTGACAATTATAAATTTAACCCAATCATTCTAAATATATCTAAAATGCCACATCAGTTTTCTAATAAAGATTACGCTGATATTATTAACTTGCTCGCAAATGGGAACGAGATGAGGCCTTTTCAATAACTATATATTATAAGAGATATTTTAGTTAAAAGAGGTATATTGAATTTGGCTGTTAATCTTTGGGGTTAAAATTTGACACAGGTTAGCTTGAAATAAAGTTTAGTATAGCTGCCATAGAAAAATATATACATCGGAGGATAGCCCCAAATTATCTTTGGCACAAGTCTGCGGTCGCTACTCTTGTCTGCTGGCTTCCTCAACGCACTCGTAACGTTGAGCGTTAATTTCTCGGATGGATGAAGGCTTTTCATATTTGAAATTTACCAAAATGTTATCAGGTTATCCCCTTAACAAATTGTTGACCAAAATTTAAAGTCAATCGGCTAAGTATTTTTTGGATATGCCCCAAATTGACAGACCGACAGACAGGCAAATGGAATAGAGAAAATGAAGAACGCTGAAAGTTGAAGCTACATAAAACCTCGCACGTGTTTCTTTTATGATTACAAATATTTTATTTGGCCGCCATTTTGTTCCGCCATCTTAAATTCGTACCACAATTTTACCAGTTGATCTATATGTTACACTTAATTCTTGCACAAATTTGGAAATCCATCTAAAATGTACTTTTCTCATGCTCTCATTTTGTTTCGTCATCTTGGATTCTTACCAAAATTGTATCAAATGATTCTTAGGTAATACTTGATTTTTGTGAGAAATTCAAGTCAATTGGATAAGTTGTTTTTTGGTAGTAAATTTTTTAACATTTCACTAGGCTGCTATTTTGTTCCGCCACATTGGATTTTTACCAAAATGCAATCATTTCACTCCCTTCTGGTCCTGGATTTGCCAAATCACATATAAATTACACAGGTAAAACAGGATATGTTTTTTTAACATATGTTAACTTTTTCTATGTCTATATAAAAAAATATTGTTGGCATTTTTGTGTGGTGTACTAAGAACTTTTAGAGTTATTTAAGCAGATTAATTGTTAAATAATTGATTAATAGTATTTGCTGGCAAACTTAAAATTATGTGATATATTTGAACATATTTTGAACTCTTGAATACATTAAGTGCACCATACATAAAAAATCTCTATTTATTTCTAGTCATTTTTAGATATGGGTATATTTGGAACAAATGGAAAGTAATGGAAAACCATTTTTGTAAATGCTGACGTTACGAGAATTGTTTTAGCTTCTTCAGGGCTATTTCAGCGTGTTTCCCCTCATCACTAAAGTAAATTATAATAAATTTTCCGAAGAGAAGTTAGAATAACATAGATATACAATATATTAGGAGTACCGTAATAGTTATTTTCCAAGTGGCTTTAAGATTAGTACTGAATAATATATAATGTAATAAAAGAAAAATAAAGTAGGACTAACTTCTGAAAAAAAATACTAGATAACAAACGATGTATCTCCATGAAATTCATACTTTTTAAAATTAGCGTCCAAAACAAATTTTAGAAAATTTGTAAGTAAGTGAACATTAATATGGACCATAGTAAAAATGAGATATTAAAAATATTATTCTGAAAAGATGTTTCCCAATCAATCAGTCAAAGAAGAGTTATAAAGTTTGTGTCCCTACAAAACAATTGAAAAAATAATTTGCAGATTTATGATTACTTTTGAAAATAATTTTATTGTGCCCAGCTGTGATTGCTAAACAATATTCAGAGCTGAGCTGTAAAGGGTGCCTGATTATATTAAAAACGGGGTCCACAGGCGTATCTTTTCGAGATATCAAAAAAATATATACAAATGTTTTATGTTTAAAGTAATAGTTGGAAAGTAAAAAAATGAGCATCGACTTTGTTATTTTAAATAAAATCTCTGTGTAACATAAGTTTATGAAATGGGTATCTTCTTGGTGATTATAAATATACCAAGTTTGATATTTTTCTCTTTAAAGACAACCGAAAAAAAAACAAAAGCTTTGCCAGAAGAGCCAGTGTATTCCTATTGACTCTGCTTATGCTTTGGAAGCTAGAATGTTCCCTCTCTTTCTAACATATCGCATCTTATAGCAGATTTTTTGCCATTTTTCTCAGCTCCCTTTAAAGATAAGGGTATCAAACCCTGTATGTTTTTAATCAGCAAGACGGGACCCGTTTGATCAAATATGCAGAGGTTATATTTAAAACAACAACATCGATTTTTACTTCCCTCATAAGAGAGAAAAACATGTTTTCCAATTTCCGTCAGTCTGTCTTGCTGTCGCTACCGCGTAGCGACGCAATAACTCAAAAACTACGATTGATTTAATATTTTAGTCAAATATGGATGAACTGGTAAAAACTCAATATGACGGAACAAAATAGTGACCTAATAAAATATTTAAATATTCGGTAGAATTCCAATTCCTGAAATAAAACCTTTTCATGGAGGAAGATAATAAAGAACATAATTTATTTTTTATAGATTACGTAAATAATGTTATGAAAAATAAATAAAAAAATAATAATAAGAAATAAATAAAAACTTAAAAAAATTCAAATAAATTACAGTTTATAGGATTTGTATAGGTTTATTACCAAATAATTATACCCATAGTAAGTAGTTCAATTCTCTATGACGGAAGTTTTGGGTAAAGGCAAACTTACCGATTTTTTTACTTTCCAATTGTAATTCGGTTATTTTTGTAGCAAAAATTGGCAAACGTTTTCTATATAATATTTTTTAAGATCTCTAAAAGCCAATTTCCTAGTTTTAAATATAACCAGACGCCCTGTATACGGGTTAATATGCCTCCTTTTACGTGATATTAAGGAAAAAATAATATAAAGGTTATGGCAAATATACATAAAAAACATACATTAGTCTGCCATAATAGTTATATCCCCGAAATTAGCACTGAATATACAAATTTATTTTTCTAAGATTACTGTGGCGTTTACTAAATAACTACTTATCCGTTTTACCTCAAATTTTGCGAAAAAAATTGATGTAAAATAGGGATCAACTGATAAACTTTCTAGAAAATGAGTGTAAAAGGCATATGCTATTGATTTTAAATTAAGCCCAAAATTCCATCCAATATGGTGGAACAAAATAGCGGCCGGTTAAAATGTTGAAAAAACCAATGTAATATAAACGGAAAATCTTCTTTACCCGGAGCTTCCCTCGTTATTAAACCTTCTTTTTCTTAGGGATAGTAAAGTATAAATGACAATTTATTTTAATGATTTTTTAAATCAATTCTGCTGGGTCATGTAACAATATGCTCGCTTTTACGTGACGTTCCGGATAAAATGATAAAAATGTCATGGAGAACTACCTATAATTCATGCGATATTATGACAAAATACCTATTAGTTCAACTACTATTTTACCTTAAATCTAGATTACATTGTCTTCGGGTTTTAAACCACCACACCTACTAAATGATTGTTTAATTTCAGTTTTAGTGGGCACCTGTTAATTCAAGTTGTTTATACTGTCTAAAATACCACAGCTAATCCACAAATTTGAAAGTATATACAGATAAACGTATTTATATTCCCAAAAAAAAGGGCTTACTGTTTTCTTTACCAATAGATTATTTTTTATAATTGTTCTTTTTATGGGATACACTATGTAAAGTATACGATTCTATATGGGGATATGGCTTCTTATAAAATATAAAGAAAGGGTTAAAATGTGAAAGTTTTAGGTAATTTATGTGTGTGTCGGCTCTGGACGGCTTCTAGCTATTCGGGTTCTTGAGATATTTAGAATAATATCATATATTGCATCTTTGAATATATGCTGTAATTATTTTATTTTCCAACATTTTTAAATCTGTGTAGATATACAGGGTGTTAGGGGTTTGACTACGAATATTTTAACATAGGATACTACATATGAATGATTTTAAACAAAATATTCTTATAAACCATCAGTAAATTCGAATGGATTTTCGAGATATCTAATAATTTTAAAATGTTTAGTTTTGGAGAAGGTTTCAATAATTCAAAAACCATATGGCAACATTGCTATTTGCTTGGACATCAATGTAATGACAATTTCATCACCTGTGTTTTGTCAACAAAGAAGTATAAAAAAACCTGTAGGTTTGATAACGATTCAATTATTTTATTTAGATTATTTTTTTAAAAATGTATATACTAGTTGTGGTTTGTTAGCATAATATCGGCGTGTATAAAAAATAGTAAAAACATGTTATTTACTTTTTAGATTATTTATTTGTATAATTTCTAGCTGCGCAACCCTAATTAAGTTTATTAGTTTCCAAAAATGAATAAAGAATATAAAATTACCAAACATATTAATTTATAGCACTAGGTAGGTAAATCACACACTAAAAAAGGTATTTTAAAAATGCTGAAAATGACTATCGTCACTATTTAAACACGCACGGATACGGTGAAGCTAATTTTCTTGAACAGATTCAAGAAAGTTGGGTCTTTGTCTAATTTGTTCCGCTGCAGCAAAAATACGATTTCTAAGGTCATCTTCATTTTCAATTTCAACATTTTTATACACTAATGTTTTCATGTGGCCCCAAAAATAAAAATCAATGGGGTTTAGGTCTAGTGACCTCCGAGGCCATTTTCTAGGTTCTGACCTATCCACCTATTATCCAGATGTTGTAACACATTCCTATGAATGTGGGTAGGAGCTCCATCATGAAGAAACCAGGCACTGGCACGCTGAGCTAAAGGAATATCTTCTAAAAGTCATTAGCTAAAAATTAGAGGTATGCCTCTCCTCTAACCGATTGTTGATTATTCCAGCCCAAATATTTATTGAAAACCGGTATCGAAATTGGCCTTGTTGAATCGTACGTGGATTTTTTTGAGCCCAGGTATGAGTGTTATGATAATTTAAAATTCCATCTCCTGTAAAACAACATTAATCGGTTGTCAGTATGTTTAAAGTAAAAGTCTCATGTTCTTGGTTTTTTCGGAGAAACGACCGGCAAAATTATCTTCTTTAGGGTAAGTCCTCTAAAGTCAAAGCCTGTACTCGCTGTACATGATAAGGGCACAGAAGGTTTTCACGAAAGACACGATGAATGGTCCAATTTGAAAATCCAACTTGAAGCAAGATTTCCCAAGTGCTCAAACCAAGGTTTGATTCCACTTGGGCTAAAATATGTTTCTCGTTTTCGGATGTTACTTGCCTTTCAGGCCGCCGATTAGTTTGATGGACGTTTATACTTCCCGTATCGCAAACCTTTGTAAAACCGCCACAAATGTTCTGCCATTAGGACACCTCCTATTAGAATATCTTTCCCGGTATGTTTGGGACGCCAAATGAGCATTCTACCTACCACTCTCCATAAATAAGTAACATGTCTGCATATTCAACATTCGTATACATTTTTAAAGAGTTTTTAAATCCCGACTACGTATTAAAACGGTATGGAATTGCGTCATACGGCAAATACTTAAGGTGAAAGAACCAAAAAACAAGACAACTGCAATTGATATGTTTACGAATTATTATGTTCGTTGAGGCCTGCTGGTTTTTCTATGGGGGGCAGTGTTGCCGTTTTCAAATAAGCATTCTGTGGTAAAATAAAACAATTTATTCGTTTTTTATTTTTTAAATTTAGGTCGTTCAGATATTTTACTAAAAACAAATGTGTGGCATTTTGTAAAAAATTATATAATTAACTGTTTTACATAATAAAATAAATAAATGTGTTAACGATGTGCGTAAAAATTAATAAAACAAATTACAACTTTTAGGCCGCCTTTTTTAAAAATGGTAAGAAATTGACCTTATGTTATTTAAGCATTTTTTAATCAAAATGGTCCGTACTATCACGTGTTAAAATATTTGTAGTCGAACCCTTAATACCCTTATAGAAATGTTTTAACAAATTAAAAAATGGACACATTTGTTTTACCCGGAATTTCCCTCGGATTGCGATGTGATATCCAATTTAGTTCCGCACATAGTCGTTTAGTAACACACTCGGTATCACATATACATATACTGCCTTTTCAAACATTTTTATTTACTTTATAACAATATTTTGCCAGTTTCTATCTATGTCACAATTGATTTTTGGACATAATTTAAAATAAATTGAATAAATACATTTTACAGTATTTTTTAAGACCGCCATTTTGTTCCGTCATCTTGAATTCGTATCAGCGTATTCCTATATCACCTTTAATTTTTGTGCAAAATTTGATTGTCCAAGATGCGATTAACGAATTTCATCAGACTAGTGAGTATTCACGACGTCATAAAGCATTTTCTTTGGAAGATTATCTTGTATAGTAAATACCCGCATAATACAATTAAAATAATGTAAATAATAATTTTCCATAAGCTGGGTAGTTTTGGCTGCTTTTCTTAGTTCTTGTTCCTTGCAAATGAACACTAAAGTTCAATAGCGGGAGGTATGGCTGCGTTTGATATTTCATCAAATCTGGCTCAGCAACAGGTCGGTAAGGTAATTAGGTCGGCGTAACTTCTGACGTTCTACTTGCTAGGAGAATTTTATGTCGATTGTTATACTTCTAGGAACAATAAGTAACTATATATTGGATGTATCTAGTTGGTTTGTGACTGGTTTTGTTATAGTGACATCAACTTGTTTATATGCGGAGGTGCTTTTTCTGGTTTGTAATAGCTGAACTGGTCTATTTCTTTCAATTCTTCTTTTTCGCGGATGAATAGGTTTGGTTGTATTTCTGTACAGGGTGTTCCTCGATGTGTATTGATCTTTAATTAAATTTTTATCACGCGGTATGACAACCTTAACCAGATCTGGTGTACCAGTGGTAACAGAATATAAATGATAATATTCAAAAGTATAAGGAGATACTATTGGTACCTTTAATAAGTCATTATTATCCTATAAAGCAGTTAACGTCAATTAATTTTTCAGCCGGCAAAGGTAACCGATTAGAACTTACTGTGTTAATGGTTAATTTTATTATACTTGGGTGAACGATTTTTAATTTTGAAAACCAGATTGAGTTTTCGATATCTTGTGATCTTAGGTCTATGATTTAATACAAATTGATTTTTTGATTTAGAATATCTTTAATGAAGTGCGTGTATTCCATATACGAAGTTTTTTGTTTCAATACTAATTTGATATATTCTATCTTCAATAAGTTTTTTTGGCCTATTTGGCCTATTTGTTGAATACACTACTATTCAATAAATTTATTGATGACGCTTGTGAAAATCGAGTTTTGGTTTCAAATGTTTTCAGCCAATTTACTTTGATTTTCCTCTAAATCTTTTACTAATTTTTCATAGTGTTTGTCATCTGTTGCATCTAGATTTTCCGCCACAGCTTTAAAAACACAGCCTACTATATTGATAATCACTCTTTTAAACCTCTGAGGATGAGGTATAATTTCTTTTAATTGGTTTTCTATCCTATATTGTGTAAGTTTTAATATTTTTAAATAATTAGTCGAATCGGCGTAATAT
The DNA here is from genome assembly GCA_030620095.1 of Kuschelorhynchus macadamiae. Classification (NCBI taxonomy): domain Eukaryota; kingdom Metazoa; phylum Arthropoda; class Insecta; order Coleoptera; family Curculionidae; genus Kuschelorhynchus; species Kuschelorhynchus macadamiae. Next base: position 62,288 of record JAUTXW010004335.1, read on the forward strand.
TCTTTTTATAATAATATAATATGTATATTTTAATCAAAGTTGTACGTTTGTCTAAGTGGACGTTTTGAATTATCCATATAAACTTTGGAATAAGACCTAGTTGATACTGTTTTACAATTTCGATTCACCGCTTCCATTTTTGCAGGGTCCGCCAATTTGTCAGAGAGTTTTTGTCTTATGTGTTTCTTAATATACACTTGTTAAGCAGGGCGATATAATTTGGGATTATCGCGATTTTCATTAATTTTTTAAACAATTTTTTCTTTATCATTGATTAGTTTTTGGTTTATATTTGAATAAATTAGTTGTAATTTTTCTTTGTGGGTGTAATCACTTAAAAGTATTTGTTCTAATTTTATGTCGAACGGGTCATTTGGAGAAATATGACCGGTAATTACATCGGTGGGTTTTAAATGTATGCCCGAATTAATTGTATGATTGTACGCTAGTATTGAGTATACCATTTTTTGTGTTAATGGTGTCTTATCAAAATTTTGGTTATTTAGCAAACATATATGTTCTGCCAAAGTGGAGTGGAGTCGCTCGACTAGTCCATTAGACTGGGGGTGATTAGGTGAACAATTTTGTGTAAATTTAATAGTTCTATTATCATGGTTTTTTTAAACTCGATAACATTATCCACTATATTTTGATTGCGTTTACTGTGGTGAGAGAAGAATAACAGTAGTTGGTCGACAATTTCGGTGGAGGCAAGAGACTGGAGTGCATATTTTTGTGCATATTTGGAGGAACAATCTATTATAGTTAACAATTTGGTTTTTTAAAGTGTATATGTGTCTAAATGAATAATTTCAAATGCTTTAGTACCTGTGGTGTGACGTTCAATTGCATATTAATTGGGTGACGTTCGTATTTACTTTTTCGAAACATTTCGCAGTTATTAATATATGTATGTACAGAATTTTTTAAGGTAGGCCAATAATATTTGTCTTTGATTCTATTTATTGTTTCGTCCATGCCGCGGTAGTTGGTTTTTGATTCGTGATACTTTTGTGTCATTTCTGGGATGGTTTGTTTATCAGTGATGTCTAATAATTTATTTACATATCTTTTAAATTTTAAAGATGGCCCTTTAATAACAAAATGGCTCAGATATTTCTGGTTTTTCGAAATGTAAATGGTATTGCTTATCAGGAATTATCGACTTGCAAAAAGTTAATGTCTTGATCAAAGTAATTTTCGGATACTTGGTAGTTTTTGGTTTTACCGGGGAATGTAATACTGAATAAATAATAATTTGATAAGAACCATATTTTACAGGAATATGGCAAATAGGAATCCCCACTATAGGATCTTCGCGTTCATTCATGTGTAGTGTCATATTTTCATCAGGTGGTTGGCCGTAGGAGATATATGTGCTGTCTGGTCATTGACATGAAATTTAGTTTAAATTTTCATGTATCTGTAACTGTCAAATTCTTCAATACATTGTTTTAATGAGAAATTATCCGTTAACTCTTTCGTATGCAACTCTGTTAGAGAGAGAGCATCAGCATTTGTATTTTATTTTCTCTTTTTGTACATTTTGTCGTAATCATACTCGTCAAGTTTAATACGCCATCTTAATAATTTTAAACTAGAATCCTACAAAGAGAAAAGCCATTAAAGTGGTTTATTAAATTTATTTTTCTACCAAATACATACGGGCGAAAATATTTGGTGGCCGAACCAATTCCCAGAAGTTTCTTTTCGATGGTTGAATAGTTTGTTTCAGAATCATATAGTGTCCTTGATCTGTAGGACACCAGCAAGTGATGCCCAATTTGTCGTTGCGAAAAGACAGCCTAAACAGCTACGTTCCTTGCGTCTGTTGTTAAGTTAACTTTGGCTTTGAAAAGTCTATATAGGCTTGTTTATTAGAAATTTTTTGCACATATCGAAGCATTATAAAAAGTCCTTATTATGTTCTATAGTGGCATCTTTTATTTTTATTTTGGCGAAGGCCTTAATGAATTGCCATAATGCCCTAATAATTTTAAGAAACCTTTATTTATCTTGTCCGAATGGTTTAACATCATGTGCTGTGACAAGATATGCCACTTCTCTTCTCAAAAATTTCGATTTATACAACCGATTCGCGGAAACGCTGCAAAACATTTTTTAATCTTTCTAGATGTTCTTGAAGGATGTAAAAAAGACTATTAGAGATATCTAGATATATTAAATATTTTTCGTTTTGAATTCCGCTAAGAATATTATTCATCACTCGCTGAAAGGTCGAGGGGGCGTTTTTCAGTCTGAATGGCAATCGCAAAAATCCATAGTGCCGATTTTTGGTGCTAAATGCCGTTTTTCCAATGTCATTGTTATGTCCTTAAATCTGATAAAATCTACTAGCCAAATCTAGGGTGGTACAGTATTGGCATTTGCCTAATTTGTCTAATAAGTCTGTAATATTATGGAGGAGGTACTTATCGTCCAAAGTCTTAGAATTTACACCCCTGTAGTCCAAAACTACCCTATACTTAACAACCCCCGAGCTATCTGCCTTTTTAGAGACCGCCTAGAGGGATGAGCTCTACGGGAACTCCTTGGTTGTATAATCTTTTTAAACTGGTTTTCCAACTCACAAGTCGATCTTGCGTACTTCGCTGCAACTAACCTTTTCTACGGAAATTGTTTCTGAGATGTCTAATGTTACGGGCTCGTAAGTGATATTTAACACAGTTGTTAGTGTAAAGCTCTTTCTCGCAATTGATAAAGAGTCCAAAATCCCGCAGTTATGTAATTTTTGATTGATCACCATTTTTTTAATAGGATTTTTAATTTTTATAACTGGCTCGACACGAAGCTGCATAATTATACAATTTATTTGGATTTGTGTTTTGTGAAACTGCAATTTAATGCTCGCTTATGAAAGTCAAGGTTGGATTGCAAGGGTTTAAGATTATCGAGTTCCAGCAGACCGTTAAATATATTGTGAAATTTAAAAATAAAACTTTATATTTTTGTTTTCGGGTAAATTAAATATTTTTGATGAAGGTATGAAAGCACTATATTGATGAATAGATTTTTGAAAAATTGTGGAAACTAAAAATGGGTCATTAATTATACAATTCACTCTGCTTCAAGCACCTCCGACAACGTCATAACAATTAGTTCTTTTTCGATTAATTCAGTTCAAACGAAAAAATCAATACAATTGATATATATATATATATATATATATATATATATATATATATATATATATCGATTACTGAAAATCTGTTCCGACTGGGCCAGTTAAGTAACACGACTGAAAGATTCTCCTTTTAAAAAGTTTTATTTTACAAAAATGCCACAATTAAATGTCCAAATCTTAAATGACAAAAATGGATGCTTTTAACTGACTACGGGGTTCTGCTACGGCGTAATAATATAAAGGCATCGGATCCGGTGGATCAGCAGTTCTTGCAAATGGATCGTGACATAACTCACGTAAAAGGTCTCGACGGTACGCTGATTGACTAGTGTATACAGTTTCTGTTTATATTTTAAACGGGGTATACAAGTTTCATTTTAAAACGTAAAAAGTTTAATACCAAAGTTTTAAGATTTTATAGAAATTGCCAGGATTTACTAAGAAACTAAATAAATAACAATTAGAAAGTAAAAAAATGAGCATCGACTTTGTTATTTTAAATAAAACATCCTATATAATATAGCTTCATTAAATGAGACTGGTCTTGCCGATTTATCTTTAAAGATAACCAAGAAAGTTAAAAAAAATCATCTCATAAAAGGCATTGACTCTATATTTATGTGTTAAAAGGTTCTCTAAAGCCACGTACTTACTTAGCGAACGAATACGGTCGTACGGTGAACATCGCATACATTTGCTTAGTATGGACGTAAAGAATAGAGATGATGAATGCGTTTGCTTGCGCACACGTTCGGTTGTCGGTACTTCAAAGAGAAAACTCAAACTGCTGTCAGTTGTGTTCAAATGTCTGCATACTTTACGCATAAGTTCGGTAAATACGGATGTCAAAAAAAAATATTGAAATGTACGCATATTTATACGTACGAATGCGGTGCCGTTCATTCGTTCGTATTCTGTAATTGAGTACGCACCTTAAGTTTTGTAATGAGTTACTTCTTATTGCAGAATTTTTATGAATTTTATCAGGCTCATTTTTCAAATATTTTATTAAGCCGCCATTTTATTTCGTCATTTCGGATACATACCTAAAATCCGACCAGTTAATTCCTAGGCAATATTTGATTTTTAAGCAAAATTTCTCTCTCGGCCGCCATTTCATTTCACCATATTGAATTTTTACCAAAATATCTAATCATCCCCATATGACCCTTCATTTTTGACCAAAATTAGAAGTCAATCGGGTAAGTAATAGCTATGCCGCGAAAAGACCGACAGATAGACCGATCGACAGACAGACCGACGTAATTGATAAAATATGTTTTTTGGCATCTAGGGACCTTAAACGTGAAGATATGTAAAAGCCTAAGAGGGTGATTTTTTTCACGAATACAATACTTCTCTTTTACGAGGAAGTAATATAAAAGCCATTCTTTATAAACAAGTAAGCCTCGTAAGATCGTCTTTCATTGAATATATTATGTTAATCGAATTTTTAGAAATCAGCTCCAAAAAATCTGCGTCAATTTTGAGACAAATATATATACAACTCCATGTACTCTGTTAGTTTTAAGAGACCGCAGGCTAGTCACAAACTATGGAAATTGCTTTACTTTTAGCTCAATAAAAATATGCTAAAAATGATTTTTAATTCGGAATTTTCATGAAAGTTTTATCAAAATTAACCTTCTACTGTTCATAAAATTATATAAGATTCTAACTAATTTATTGTTTTTAAGTTACTTAAACGGTCATTTACGATAAATAGGGTGTTATATATTACTTAACTAACCTCTTTTTGACATATCTTCTTGTCACCTACTGATATTAGGTGTTCGGTAACCAATGATTAAATTAATTTTAGTGCAACATATTATAAAAAAAATAAAAAAATATCCTGGAAATAATAAGATTTCAATCAACAGCCTACTTTCCAATATGGATCAAGGCAATCCTCAGGGCTACAAGGGACATATTGTATAACTAGTAAAGATCTCATTCAACGACTGCAATAAAACACAATATATACCTTCGCAGGTGTTTTAAAAAATATATCCTATTTTATAGATACAAAATTGGTAAATTAGCCTTTACCCAAAACTTCCCTCGTAAAAAATTCAACTAATTACTAACTAATTTTTAAATAATTACCAAAAAATTAAACAGATTTATAAAATATATTACCTGTGTATAGTGGAATTCTGTACTTGGAAGGTAAAGGCGAATTTACCGCTTTTTAAAATTTGTTTTAAATTTATTTTTATAGTATTATTTATTAGTGAAAACGTTATTTACATAAACTATAAAAAGTAATGTATGTAATTTATTATTTTTCTCTATAAAAGGATGGTTTTATTATTCTAGAACATGCATTTTACCGAATATTTAAACAATTTATAAAGCGGCCATTTTGTTTTGCCAAACAGTACTCGCAATAACATTTTATCAGTTTCCCACTTGATTTTTGTGCAAAATGTTAAGTCAAATGGATGAATTTTTAAACATTGTATTAGTCGGTTGTTCTTTTTAACCACAATGTCTTCACACCAAAATTTGACTATTTATCCCAATATCACACTTGATTTTTGCATAAAATTTAAGGTCCATTCGATAAGTAGCTTCTTAATAATGATTTTTTTTACATTTTGTTATTTTCTTCTGCTATATTGGATTTTTACGAAAATGCTACCGTTCTACCCCTAGACACTTAATTTTTGACCAAAATTTGAGGTCAATTGAATAATTAGTTTTTGAGCCACGTACAGGCAGAACGACAGACCAACAGAAATTGAAGAACACGTTTTTCGGGATTTACAGACCCTACAAGGCAAGATCTGCAAACATATTAAATACCAGTAGCTGTGTATATCATCAAATTGGGGTTAAATTAGTAGTTACATGTTTTTAATGTTTTACTAGGCATTCATCTTGTTCGGCCATATTTTTGATTTTTAGCAAAATGTTACAATTGTCATCTTCATCTGACCTTTAATTTTTGATCAAAATTTGATGGAAATCGGATAAGAGGTTTTTGATCCGCGAAAAGACGGAATTGAGAAAACACGTTTTTCGGTATCCAGGGACCCTGAGACGTAAAGATCTGAAAAATCTCGGAGGGTGATCTTTGTACGATTAGAATACTTCCCTTTTACTATAATTAAGTAAAAATATCGTAATCGTGAAAAAATTACCCTCCCAAGTTTTTACAGATATTCACGTTTTGCCAAATGCCAAAAAAACATATTTTCGCAATTCCGGTCTGCCTGTCGCTCTGTCTGTGCGCGACATAGCTAAACAACTGCTTACCCTATTTATTTATTTATTCCACTTCATGCCAAAAGATCTAAATAGATATTACAACGTCTAGTGTAAAAATAAAGATAACATAAGACATTTTTAAAACAATATTAAGATCGGACCAAACTAACAGAAAACAATTATTGAAAAATTGAAAACTAATTTCTTACATTATAATAACTTTTTTTCAAGAAGATAACTCTTTGTACTTTTCTTAAATTTTTTGTAAGAAGTTATTTCTTAGTTGGTTATACATATTCCCACAAAAACAGTAAGGACTTTTTTGGAAAGTGCTAGTTCTATAGAAAGGTATATAAATATCTAGTTCTAGATGACGAGAAAATCTAGTGAATTGATTTTTAACGAATAATACCGAGTGTAAAGTTAAAATACATGGAAGAGGAAGAATTTTATACTGTTTGAAGTAGCGTTTACATGAGTCCAATGGACTTAAAATTTTTCTAATTATTCTTTTTTCTAATATTGGAAAGTAGGCGGTATTTATTGCGATATGGTTCATGTGGTTGCACCATGTTATGTGTGGATCTAGACGGAATCCTAAAAATTTTAAATTTTCAATCCTATTTACATGTTTGCAGTTTAATGACAAATTTGGAACCCAATGCGTATAATTTCTTTGGTAAAAAGGAGCTATTTAAGCAGTCAAAAGCTCGAGTTAAGTCAAAGAAGATAGCAAGAACGTAGTTCGATGTGTCCAAGCACTCATAAAGAAAATTTAATAGCTCAAAAGCAGCTGTAGAAGTGGAGCAATCTTTTCTATAACCGTGTTTTTTGTTACTTATTATTTTTTCTGCAATTAAGAAGTTTTCTATCTTGCATAAAATTACTTTTTCAAACAGTTTAGAAAAAGTAGGCAGACCCGTAATACATCGATAGTTTTCACCCTTTTTATAAAGCAAAATAACTTCCCCCACCTTTAACTCACTAGGGAATATACCTTTTTCGAAGGATACATTAAAGATATAACATAATAATATTTGTTTAATATAATCACATATTTTTTTTAATGCCATAACTGGATTTAGTGGTGTTAAAAAAATTGACCTGATGATATTCACTGGTTGTACAATTTGAAAAATCAATATTACGTTTATACAAGGTTGTTGGTATTAGATTTTCTGCTCTTGTTGCAAACTATTTGCAGAATTACTCACATATTTCAGAGATATTTGATATGTAATTATTGTTAAATACTAATTTTGTGGGATTAGAGGACTTTTTTACTCGTTAGTTAGTATTAATTACTTGCCAGATCGTTTTAGAGTGATATGAGGAGTCTAAATTTTTTGCTTGAAGAAATTTGATTTCTCTAGAGCCATCTGTTCATGAACTAGTTTTTTCGACTGAGGGTATAAGTCTTTTGATTCCGATGTGTTCAAAGATCTACACAACCAAAACAATTTTTTTAAATTCTCGCTCTATTTAATTAGTTCTGAGTTTATCCATTCTTTATTTGGAAGAGCAGTGTTTATAATTACTTTTTTTAGGGGTTAGGCTATATCTAAACAATGTAGAAAATTGTGCCAAAAATAAGTCCATGATTCATTAACATCTGTAGTATTATGCAGATGACTAAGGTCTGTTCTAGATAAGTGATAATTAAGTTGAAAATTATTTTGAGAATCAAAGAACCTCTTAAAAAAATATAAACTGAAAAATGAGGGTTCATTCAGAGGGGCATTCAAATGAAATATTATTCTTTGTGCCATATGATCTGGGATGTTCGCTTCAAAGTTGATTGCATTAAAGTTTGGGTGATTTGCAATTACATAATCTAATACTGAGGGGGTCTGATTTGAAATTGCTCTGGTTGGAACCGGGAGTATGGATTTTAGGCTGAAACTTTCCAGCAAGTCGAAAAGAACAGATTTTTCTGGTGATTCGATTAAAGTTTAGACCTACACATTCGAATACAAATTCAATACAAAACTGTGATAAATTTATAGGCTTGTAGTACTGTTTTTACTATAGATAGTAACACCTCCATAAATGTGATCTCTTTTTGAAAAATTTGTTACTAGCTGGTAACCTGGAATATTTTGGCTTGGTTTTCTTCCATCCATTATTCTGAGAAACAGATGGTGGTTCTTTCTGCAGCACAAGCAGCTCCAATTGCGGAATTTTATTTGTAAGGCATTGAGCGTTGTCATGTATTATCTTACAAAACTGAAAGTCATCTTCTCCATCTCTGGGAGTAATTAACTTGGAAGGGCTCATTTGAAGTTCCGTAACAGGAGTTTGGTTGGTTATTTTACTACTCTGTGCTACATTTGAGCCTGGTCCATCAAAGACGTACGAGAAGAAAATTGAGAAAAGATCTCATTGTTAGTAGATCTCGTAGCCTCGACAATATAGTTCCTTTCTTTCGTTATTAAGCATAATGAAGTTCGCGTTTTGCTTCTGCCAGGATTGTCTTTGTAAAAAAATATTTTGTTTGTGAATAAAGTCATTCAAAACAGGTCTATTTCTCCAACGAGGGGTGCCCATTACCACTAGGTTTGTATCACTGCACGATGAAATTAGATGCTCTGTATGTGCTGACCTCAAAGGTAATCCTCTGAGAGCATTTTCTGGTCCACAGAAGAATACAATGCAATCGTCTTTCGTTAGTTTCTGATTATACATAACACACTCCGATACCAATTCGTCGAACAGAATTCCACTACGCCACTTAAATCAAAAACACCATTGGTGAACTTCCTAAACAGGGTTGAGCCACCTCTAGCCATTTGATCCCCAATAATCAACAACTGGCGCCTTCTCGTTACCTGCCTAACGTCTATTAGGACCCTGAATATTCTAAAAATCATGCATAGACTTGACTTAGCTTTTGTGCATTACAATCGTCCACGTATCCTAAAGCTCTGAGAGAGGTAATACGGTTTTGTTTTAGATCCGCCAATTCTGATATTTTTGCCTCAAGATTTACTTCCGTTTAATTTGTCCGTCTATAAAGTTACTTTTGTCTTGTTTTTCCTTGTTTCCTGTAATTCCTTTAACAGTGTTTCATTGCACTCACTTAACTTAGATAACTGTGAAAAAAACTGCTTCTTAACTTCGGAAGCATCGTCCTCAAAGCCTGAATGCTTCGACGCAATCTTTCGATGTGGAGATCCTTCTCGTATAATTCTTTCCGTAGGGCCTCAATCTCGCCTGAATAAGCACTTTCTTTCTCATCTCTTTCACTGAAAATTTCTTGGCATTTTGGGGAACATAGAATAGTGTATCTGTCGTAGGCAAAAAAATAGTACATACCTATTTAATATTTAGGTAAGATTGTACCTATTACTAATATGAAACTACAAATAAAAATGGAAAACAAATCCTATGAAAAAAAGAAAATATGCTTATATATTGTTTATGATCACACATTAATTTATTATTGCATGTCGAACTTATATGACGATGGAAAAAAGTCGACTCATTTTTATATTTATGTTTTGACGGCACCGCTTTAGGTAAATTGTAAAATGCCTAAAAGTAATTAGTGATTACGTGATATATATTCTTCTGCTCTTGTTTTGCCGGCATTTTGTCAATTTGTCCGAATTTGTATAGTCATAACGAATAATGTATTGTTTGCTCGTGTTTTACCGGCTTTTTGTAAAATATATAGGTAGATTATAAAAAACCTAAATTTGCATTATGCCTACGACATATCCACCGTTTTTTACTACGTCAGTTAATGGTTCCAAGCAACTTGGGTAGAACACTCCGAAGCAGACAACACAAATAAAATTTGGAAAGTTTTTGTTTTTACAACATTTAAACTCTTTATTCATTCTTGTCAGTAAAATAAAAGAAACAAACGGAAACCACCAACAAATAAAATATCACAAACTGACAAACATAGGAAAACCCCTATAAAAAGGATTTCAATAATATCATTTCTGGAAAATATACTTATTTCCTTTAAATTGACGCCAATTTAAACAAACTTTGAACATGTAAAAATCAAGATTTAAGGCTGCCGATCTGAGCGTCACGTTCACATATTGGGTTGTTCTCTGTTCTTACAACACTTAAAAGTTAATGCCTGCAATTTTCTCTTCAAATTTGGCTTCAAATTTTAGTGATATGGGGATGATGTGGTAACACTTTGGCAAAATTCCAATAAAGCGGAATATAACGGCGGCCTAATTAAATATTAAAAAAAGTATTACTAGAAAACAAGTTACCCAATTTTCCTCAAATTTTAAGTAATACGTAGAAATAAACTGGTAAAATGTTGGTATGAATCCAAGATGGCGAAACAAAATAGCGGCTCATTAAAATATTTAAAAGTTCAAGCTGAAAACACTACTTGGATTTATTTCAAATTGTATACAAGAATTAAGTGTGACATGGGCGTTCAAAATTATGGGTGATATGAGAATGACCTGGTAACATTTTGGAAAAAAATTAGTATGGAGGAACAAAATGGCAGCTTAATAAATTATTTAAAAATTATTGAAAAAACTACTTATTAGATTGATTTCAAATTTTGTGTAAGAATTAAGTGTGATACCGGTAAAATTGTGATTCGAATTCAAATTGGCCGACAAATAAAATATTTTAAAAAATCAAAATCTGTAAACCATTGTTTTGGAATAAGTCGTCCTCGAAATCATTTCCTTGGTCCAAATAATGTTACTGTGTTACCGATACGCAAAAATTGTTTGAACGATTCTTGTTTACAAACGAAACTTTTATGAAACGCATTTTTTCGCTTCCCTGGAGATATTTTCAGCGGGGTACTTGAAAATATTAGTTTGCTGGAAAACACTAATAGGTTGGATACGAAGAAAACATCAAATAGCGAAAATTCCGAACGACCTACTACACTTATTTCTCGTTAGCAAAAAGCTTCCGGGAAATATATTTAATTGGAAGCTAAATTGATAAGTTATTTTTATATGAAAAATTAATATATTTGCACACATATATGAATTCAAAATCATATTAGTTAATTTCTATATCACACTTGATTTTTGTACAAAATTTTAAGTTAATCGAGTATGTATAGTTTTTAACACTGATTTTTTAAACATTTTAATAGGCCGCCATTTTGTTCCGCTAGCTATGCTGGATTTGTACTAAAATCTTACCAGTTTACTTCTATATCACACTTTTTAGTCATTTTCAGTTTTTTATAATGATTTTTTAAAATTTTTATCAAGCCGTCATTTTGTTGTATCTATTTGTTCGTCATTTTTTAAGCCATTTTTTTAACGTTTGTTAGGCCTCTTTTTTGATCCCACATCTTGGATTCGTACCAGCTAGTTTTAAGTCACACTTGATTGTACAAATTTAATTTTTAAATATTTCATTGAGCTATCATATGTACACAAAATTGTTATCAGTTTCTGTCTTGATTTTTGTAGTACCAAATTTGAAGTCGTTTGGATAAACAGTTTTTTAGCGATACCAAAAACAGACGGAGTGCAGACTGACCGACAGACAGACCAACGAAATTGAGAAAACGTGCATCTCGGAACCCTAAAACATAAAAATCTGAAATAACTTGAAGGATGACTTTTTCACAATTACCATACTTCCCTCTTAAGAAAGAAATTATAAAAACATTATAATTAAGTATAGTTAATTCTTATTAAGTGCACAAAGTTGCAAATAAATGACGTTCATTTCGCCTTGTTGTGTTCATATTCATATTTTATGATATTTATTCCTTACTGGTCTTTTCTTACAAGAGCAGATTTGTCACCTTTTTTCAATGGTTTCCGAACAAATTTTTAATCGATCTCAAACGTACGTTTAGGGTTTTTTTAACGTGTAAAACGTTTCAGAGGTAAAGCGAGAACAGATCTCGAGATATCAACCATCATCAGACCTCTTGTCATTTACTTTCTTTTCAGCCTGTCTGATAGATATATTTCTTTAATTGTTTTTTACTCTTGCACTTTTTTCGAAAAAAAAACACAAACCAAGTTGTTCTCGATTAAAAGCGACTTGACAACCGCCAAAAAAGTAAATAAGTATATTTTGCTTTTTTTTCAAAAAAAAAATAAAAATACGAAAAAACTCAAATATAAAAGTTTTGTATTGTAATTTTAGTTATTACAAATTTTCTATTTTTTTTTTATGTTTAAGAAAAATTTTTAAATGGAAAAGTTTCATCTTTCCAGGGTCATTATTTTTAATTATTACAAAAAGTCCGTACAACAAAACGTTCTCGGAAAAATCGAGTTCTAAAACTTCGGTTTAATGTCGCGGAATGGATTAAAATGTAATGTTTTGCCTATTGACCATAATTACGATGCTAAGGTAATTAGAGGCAATGTAATTGTCGGTAAAAAAATTCATTTCAAAAATTTGACATTAACCATGTTTTTTTCGTTTTTAAATTTTTTTTTTCCAATTTGCCCTTCTCTAAGACCAAGCATATTTTACGTTGTTAAGTTTTCTAAAAACTCAAGGTCGTAACTTTTTTTTATTTCGCGGCACTAAACCAAAGGGAACTGTTCGTTATACGTACTGTTTTGTAATAACTAAAAATATTAAATAAATAATAAATAAAAATAAGTCTGATAAGATATCGTTTTTAGATCGAAAAAAATATTACTTGCTGGCTTCATGACTCAAAAAAAAATTTAAAAAAAAGAAGAGAAAGTACGGTCCTTAAAGATACTAATAACCCCCCGCTGAGCCCGAATCTGCGATCTGTTTCTCTTTAACTCGTTCAGTTACGGACCTGCCAAAATGACAGCGGTTAACATTTTGCAAAACATTATTATTGTGCTTTAAAAAATAATTATAAAAGTTAATGAAAAATATTTTGTTAAATGTTCCAAACCTGTTTGTTTAATATAATATTAAGATGGGCTTCGAAAAAACATACCATGAAACAATAAATTTTCAGTAAACGGTTTACATTTAAAACAACAAGACAACTATAGTAACTAATAATATGTGTATTCTCCTCTAGCTAAACATGAATTGAATTTTACACAAAAATCAAATAAAAAACAGGAATAAACTACTAACATTTACATAGGGCGCCCTGAATTCAGAATCTCTATAGAAATTTCTGTCTCCCGTACCAAAATAGCAATATCTAAAAGAATTCAAATAACTATAGGAATTATTAAAAATCCTTATATGTTTTAATTTATTCATTAACTATATAATACAATATCATTTAAATTGTCAGTGAATTGAAATTGCTTTAATTCGAAATGTGATTTCTTTTCGATACAGAAGGCTAATTACTACACTTTTTCTAAACTCAGGCAAACTCGATTATGTGCTAATGTTACACTCACATGTGTTTGAAGCGTGACATTTTACACATAGAGCTAATAAGTGTATTCAGACTACAGTTGGGGTGGAATGTGATAATTGAATATCGGTTGTAAAATATTTCTCGGATACACAAGTCCTCCGTTTCAAGGAGAATAATGTAACAGAGCAGCAACTAAGACAAAATGAAAGGAAATATTTGATTTCCCAAATTACTCAGAATTTATCTTACAAGGAATCCTTTTTCTTATTAAGGATAATAAAAAATGGAACTGTTTATGTTTGTACTTTGTAGATAGTAGGATTAGTTACGAGAAAAAATACGGAAAGGGCCTTTGTAATGGCAATGGCCGAAATGATTTGTCCATATTGGACGATTTTTACAGAAAGTATTCAGGCTAGTATCAGTTTCGAGAAATCATTCTTGTCTATTGCAGGATGCCTTCGCCAATCTGTAAGCAACTCAGGCAAGTCAGGAAAGAAGTGATGATATGCCTGAAATTTAATAATCTATTGGAGTGAGTGTAGAACATTTTAAGGTAAGTCTAATGCGATTTAAAAAAAAAACTTATTTTCTTAGTTCTGACTATATGGCTGTGTATCGTAGGGTTTTTTATTTGGTTTGCTTGGCTAAATGGAACACAATTTGAAATCAATCTATTAAGTAGTTTTTTCAGGCTGCATTTTTAAATATTATATTATGCCGCCATCTTGGATTCGTACCAAAATGTTACTCGTTGATTACAACAATACTTGATGTTTGTGCGATATTTGAGATAAATTGGATAAGGAAATGAATCGAATGGAGAGGCATTCCTACTATACCGCTACCAAACTTGAGACAATTTCATCGGGATACGTACATAAACTGCATACACGTTTCATAGCACAATACCCAGAATACAAATCACTTGTCACAGAACAGAGAGTAATAGATCAAAAAAGAGTCATTACTAAGAGCAGCAAGCTCACATCACTCGCATTGCAAAACGTTAAAACTATGGTAGCTGCTGAACAAAACATTCATCAACCAAACATTAAGAACAGTGAGGCAGATGCCGAACCGATCCCACATACAAAACCAGATCAACTTTGCGTAAGAGGATCTGCAACAGCAAATTCATACAGTGATCTACGCAGCAGCTATAACCACGATAACACAGAACAATCAGAAACTTCCGCCACGACACAGAAACGACACTAAGAACCCGTCAAATTACCGACCTATTAGGTGCCTTCCAACCCTATATAAGATCATCAGAGCCACAAATACAATAGAACATGTAGCACACAAAAACATTCTAACGGAAGAGCAAAAAGGGTGTAGGAAAAACAGCCGAGGATGCAAGGAGCAGGTAATTATAGACAGTGTCATCATGGAACAAACCAGGAAAAATCATATAAACCTTCACACTGGTTACATAGATTATAAAAAAGCCTTTGATTGGATACTCCACAGATGCTAACCAGAGTGCTAGAATTATACAAAGTCAATCAAAACCTCAGGCAATTTCTTACGCAAATCGTGAGAACGTGGAAAACTAAAATCAACCTGAGGCGAGGTATATTCCAGGGAGACTCATCGCTTTGTGGTTCTGCCTCTGTCTCAATCCACTCTCAAACACACTGAGTAACACAAACTTCGGATTTGACATTAAAGACCAAAAATAACCTACACAAGATAAACCATCTCTTGTACATGGATGACATAAAATTATACACAAGCACAAAGGCGCAGCTAAAGAAACTCCTTGAAATCACAGAAACGTTTACCCTGGACATCAACATGGAATTTGGGATCAGTAAATGTAAGCTACTTCATATCAACAAGGCTGTCCCTTGATGATATGGAAAGACCACCCTACGACGGAAACAATCAACAATGAAACTATAAATAAAATGCTCAAAGAAGAAACATACAGATTCCTAGGCTTCCATCAAAGTACCAAAATTAACCACACTCATATCAAATCAGAGCTCAAGACGGAATTTAAAACTCACAAAACTGCTAAAAACAAAACAGAACTCCAGAAATATAACGAAAGCTATTAAGACCTTTGCCATACCTATTCTTACGTATTCGTTTGGCATCATTAAATGGTCACACACAGACATAGAAAACATTCACATTCTCATACGCTCTGAATTCACTAAATACAGGAAGTTACATCCCAACGCATGCAATGAAAGACTCACCATCGAGAGAAAAGAAGGATGGAGGGGAATTATAGATATACAATCGCTAAATAAAAAACTAATTTACGAAACTCAGAAAATTCTTCCACAACAAACAAACTAACCTCCACAAGGCAATAGTGAAGGCAGACAAGAATTATACACCGCTCGACCTGACTCAAACGACCAGGGAGCAGACGCACACAGTCACATCCAATCACGACTACAAAAGATGAACACCTGGTCTGAAAAAATACTCCAAGGAATACACAGATACCACATAAAGCAAGACCACATACATACAAAGCTTCCTGCTTGCTATCCAGCACAAAGTCATAGCAATCATAAACTACCAAAAGCACATCATCAAGGACACAACCATTAAAGACCACAGGTGCAGGAAATGTCACCAGCAGAGAAAAATGATCGATCACATAACGAGTGGATGTAGAATAATGGCAGGAACTGAATACACCTCGAAACATAACTCAGCAGCGAAGGTTGTTCATCAAGCATTAGCCACAATATACAAACTAACGGAGAACACAGACCCTTACTATCATTATACATCCATTCTTGAAAACGAAGACTACAAGCTCTACTGGGACATTGATATCCACACAGACAAAACAATACCCTCACAGACCCGATATCACCTTTCAATCCAAAAAAGCAAAAATTCCTTACTTGTGTCCCCAACGACGAGAACATCCAAGCGAAATATAGTGAGAAGATCGCCAAATACACCGACTTGGCAATGGAAATAAAAGACTGTAGAAACAGGAAAGAGTCATTATTGTTTCCTTTTTTTTTGTTTTTTTATGCTGACTTGGTATAATCCCATTAGTATAGAATACAACCACAGGAATACTGTGAGGCAACAGAAAAAAAAATAAGCATGGCTACTGCAACGACCCCACCACCCCTTGTTGCACCCTCTACCGACGCCACACGCCCAGCTCTCGCTGCTTCTGAGGAGACCCATGTCACCAATCCTCAGACCACGAAGGCTAGAAAACCAAGGAAGCGTATGAAATAGACAACAGAAATGAATTGTTTCATAATGCGCTCCTATTATAAGATCACCAGATTTGAGACCGATTTAACCACCTACCGGACCGGCCTTCATAGGACTTTCCTTCGGAAATACCCGGATTTTCAGAACATCACCGAGCAAGGCATTGCTGACCAACGTAACCTTTGGCTGAAACAATCCTGAAACAACTTAAAGGAGAGGTGCAGCTTGAACTTGAGAATGAACGCGTTGAGCCCATAATTCTGCCTATAACGGAGGAACCCGAGGAGGAAGTACGAAATGAAGGAAGCATAGGCAAAGAACAATCTATAGGACAAGACATCATTCACAGAGCTAACAACACCCAGGACAATGGAAAAATATCAGTGTACATCGAACTCCAAAAAGCTGTTGCTGAGTTTAACGGGCTAGATCCAACTCAAAGACCTAAGCTCCAGAAACTTAGAACTAGTAGGGAGACTTACAGCATCTTCAAGATTTTCAACACCGCACTAGCAGAGTTTAGTTTGGAGTATGACACCCTTGAGAAGCTCCACGCACTCATCTACTGCTATCGCCTTCCTTAGATGTCATAAACAACAAGTGCATCCCCAGAAAAAAACAGGCGAAGCTACACACCAACAATAACCTATATGGCAGAAAGGACTTGAGAAGACAATTGATGATTTGAGACAGGAACTAGGAAGACTCATAGAATTTTGGAAGAATAAACACCCCTCCAGCAGATAGATACAAAACCCACCGATTTTAACCACCAACCAAAACTAAATGAGTATCAGGATATATTAAAGCAAATACTAAAAGTTAAAGCGAAACGTCTGAGAAGATGATGCCGAGCAAAGAGCATTTGACCGAGTATTGATGGCACATCTGGGAAAAACCAAAAGAGCATAACCGAAATGCTACATGAATACAATCTCAACGCGATCGAAATCAAACACAACAAATTGAATTTGACTCTATCACCAAGGAATAAGTTAGCAACTTTTATTAAGGGAACGAGCAACTGAAAGTCGGCGAGTTGACTATATTCACAACTTCTGCTATAAGAAATTTGAGGTCCTCTATGAAGCTATGGCTTGTCATTTTACCAAAATAATGCATAATCCGGAGACAACCCCCGCATTTATAATGTTGGGCACTACAACTATGCTACCCAAAAGCAATAGGACAGCAGAACCGAGTACAGGTCCATCACCTGTTTGCCCACTATGTACAAGATCCTAACAGGATGTATTGCAAATCGTATCTATCACCATATTGACAATTATAACCTATTACCCGATGAACAGAAGGGATGCAACAGGGATGCAAAAAACAACTTATCATCGACTCTGTGGTACTTAAACATGTACACTGCTTTTATAGACCAAGCGTTTTAGTGTACCACATTCCTGGCTCATAAACGAACTACGAATATACAAAATTCACCCTATGATCTTCAATTTCCTGGCATCTATCAAACACCTGAGGATCTATAATGGTTATTAATCTCTTACCACCGATGAGATACACATCAATAGGGTAATTTACCAAGGAGACTCGTTAAGTCCACTTTGGTTCTGCTTAGCGATGAAACAGGTAGATATCGCTGTACCAAACAATAGCAACGTGTTGAACTATCAAGAGAAAAAGGTCAAATATGCAGAGCTGGCCATCGAGATACAGCAGATGTGGGAACTTAATAAGGTTCATGTGATACCGATCATCGTATTATCAACTGGACTAGTTCCAAAAACACTGGAACAGAACCTGAAAATCATGGAACTGCATACTAACACCTTCATCGACATCTAGAAGGTAGTCCTGCTCAGTACTTGCCACATAGTGAGAAAATTCTTACAGGACAATACATAGAACTAATAGAAACCAGCCGACTCCTTTGGTGCATGCATCAAGGATGAGCTTGGAACCCAACATTTGTTGAGAAATTGATTGTCAATTTCGATAATAATAATAATAATATGTCTTATATTATGAGAAAGTATACATTGTTATAAATAATTATTACATGTAAAGGAAATACCGGGAAAGAAAGGCGCAGTCTAGCTTAGCTAGCTACTCTGCTGAACCCAAATTATCCGGCCAACTAGGCTAAAGTAATAAAAAAAGTAAAAAGTAATCAAAAAATTTAAACTTTATCTAAATAAAAACTACTTGTGGATAGAGTCTTTACAAAAGCTCGAAAAATTATATGTTTGAAAAATAAGTTTAAAAAGGTATTCAAAATAATAAAAATAAATCAACAAAGTAAATAAATAAATAAAAGGTCTATATTATATTTAATACATAAACTTTTCTTTTTTGTTCATTGGGAGTTGTTAGCTCAGTTGGCCAATTTTTAGCCAATTAAGTTCTTTAAATGTGTGTGAAATGTGGTCGCATTTTCGCAATCGGAATATTAGCCTTAAGCAAGTGCGAACCATAAATAAAGTCGAAATAATTAAGTTGGACAGTTATTATTACAATATTTTTAATCACAAAAATGACTTTTTAATTAATAATTGTTTCACGAAACCTTAATTCGGTATCCAAAACAATGCCCAAATTCTTTACACAATCACCTTTAGGGAGAGACACATCACCTAAAACAATATTAAGATTGTTTGTAAGATAATCCTTTTTAGGATCAAAGATCATAACATTTGACTTCAAAGGTTTAAGCTTATGTTCATGTGAGTGGCTTTAATATATTTATATAATGCTTGATTAAAGAAGCAGCATTTAAATAATCTTGATGGTTGAATTAAAAATAAATCTGGGTATCATCCACAAAAGCCTGTAACTTATAGTACTTTAAAGACTTAAGTATATCAGACGTACAGATAATAAACAGTAAGTATTCACTAAACAGGTTTAAATTTAGAAAATTTAGACCAGGTCTAACTTGAGTTATAGGTTTAAGATGACGTTTTTAACAATTGAACAAATAATTTTTCTAAATGTCACAATTACAAAATGACATAAGGGAAACATAACTGGCGAACTAAGAGTTTTAAGTACCATGGCAACTAGACCTGGTCTATCTCGTAAACCGTTTAGTGAATACGGGGGTTAAGGTCCAAGGATAGACCCTTGAAGCATACCAGACAAAATTTGCACTTCTTCAGAAAAAGTTTTATTAGAATATATTTTTTCAGCTTTACTAAACGTAGATAAGATTATATTAGTTGATAATAATTGCTAACAAAAGTTCATGATTAATAGTGTCAAACACCTTAGAAAAGTTCAAAAGAACCAAGGTATTTGACAACTTTCCATCAATTGAAGTTAATATATCACCAGCAACAGTACCTAAGGCAACGCCAGTACTTAAGTCACTTCTATAACTACACTGACTTTCGGAATAATTTTATTTAGGTTACAATATTGAATTAACACATTTTCGAAAACTTTAAATAGAACTGTCAAGTTAATATTAAAAAATCATGGTCCTTGAGATTAGATCGTGTCAAACTGGAATTACTATGAGACGTTTCATACCCAACTTATGCTCGCCGAACCGTGATCCTGTGTTAAGATCAGTTTTTACGTGTTATATAAACCGTATCCCGAATCTCTATTGAAGTTTTTTGCATGTTAAAAAATTCAATAGATTATTCGGTTATAAAATCCTGGAACCGACGTTAGAACTTTGGTTTCTTTTACATTTACATTGGTTTCTTTTACATTTATAATGGCCAGTGGTATGTTGGTGTTCAGGTACAGCCGATTTAACAGTTTGTCTCATTTCTTAAAATGTTCATGTTCCTTAAGTCTAGTGGATATTGAGCGCCCTGTTTCTCCTAGATACACTTCTCTACAGGAGCAAGGAATTTTATATACTCCTTCTGTTTGAAAAGATACAACATCTTTCGCAAGCATTGTCCAATCTTCTTATGTGTTTTGAAGATTGTACGTGTGTTGGAGCGCCGAAGTAGTCGGTCCTTTTTGTCTGTAGTACCATGTATGTAGAGAAGAACAACACTACCTAACCAAGATCCCTTATCATTCTCGTTTCACAAGTTGAATTACTATATATTTTAATTGAACGTGTAAAATCTTCAGTGCAAGGCTAGTGAGTTGATAATATATTTCTTTTGTGGTCGGAATTTTCATTTAAGTATCTATTTGTATGCGTCGGTTTTCTATACACAAAATCTTGTTAGGTGCCATTTTCCGTCCTTTCAGCATCCTAAAAGGGAAACGGTTCATTAGATTTAATTTCTATTGTGAATTTAATATTATGATGTTGATTAAGGCGGTCCAGAAGTATGAGGGGATTTTTCTGTCAACGAAGCCAAACAACAAAAATATCATTTACATATCTGAACAAGTGCTTTGGTTTTAGTGGAGCGGATGTTAAAGTAATATTCTCCAAGGCCTCCCTCCATAAAGATATATGCTACCACATTTGACAGAGCAGATCAATCTGCCCCCAGATTTGTTTATAAAAAGTTCGTTGAAAAATTAAATAAGTAGGTGTAATACAAGCTTCCTCTAGGTCTATTAAGTTATTATCAAAATTATTATGTTCCAATCTGTCAGATATTATAGAAATTGCATCGTTCTCAGGAACATTTGTGTATAGTGATTCTACATCGAAACTGACCAAACTATCTTGGGGATACAACTAGATTGCCCTAAGTTTTTCCACGAAATGTGCGTACATCGTTCATATTCCCTAGGTCAAGTTGATATTGAGCGTCCTGATTCTCCTACATATACTTCTCCACAGGAGCAAGGAATTTTATATAACCCTTCTGTTTGAAAAGGTACAATATCTTTCGGGGATCGCAAGCATTGTCCAATCTTCTTATATGTATCCAAGATTGCATGTACGTACGTGTGTTAGAGCGCTGAAGTAATCGTCCTATTTTGTCTATAGTGCCATGTATGTAGGGAAGAACAATCCTACCTAACTGTGGCCCCTAGTGGAAGCTTGCCTTACGTATACTTATTTCATTTTTCAATGAACTTTTTATAAACAAACCTCAAAGGCAGCTATGGGATCTCCTCTGACACCTGTGGTAGCGGATATCTTTATGAAAGCCTTTGAGGATATTTACATATTTACATTCTCTCCACTAAGACTAAAACACTGGTTCAGATATATAGATGATACTTTTGTTGTTTGGCCTCATGGAAGAATAATCTCCTCATATTTCTGAACCACCTTGATCAACAACATCATAACATCAAGTTCACAATGGATATTGAAACTAATGGAACGATTCCCTTTCTGAATGTATGTGTTCAAAGGCATGAAAATGGTACATTAGGACATTCTGTGTATAGAAAACCGAAGCATACAAATAGATACTTAAATACAAATGCCCACCATCATCTAGCACAAAAGAAATCGGATATTGACTCACTAGTACTTGAAGCTATTTCGATTTCTGATCAAGATTCGCTGACATTGGAAGCATCGAAACTGACCTAAGCTCTCAGAGGGAATGGGAATCTAGACACTTTTGTATTTCGTGCAATTTTTTTTATTAAATTAAAAACGTAGCAAAACTAATATAGAGCAGATAATTAAGAATTAGATAAATCATTTATATAATTAAGTGGTGAAGATAAAAAAGATTGCTAAAAGAACTAAGGTAACTACTTAATGAAAATTACTGAAATTTGTAAAATAATTGAAAATTAAAACAATTATATAGCTCTTTGGGGAATAAATGTATTTTAAAATGTTTTCAAAAGATGTGTGATGTACTTACTTAGTCAGGTGAGCACAGGAAATCCAAAAATGGAACATGATCAAACAAAACAATGAACATTTTTGTTAACGTCACATCTATAAAATCACAATAAAATATCACAAAAGGTGTGTTCTTTCACCCCTTTTGGTGATTTAAACCATGAAAATGTTCAAAACACATGGTTGCTTCAAATGACAAATCTTTTTGTAGGCTAAGTCTAAAGGAGAAGTTTACTACGTGAGATTGGCTACATGTGAAAACAATTAAATGCGATAAAACAAAATAATGTCATTAAAGTGTGGACTTTTTTTTTAAATGTTTATATTGTTGAAATTTTTAAGTGCGAAAATTTTTAAATTTTTAATTATCTTTACTACTTAATTATACAAATAATTTATCTTATTCTCTCCTCAATATTTCTTTGCATTTTATAAAATTTGCTTTCTTTTCCCTTAAAATATTTAATTTATGAAACATTATCTTTTTTTAATTCTTGCCATTTAAAGAAAGTGATTTCCTTGCTTTCAGGTGGAACTGATGATGAAGAAAGCCGAAAGCGCTCTGCTACGTTTTTAATTTAATAAAATAAATTGCACGAAATACAAAAGTGTCTACATTCCTAATTTAGCTTTAGGTGCACACAGCCGTTTCCTATTCTTAACTCAGAGTGAATGGCTCTTGCACTGAAGATATTAGGCGGTCATTTAAAAGATATAGTAATCCAAATCCGCCAAAGGAGAATGATAAGGAGCCACAGTAAGGTAGTTTGGTTCTTCCCTACATACATGGCACTATAGACAAAATAGTACAATGAATTTTCGATACATATAAGAAGATTGGACAATGCTTGCGATCCCCGAAAAATATTGTACCTTTTCAAACAGAAGGGTTATATAAAATTCCTTGCTCCTGTAGAGAAGTATATGTAGGAGAAACAGGACGCTCAATATCAACTAGACTTAAGGAATTTGAACGATGTATTAAAAAAACAAATTGTTCAGTCTGCTATAGCTGAGCACCAGCATACCACTGGCCATATTATAAATGCAAAGGAAACCAAGATTCTAGCATAGGTTGCAGGATTTAATAAACGAAAAATTGGAGAATCTATTGAAATGTTTAAACATACAAAAACTTTCAACAGAGATACGGCTTACGGTCTACATCACGTGTGGAAATCGATCTTAACGCAGGGTCAGGGTTCGGTTCTTTTAAATACCAATATTTTTTGGTTTACTTACCTATGGCCAAAATTAGGGGTAGTTTATTTGAAAAATAAAAAAATCAAGAAAAACGATTTGCTAGATTATTAGGACGGTGGCCTATGTGGGGTTGTAAATTGTCTATTCCTTATTTTAAAATATTCACCTTGCTTCTGATATTTAAAGTAACCATTTAAATCGTATTTCACCACTTATTGTCACGAAAATCCGTTTTTACTTCCCTCATAAAATGGAAGTATTGTAATCGTGATAAAATCACAATCCGAGATTTTTTCAAATATTTACGTTGACGGAACAAAATGGCGGACAAATAAAATTTTTGTAATCTGAAAAAATCACCCTCCCAGGTTTTAAATATCTTCACGTTCTGGTGTCCTTAGATGCCAAAAATATGTTTTATCAAGTCCGTCGGTCCGCCTGTCGATTTGTCTGTCTGTCTGTCAGTTCGTGGCATAGCTTAAAAACTACTTATTAGATTGACTTCAAATTTTAGTCAAAAATTAAGGCTCATGTGAGAATGGCCTGGTAATATTTTGGTTAAAATCCAGTACTCCGGAACAAAATGGCGGCCTAGCGAAACGTTAAAGAAGTTATTACTAAAACAACGAATTATCCAATTTATCTCAAATTTTGTTCGAGTATTATGTAGGAATCAACTGGTAAAATTTTGGTACGATTCCAAGATGGCGGAACAAAATGGGGTTTAATAAAATATTTAAACATTCAGCCTGAAAAAACTACTTATTGAACTGATTTCAAATTGTGTGCTATAACTAATTGTAATATTGGGATCAACTAGTAAAGCGGTAGTATTAGTTAAAGATGGATAATCTGAAAAAATCGGCCTTTCATGTTTTACATATTTTCGCGTTTCAGCGTCCCTAGATGTCAAAAAATATGTTTTATAAATTCCGCGTTAGTTCGCGGCACAGCTTAAAAACTACTCATCATATTGACTTCAAATTTTAGTCAAAAATTAAGGCTCATGTGGAGATGACCGGGTAATAATTTGATAAAAATCCAATATACTGGAACAAAATGGCGGCCTAATGAAACGATAAAAAGGTATTACTTAAAAAAACTAATTATCCAATTTGTACAAAAATTAAGTATTATGTAAATTCTGGTCCGAATACAAGATGGAGGCTTAATAAAGTATTTAGAAATTCAGCCTGAAAAACTACTTTATGAACTGATTTCAAATTTTGTCCCATAACTAATTGTAGTATAGAGATGAACTAGTAAAACTGTGGTACTAAGTCAAGATGGAGGAACCAAAATGGCAGCCAAATGAAATTTTTGTAATTTGAAAAAATCAACCTACCAGGTTTTACATATCTTCGCGTTTTAGTGTCCCTATATGCCAAAAAATATGTTTTATCAATTCCGTCGGTCCACCTGCCGGTTTGTCTGTCTATTTGTCATAGCTTATAAACTACTCATGAGATTGAAATATTATCTGGTAATATTTTGATAAAAATCCAATATGCCGGAACAAGATGGCGGCCTAGTGCCTACTAGAAAAACTAATTATCCAGTTTACCCCAAATTTTGCAAAAAAATCAAGTGTTACATTAGAATTAACATTTCGGTATGAATATAAGATAGCAAAACCAAATGGCGACCTAATAAAATATTTAAAAAATCACTCTATCAGGATATTGCTTTTTTTAGGGAACATGTATTCCCATTCTCTATTTCTAAGAACTTGGTAGAATGTTGTTGAAGTACAATCGATTTTAATATCCTGTCGAGAATGTATTGATTGTCGTTCGGATAATTTTTGTAATTTGAATTAGAATAAAATAATAGTTGGAAGTTCTTTGCATTATTTCGCAAATATATTTAATACATTTGTAATACCTATCAAATTTAGTCCATAAGGTAACATTTTATTAAGTTGAACATTCACTACTCTAAATATTAATATGACCACCTAAAGTAACTAATACAGTTATTGATCATTCCCCGTAGATGTATTAATTGCGATAAAATAACGCGAGGCCTCATATACCTCAGATCTAGCTGTTAGCTGCAGGTGTTTGCTGTGATTTACGACCCATCGTAAAAAAAGCCGGCTTTTGAGAGCACAACAAAGGAATGAGAGAACTGTTTCTTTCCTTAAACTGTGATATGACGGAACAACTAAAACGGGACTACCAAAAAAACTAAAATTTTGCCTGTGAAGTGTGAAATAGAGATGAACTGTTTAAATTTTGTCAATTTTATATTCATAAGTCGGTAAAATAAAAATATTCCATTTTCTATAATAAAAATCTTCTTCTTATGAGGGTAAATAATAAATGTGATAATTGCTTTTTTTTACAAATTATGTAAATTAATTTACAAAAAAAAATAATAAAGATATTAAAATTAAAGTGAATTAGCAACAAGTAAAAGCAAAATTTAAAAAGTGGTATATTGGAGTATATAGAAGCAGTAATATTGTTTAAGTAGGATTGGAAAGTAAATGAATTTTTGTATATGTTAGATCTTGACAAAGAAGTTTTTGAGATTAAAAAGATATATTTGTTTCAATCTGAATGATTGTTAGACATGTAAATATAAAAAATTCTTTTTTAAGAATGAGCAATATAACAATATGTAGAAAAAACGGTAGAAGATATGAAAATGAATATAAAGAAACAAAAATAATAAATCTATATATATATATATATATATATATATATATATATATATATATATATATATATATATATATATATATATATATATATATATATATATATATATATATATATATATGTATATATGTATATACATATATATATATATATATATATATATATATATATATATATATATATATATATATATATATATATATATATATATATATATATATATATATATATATATATATATATATATATATATATATATATATATATATATATATATATATATATATATATATATATATATATATATATATATATATATATATATATATATATATATATATATATATATATATATATATATATATATATATATATATATATATATATATATATATATATATATATATATATATATATATATATATTTATTTGGCAATAACTTTATAGATGTCTTATAAAGTCTAGTAACACGATAGTTATTATAAGGTAGGCTCTGAGTACTTGGAATACGAAAACAGGTCCTTTTAACTTAATGAAAACTTTCACTTTGTCAAGAAAAGTGACAAATGAATATTTATATAATGTAAGTAAAGTTTGATCCAAATAACTACATATATATGTATATAAAAAAATTGTTATATGTATATGGGGAACTCCATTACGAGGAAAGTTTCGGGTAAAAACCAATTATTCTATTTTTTCTTGTTACATCAAACAGTTTTTAGTCACAAGTATTTTTATTTTTATTTTTCGGTTTTCCCATTTTACTAAAAAACACAACCACAAAAAATAAATTCTGCTTATCGCATTACAACTTACAACCAGAAAATGTGACGAATTGCTAGTTCAGATATTAATGTCAAAATAGGATAGAATTTCTTCCGCTTCAGCGTGAAGGAAACCGAAATTCGACATCGGCTTCGGCCAAAAATCACCTTTTGTCAGACTCCAGTGAAAGCTTCCGTTGACAAGATACTAATTTTTCTCAGATCAGTAATATTAGTTGTATTTTTTACTTTGATAAAAGATTGCCACTGATCAGGAAAATATTATATACAGCACTCGATTAGATGTGTGATATAGACATCAAAAAAGGGACTACAATTTTTTACTTTTTGGCATTAACCGTGTCCAACCCACAAGCGCTTGTATTAATATTAATAATAATTTTATTAATTTTAGCGACAGATGCCAGATTAAAAAAAGTAGCAGATTATTATCAAAAACATTTTTTTGATAATAGCCCATTTTAGATCAAGAATATTTTATAAAACTTCACAAAAAATCATTCATTGGGGTCAAGTAAATTTGCAGAAATACAAATATCTTTATTTGGGCATATACTGAAAGATTCTAGGATTTAATACATTTTTTTTCACTCTTGAGGACAGGGCACTTCTTTGATTTAAAAAAAACTTTATGGTGTTAGCTAGGGTGCCCATGTTTTTGTTACCCTAGTTAGTTTTGAGTGGAGTATGTTTATCAAAAATAAAAAAAGATATTAATTAAATAATATAATTTTATTATCTATGTTTTATCCATAAATTATGTTATCCCAATTTATTAAAAGTTCAGCGTAAAAATGGGAAGAATTGAAATTGTTAAAATTTCTTCTTCTTCTGAAACCTTCTCTCTGTTAAAGTAGCAATAGACCAAATAGTGATCTAATACACTAAGATAACACCCATATAGTGGACCAAAGTATTGATTTATAATTTGAACCAAGTTAAAATTATTAAATAAAGGTACAAAAGGATTTTCTTCATCTATTAAATTAATATTAAAATCATCCATGTTTATTAGCTGCTCCACAAAAGTGCAGATAGCTGTTTGGAGGGCGATAAATACACAAAAGCAATAAGATATAGTTTCAATTTTTAATTTAAGAATAAGTTACTCTTAAAAGATATAACGATAAGGTCAAGTGACAAAATCTCTAAAAGTATTTTTAAAATAAACCCACACCCCACGTCTACCTAACCTCTCCCTATAAACAAAATGATATTCAGGAACAACTGTGAAACTGTCTCATCCTTCTGTTCGTAACCTCTGCAAAAATATGTGCTACTAAACCTTCATATTATGAAGATCTTTCCTTAACTGACATGGTCTATTTTCGACATCGCCAGAGTAGATCATATCCTTGCTGGTGTGTCTTAAGTCACACACGCACTTAGCTAACGAATAAGGTGGCACGGTGAGGGATGCATGCGTTCGCTTAGAGTTTACTTAAAATATATAGACGACGAACTAGTCGGTACTTCAAACAGAAAAATAGGTACTTCAAAGAGATAAAATGTTGCACACTATCAATTAAGTCCATATGTAAGCGCATCCCACGCATACGTTCACTAAATGTAGACATTAAAGTAAATACTGGAACCAAAGTACGCATATTTAACCGTTCGCGAATTTGCAGCTTTTTAAATTCACCGTGAATATTTTCTTTATTGATTATAACAGTTATGAATCTGGACATATGTTACGCGGGCTAGGTCCAAAAATATTATGACTAGCCATCGTCCTGGCCGGTTTGTCAGCTTCTTTTTTGCCTCTAAACTAGGAGTATCCTTAGACCTATAAACATAAATTCTATTTATTTCGGGGGCACCTGCCAGTGCTTCATGTCATTCCCACAAATTGCTATAATTACAAAGGCGGCGTCGAGAGTTTTTACATTCTTCATTTTTATCCCAACGAAAAAAAATTAACAATAAAGTTGCTAGGGCCACCTCACATAGATTTATCTCTACTAAGGCAATCATAAAATGTCCTTTAAGGCTTTCCTTGGTGTAGTACGCATTGTCTCGGTTTCATTTGAGCTGCAACCCTTTAGAGTTGGCTAAGCCTAAACTTGTTTGTTACTTCTTAATGTGCCAGAAGATAGCTCCATAAGGCAATCATCATTGCTCTAATGATATATATCCACATGACCACTTTGCGTTTCGTTCTCCAGACCTTTTCTAAGACCCTGAGACATTCTTTATATAAAATGTATGCCTTTTTTTAATCTTATTTTGAATGGAACATTTCAGGTTAACTCATCATCCTGCACGACGATTAGTTCAGTGTTTAGGAGAACAGATGCTCTCATTGGCCCCAGTCTCCTTTTTCTAATAAAGAAGAATATCTTTATTTTCGTGGGATTAACTTGGAGAACGTCGCCTCCGCACCAAATTTTTATTGTTCATTAGGCCCCCTGCATTCTGATGCAGAGGACGCCCTCGAATTTTTCACAAAGCAGTTTTACAATCTTCGTCCTATGGAGACCCCACATTGTGATTTTTCTTATACTAAAAAGGAAAAAATATAGTACACAATGCGTAGCAATAAACAACTTTGGGAAAAATGTCATCATAGGCCGCAGCTTAATTAGGTTTACCAAATCCAGAACAATATACCACAGTTTTCGCGGGGCTTCAGCAACCTTTCGGGCTCTTTGCAAAATAAAAGTGAGATATAAATCACACATTTTTTTACTGTATGCTTTAGCCAGGCCACTAGCAACAGAAATGAATTTAATAACGGCTGCAACGCGCTAACAATCACCAGCTAGGAGCAGGGGAGTGCTGTCCCCCCCCACCCGAGATAGAAAGTTTATAACTAATATTTCTAGGCTTTGCGAAACAAGGTGGAGCGACAAACACAAGAGCATCAGAGTGTTTAAAGAGAATTTCCCTGTTATAATGGAGGCCTTAGAAACCTTGTCACGGGAAGGAAATAATGCGGCTGGAAAAAATGCGTATCAGCTCCATGTGGCAGCTTCTAGAGTTTCGATTATTTTTAGCCTTATTCTGATAGCCAAATACTCAGCTATGATGGAACCAATAGTAAACGTGCTTCAATCTGTAGCTTTATATGCTGATGGCATCCCAGCACATTCATCGCATTTTGCAACTAATAAAAATCCACCGAGACAATCCCAAAATAGTCACAGAAGAAATTATAAGAGAGTCTACTATCGTTGCAGAAACATTTGGACTGGAGGACATGAAGTTAGTACCCCATATGTATCAATTTGGAAACAACAACATCCAAGCAACCACCCGTCAGGAAGCCCCTCAGAATTCTGGCGGAGGTCTTTAATAATACCTTATTTGGACTCTATAATTAATTCTCTTGAAGTTCGCTTTTCTGAAGAAAACACTCCGGCATTTGCATAATCGAAATTACATCCGGCCCAAATGTTAGCTATGTCACTAGGATACCTCGTAGAAGCTTGCGAAGCATTCGTCCACTGTTACGATTTATCAAATATTAAGAATGAAATCGAACTTTGGCGAAAATTATGGCAGAATAAACCTGAGTCAACAGAACTAAGTGTTGTAGATGTCTTAAAAGAGTGCACGACGTCTAGGATTAAAACCTGGCTGAGAAGCACTATGGACGAAAGTCATCTCAATGGCCTTCCAATGATGAGTGTGCACAGACAACATATTTTTAAAAACTTGGAGGAGTTAATTAATAAAGTGGTAAGAACCCTAGAAAGTTATGTTTAAATTCATTTGGTTTGTGTTTCGTTAACTTTTTTTTAATTTCCATTTAAAAAAAAAATTAAAATATACTCAGTGTATTCGTATCTACATACATAGATTATATTTTCCCAGTCTCCATTCCCAATTTTTTATCTGCCCCACTATCTCACTGGATGGCTACGCCCTTGCTAACAATTGCAATTTAAATTTTAACCTAACAAATAATAAACGAGACATACATTCTTGTTATTGTTATTATTATTGTAAATGGTAAAAACATTGTACCTAACACATACAAAAAAATTCTTTTAGTTTCCCTTTCCTCGATTTAATGTTAATAATTATTTTAAATTAGAATAGGAAGTTTGACAGACGAGATCTAGAAATCCTTAATAAGAAAAAATATCGGAAGGTGACTCACGGGACAGTCGAAATTGATACTTCAAAAATTAAAATAGAATATTTATTTGCTCTGTATTCTAAGCCAAAGTTAAAATCAAACAAGAGAAAACAAATATCTTAAAGTGGAAATACCATTCTTAATACGATTATGTATTTTTTGAACACCATTACACACATATTAACGTTTTTACCACTTATTATATACATTTCAGATGTATAAAAATATATATATCTTTAAAAAAATCCTGGACGGGACCTTCAAAGATTTTTACTTCACTTATAGCTGTCTCAAAGAATTGGTCAACAATACGTTTTCCTGTATAATTTCAAAGCATTCTCCCGGGTTTATAAACATTAATGCAATATTTTGTTTTACCTTACGCAACTTAAGCATATTTTACAGTAAGACAATAGGCGATTTCTTGAAATTGTTACATCATAATACTGTACTCCACTTATTTTTTTTCCTTTCGATAAAGCAAGTCCTGGTGATGTGTTTTGCCACTTTTTCAGAGCATATGTCGGATTCAGTGATAGATATATCATGTAAGTAACTAAGTTCATGTTAAAATTACATCCAGTTTTCCTGAGCAAGTATACCACATTGTCGCAACTTTATTTTAAGCAACCAAATTTTATTTTAGTTAAGATTATGTTTAGATAGAAAATGATTTAAGGCAATTAACACACATATGAAAATTCACTGCATTTGTTAAAGAGTAACAATATGAAGAAAATTGCAACTTCTTATGTTATCTTAACAACTGTTTATAGAACATATATACTAAAGTATTTGCGCGAATCCGCCGGCTATTGATAAAATAAAAACGTTTAAAATTTGTCATTTATATTAATTATATTTTTAATTATTAATTTCTTTTTTCAATTTAAGAGTGAGAAGACATTCTGGTGAATTTACACTGCTTAATATTGGGCGTAAAGGTGTTAAAATGTGTGTTTTTACTATAATGTGGTGTCAGTCTTTGTGTTTCTATATCTGTAAAGTGGTTTAAGTTTTTCTTTTACATATATTTTTTTTTATTGTTTTGCTCTCTCTTTACCCTTTGAATTAAGTTTCATTTAAAATTATAACTTAAGGTCTTTAATTTGGGGCATATATTGGTGACGTTTTTTCAGTACATTCACATGAAAAAAATTCTTTAAATGCTTTACACATTAATTAAAGGAGAAATGGTAAAATCATAGAATAGACTTTGATTCTGAATAGCTTAAGAACAAAAACGCATAAAAAAACTTCCTTTAGATTCATGATTACCAACCTAGTGTACCAAGAATCGTTAAAATCGGCCAGGCTTAATGAAATATTTACCCTATTTTTTTATATAAATTAGCAAAATTTAAGCTGGGATGTTCAAGTTGACGGATAAATATTGAAGCTTATTGCCCGTTTCAGATATAAAAGTATACAAATGAAAGACATTTAAAATAATCTTTGATTAAGGTCAACGATTGAAACATTTGACAACAAAATAAATATGCCTGATCGATAGTAAAATGATTCAAACAAATGTTGCTGAGAATTAAGCTCACGATAGATAATTTTAAGAAAACTGGTACTTTTATATGTTAGTCCTAAAAAAAACCTTACCCGGAACTTGCTTGGTTATGAATATTTCCTTTTATCAGAAATAATGCGCGAGGTTACTATAATATAACTAATAAAAGAAGGGATTCTTAACAGGAAGTTCCGGGTAAAGCCAATTATTAATTTAGAATGATTTTTTTCAGTAAACGCCAAATATTTAATTTAAAAAATATGAACTTAAGACGTAATCTGTATATAACTGTAACATAATTATGCATACACCCTGTAATTGTATACTAGATGGTATACGTGATTGCCGTAACCCTCTAAACTGTTCATACTCAGCATTGCGTCAGTTATCATAATACCAAATTGTTACACATCTAGTTTTAGCTATGCAGCAATATTGTATTTGTGTCACTGGTAATATTGTCTTGTAATTTATGATTGGTATCAATATATGGTAAAGAACAGAGTTGTAGACATCGTAGTTTTATTGTCCTTTACATGGCGACCCTGCCTATGGACTAAAAAAAAGTTTATGAGTTTTCTTACACTTTAAAATTTGAGATATGTGAGTTTTTCACAATGAATAACCAAAAATCCAAAATTTTGAAGAAAATGGTGTGGTGAACTTAAATCTTATCGTCCAAGCGTCTGACTATAACGTGACAAAGGACGTTAAAGTGTTATTATATCTGTTGAAGATCATGGGCATAATTTACTTAGTGATAAAGTTTTACAATAAAAAATAAATTCGCTGCGATCTCGCTGCACCACAACCGGTCATCACAGTGACATAGTCAAAAGTAGCTAAAATTGGTGCCATAGAACTTAGAAGAGATTGAAGGCAATCTAGTGTTATGTAGAAAAAAAAATCGTGTGTGGAAAAAAATGCGTAACGCGCGCGAACACGCATTACGATTTCGCTCGATGTCGGGTTGTCGTTAGTTTTTAGTGTTTATAATATACCTAGTAAGACCTTATTGTGACATAATTTTGCCAAAATATTTTATATTTTATATGTATAGTATTTAATATTTCATATTTATTTAATTTATTTCTAGCATCAAAATATTTGGATATTATGGTATTCTAGTACTTGTCTTATTTTTCGATGAATTCTAATGCCTTTAGATAAAACTCAATTTGGAGTTACTTTCGCAATTATTAAATTAGAATTAACAAATCAGTCAAAAAGGGCTTTAAAGAAAAATATTCCGAAAACGGAATCAGTGCGGAATGACATACGGGATAATTTGGATTCATTATTTAATAAATATACGGTGCTCTTGGCTAAATCATGGGATTCTTTAGACAGGAGATAAAAAGTTAGGAAAAGATCAATTTTTATATCAATATGAGATAAAATAGTCCGGATTTTTCAAGCATTAGGAGTTAGGTGCAAAGTACCATACTTGTGTGTCGAAATTTTAGATCCTCTTGTATTAGACGAAAATTGGATTGAAGAGGAAGAGTATATTATAATTTCGGACATGACTATAAGTATCCCCGATTTTTTTAATTTGGCAAGTAAACCCTGATTTCTTTTTTGGATTCATTGGAATTGTTAATAAATAATTGCGAAAGCCATACGGCCAACGCGGTTGCTTGTATCAAAACGCGGTAAATTGAAAAGGCGCACGACTTAATTTCAACCGAAAATAGTGTTGAAAGCACCATTATTCCGCTTAAAAGCGGCATCAAGGGGAAGAGTTTGAGTTTGGCATCATTTAAATTATTAAATTTAAAACAAAATCATAAAGAGGCAAAAACTTATTCAAGCGTAAATCGAGGTGCTTGCAGAGAATTTGCAAAAGACCTTTGTTACAGAAGAAGTACCGTGTGAAGTAGCTCAAAATTATACTGTTGAAACTACCGTGCGAGCTCTAAGCAAAAATGCCAGTTCAGAGTGGTCTCGTTTGTTGGAAGTAGGTTACGTTTAACTTAGTTCACGACGTTATAACACAATTTGTTGGAGTCGACACTAGAAACACTACATCAAATGTCCTCTATTTTGGGCATTCGTATCATAATTCGGGTAGAAATTTTCGCGGAAGGGGGAAATTTTAATACCTACCCCCGCGGACGAAATAATCGATCCTAACAGACGCGGCCGTGGATATTATAATAATAAACACTTCAATATGGGTCGCGGATCTCGTTGCGTATTCCGTTAGAGTCTTAGAGTCAGAACAAGAGTCGGAAAACCAATCAGACCCTGGAACAACGGATCAGATTGGGGCTAATACAAACATTTACAAATTAAACTTATCATTTTCAAATTTTGTTGAGTTGATATTAAATGACGGGTTTAACAAACATACTCCTGGTAGACATGAGCGCAGATATATCTATCTTTAAGCGAACTAAGGTAAACCTCAATCAGGTGATTGGTATTTCAAACTCAAGTAGGATTAAGGATGTGACATACAAGTTAGTAAATTCGTTCGTTCCGATAACGGAAACTATTATTACCATAGACGGACACAAACTAAAACATGGTTTTCACATCGTATGTGACGACTTTCACATTCCAGGGGACGGAATTTTGGATAAAGATTCTCTTATTAAGTAAAACGCAAAATTATCGTTCGAAAATATAGTTATTCCTATTTTTAGTAGACCCGAGGAAGATTCTATATACATACCTCCCCGATGTGAAGTTATAAGGCAAATTGACTGTTTGAGAAAGCCTGATTGCGACTCATTAGTCGTAAACAAGGAACTCCACCCAGGTGTTCTCATTGCTAGGACAACATTATCGAAAGAAAACCCGTTGGTTTTTATAATCAATGCGACATTTGAAAGTATAAATTAAAAAATGTCCTCTCTTGAGACTCCAACGCTCGACCAATTCGAAATTTATAACATCTCTACCGAAGCTCAAGATGAAAAGAAAATATTATTAAACGAATTAAATCAAGACATACCGAAATTTGTAAAAAAGGACATGCTAAATTTATGTTCCGACTTCTCAGATGTATTTGCTTTAAAAACGGATATATTAAAAGTTAATAATTTTGATAAACAAACTTTAAAAGTCTCGGATAACAAACCTATAAAGATAAAAAACTATAGGACGCCTTATTCTCAAAAAAAAGAAATTAAGCGACAAATTGATAACAGAAAAAGTCTAGTAGCGGACAAAAGGCCTGGCGGTTAGTAATTGATTTTAGAAATACCCTAAATAAAAAAAATTAATTGCGGATAAGTTCCCAATTTGTCGCATCGACGATATCCTGGATCAACTGGGACGATCTAAGTGGTTCTCTGTTTCGACCTTATGTCCGGATTCACCAGATACCATTAGACGAAAATTCTCGGAATTTAACAAATATTAGTGTAGATTCTGTATCATACAAGTTTACCAGGTTACCATTTGGACTGTCCGTAAGTCTATCGCGTTCGAAGGGATAACTCATGAAAAGGCTTCTCTATATATGGATGACTTAATTATAGTTGGCTGTTCGGAAAAACATCATCTGAATAACTTAATAACAAAAATTTTCGAAGCATGTAGAAAGTATAATTTAAAGTTAAACCCGTGAAAGTGAATTTTTTAGAAAAGAGGTAATTTTTCTGGGTCATAAAATTACTAACAAAAATTAAAGATGATGTACCGAAGTCAGCTGATGACGTAAAAAGAGTCGTTGCGTGTTGCAATTATTATCGCAATTATTTATTCCTCATCTCGCAGCGGTCACTGACTTGCTTAATAAATTAACAAGAAAAAATGCTGATTTTGTTTGGTCTGAGGAATGTGAGCACGCTTTTAATGCCTTGGTTAGTGCAAGAATTTTACAATATCCGGATTTTTCTAGAAAGTTCATACTATTCATAACTACGGATGCCTCAAAGGACGCTTGCGGGGCAATTCTCTCACAAAATGTTGAGGGTATGAGTTTTAAAATTGCCATTATTAAAATTGGAAAAATTTCTTACGTTAAAAATATCAGTATTATACAAAAGAAAAATGAGTGCTGAAATTATACTGCCGATTACTAATAATAATATTATAATCAAACGAACTTACCTGTGATGTTCGGTCATAACTTTAGTAGACTTCCAGTCCGAAGATATTAATTATAATTATCACGTAGTAGTCCTCCGGATACTCACTAGTGCCACTATATTTTAAAGAAGTCCTGGCCTGTGTATCCGACACCTAACCCCGACTCCGCTGTTGTATCTTCATTATTTTAAAGGTACCAGTAATCTTCGCATTCTTGGGGAATTATATTTAGGCTGTGGTGGGTAATTAATATCTTCGGACTGGAAGTCTACTAAAATTATGATCTAACATCACAGGTAAGTTTGTTTGATCATAAAATTTTAGCACGACTTCTAGTCCTCAATATTAATTATAATTAGCACGTAGATGTTAAAAGATTTTTGCGAATAGTACAATAAACTACCAAACGGATATAAACATGTATTTATTATGTTTACTTAATCCAAAAAACACAACAAATTAAGAACAAAAACAAAAAACCTCCTACAGGGACAGTTAACAACAAACTGGCCTTACAACTGTAAGTCAAAAAACAATAACTTAATTAACTGTTTAAAATACAATTAGCGAATTGTAATAATTTTGAAAAACAGACGATGTTTCGGACCAACCCGCTGTTTTTCTAATAATATCTAAGGATATCCCGCTTTGAAAGTCTTTGGAATAGACGCATGTCGCTTTGAATGAACATTAAATTTGGTATTATGATCTGCTTTTCCCAAAACTGCTTTTATCCATCGATTTATTGTATCCTTAGAAGCCCGTAAATATGAGATTCGAGTTCTTAAAAGTAAATATTTTTCGTTCTGGGAGCTTAGGTCTTTGGTTTTTTTCTAAATAATACCTGAGAGTGGTTCCAGGACATAACGAAGGATTATCTTACTTTACTCTTTGGGCAGTAATAAGAATTAAAAGAGTTGATAATTTCATAGATAGTTCCTTAAGTGACAAACTATCTAGAGGATACATATTTTCCAAATACTGCATAGCTGGCTTGGTGTCCCAAGTTACATTATATTTTGATCTGGCTGGTCTTAAATTATTAACACCTTTTAAAAAACGCTTAATCCTAACATCATCACTAATACTTTCATGTAATATTAATGCTAGCGCTGACCGATGGCAATTAAAGGTACCATATTTATGTGGCTTGGCATCAAGTATAAACTGTAAAAAACTTATAACTTCAGTGACTCCTGACTTAAAAACTGAAAAATTATTTTTTAAAACAAAAATGCCACCATAGCTTAAATATGCTAGTATACTGTGCTAAAGTATTTTCTAAAATAGAAGTAAGCATCGTAGAAATAGCGTTTTCTGGTATGTTCTTTATTCGGAACGCCTGGCACATAATACTGCAGCTACCAGGGAAAGG
Source organism: Kuschelorhynchus macadamiae (assembly GCA_030620095.1). NCBI lineage: Eukaryota > Metazoa > Arthropoda > Insecta > Coleoptera > Curculionidae > Kuschelorhynchus > Kuschelorhynchus macadamiae. The sequence goes on from JAUTXW010004335.1 coordinate 100,530, forward strand.
TTGCTTGCCATCAGATGTTGCCTCCCACTGAAAGGACAAACAAGTAAATGAGGCTGTGGTTTAAACAAAATATGATGTCCTATTTTATGTTTAAGAAATAAGGGGAACCATGGCTACGATGGCCACCATGGAACAACAATTATTTCACGTGCTTGGTCTAGTATAATAATATTTGTACCTACATTGCCAATCTGAATGCAAATCACAAACACAAATCTCGTATTTCTTTCCGTTTTTAAGACGCGTGGCATTCACAGTGAGCACTAAAGGAATAATCTAGATACAGCAGCGGAGTCGGGTACACAGGCCCGGACTTCTTTAAAATATAGTGGCACTAGTTATAATTAATATTGAGGACTGGAAGTCCTCCTGTATTAGAGCTAGTATTATCTAAGCTAGAAACTTGATGATTGTAAATTTAGTAAATTAAGGTTAAATATTAAAGATAGAATATTTACGCGATGAATGAATGAATTTAAAGAAGTGAGTCTTAAAATACTGAAAAATATAATATAAATAAATTATACTTAGTAGTTCTCCAAAAGTTATAAAAGATAAAGACAAAAAATTCGAATTAATCCACAAATTCCACGACTTTTGAAAAAATTGAAAGCGTTTTATAAGTGGAAAAATATATCACGGGATGTTACAAAATATACTAAGCAATGTCACAAATGTGAGGTTAATAAGGCTAAATCTCTGCATGTAGAACCATTCGTCTCAACTCCTTCGCCGCAACAGGCATTTCACATTGTCTGTATTGATACAATAGGTCCATTGCAAAAATCCGATCGAGGTAATTCTTATGCTGTAACAATTCAACGTGAGTTGACAAAGTATATTGTTGTTGCGCCCATACCGAATAAAGAAGCTTCTACCGTTGGTAGAACAACTTTTGAGAATTTCATTCTTATTTATAGCCCAATGAAAGAGGTCAGAACCAATATTGGCACAGAATATAAGAACGAACGAAGCTTTCAGAAATCTTGCAGACTTACTGAAAATTAATTTTAAAATGTCCTGAGCATATCATAGTCAATCAATAGGCGGATGTAAACGTAATCATCGTGTACTAAACGAATATTTGCGCATGTATATTAATGAAGCTCATTCTGATTAAGACAGTTGTATGAAATACTTCGCTTCTTGTTATAATACTACTCCTAACACTTATCATAATTATACACCATTCGAGCTAATATTTGCAAAAAAGCGGATTTTTCAGAAACACTAAAGGGTTCACAAGTTGACCCCCTGTATAATATAGATGCGTATAATAAGGAAGTACGTTCCCGACTGCAGACTTGATAAGGTCAAAAAAGACCCCAAAACTGGGTTAGATTTTAAAAGTGAGGAATTGGATTTAAAACCAGGCAATCTCAAGCAACAAATGAAGATCGACAAAAATTAGATCCTTGATTTGATGGTCCTTTCTCAGTCATTTCAGCAGAAGGTTAAAATTGCGTCATAAGTGATAATAAGGGCAGACAACGTACATTACATAAAAACCGTATATGAAAATATGTTAGTTTTTAGAACCGTTGTTTTAGGTTACTTTATGCAGGCCTGCACTTTAGCATTAAGAATATTATGTAAATACGTATAATAATGTGTTTTTTAAGTCATATTGTTTATTTGGATTTTAAACCACATTATTGCTACCTATATTATGCTTGGTCGTTTGGCACGTATTTATATTTATTGGGATATAATGTTACGCACTTTATGATTACAATGCTATTTTCAGCAACCAGTGAAACTTTAATTTTACTACCATTTCTTTTTATAATAATAATTCATCTTGAAATTCTATAGTAGGTTGCACAGTTTTATTCTCTACAGAAAATGACTTTCACAAGTGATCATAGTAAAGGTCGTTCTCTGGGAAAGGGAGGTGTAGCGGAATTATGCATACACCCTGTAATTGTGTAATTGATGGTATACGTGATTGCCGTAACCTACTAAACTGTTCATACTCAGCATTGCGTCAGTTATCATAATACCAAATTGTTACACATCCAGTTTTAGCTATTCAGCAATATTGTATTTGTGTCACTGGTAATACTGTCTTGTAATTTATGATTGGTATCAATATATGGTAAAGACCACAGTTGTAGACATCGTAGTTTTATTGTCCTTTACACAACAAAATGTAATAAATAATAAGAGAAACGTAATATTTCCATTTATCTTAGTATAATCTGGCGCCAATAAATACCATTAAACATAATAAGAAACGAACATAAAAAAACGGTAAATTTCCTTTACCCAAAACTATGAACCTATATGAAAAGATCCAGAACCTCGTTATAATTTTTTTTTATTATTAGCAATAGTCAAGTGTCTTCAAACATTTTTGTTGGGCGTGATTTTTTTTCACTCTATTAGATTCGTACTAATATTTTACCAGTTTCTACTTGGCGTTATTTAAAATAAATTGAATAACTAGTTGCTACACTGATTTTTTTAAGACCGCCATGTTGTTCCGTCATGTACCAATTTATCTTTATATCACATTTAATTTTTCTGCGAAAATTTAAGTCAAATGAGTAAGAAGTTTTCGTTTATTTTTTGAACATTTTATTTAGCCGCCTTTTTGTTTTGCCATCTTGAATTTGTACCACAACTTTACCAGTTATATGTTGTACTATATATCTCTATATGGCACTTAATGCTTGGACAAAATTTGAAATTAATCTGATAAGTAGTTTTTTGAGGTAAAATGGATAATTAGTTTTTAAATAACAATTTTTGAAAGTTTTGGTAGGTCGCCATTTGTTCCGCCATATTTGAATTTAACCAACAAAAAAACATATTTTTTGGCATCTAAGGACGCCTAAAAGTGAAGATATATAAAATTTGGGAGGGTGACTTTTTTCATGATTACAGATATTTTATTTGGATGCCATTTTAAATTGTACCACTATGTCACCAGTTCATCTCTATACTACAATTAAGGTACAATAGTGTATAAATTAGCCATAAAAAAACAAAAGTAGCGTGTATCAATGTCCCTTATTACTGCGTCCATAAGTCTAACAATCCCTTGATGTATCCCTGCGGTAATTATTGCCAAATTCCGAAAAACGTGTTTTGAAGCTGAATTCGAGCTCTAAGAGGGATCCTACGTTGCTGAATCTGCAATCCCATATTGTCCTAGACATCCTCAATTATATTTAAGTCAGGACTTCTAGCTGGCCCGTTAAAAGAATAAGCAATAACATCGAGCAGGTATTTGCTCACAATCCCGACAGCGTGCGTACGCGAATTGTCATGCATTAGAAGGAAATTGTCCCCTACGAATAGAGCATAGGAGACTACTTGAGGTTCCAAAATATCTGTTACACACCTGTGACCTGTCATTCGTTTAAGGTAACCGACTCTATGAGTCCGTTATATGAAATTTCTCCCCACGCCATAATTGAGTCTCCGCCAAAACTACCCATTTGCCGAAAATTGCGTTTATAATGGCGTTCTGCAGTTCTTCTTATATAGTGACGTATGTCTATTTAAAACATATACACAGAACTTGGATCCGTCTGTGAATAGAATATTTGACCATTTACGTCTAAAGCCCAATCAGCATGATCTCTAGCAAACTGCAGTATAAAAGCAAGGTGGTCTCTAGCAAAGCGTGGACCATTTGCAAGTACAACTAGATGTATATTCTCTTCTCATAGAAGATTTCTTACCTTTTGTAAAGAAGTAAGAACATTCCTGTTCTCCAAAGTTCATTTTGCAACATTGCGTGCAATGCCGTTTCCGTAGAACTGTGAGATAGCTTGTACGATCATACCACACAGATGAATGACACTAACGACCTTATCCTTCCGTTCTGCCGTACTGTGTAGTTCCCTGATTTATCGTTCTTTATATCGTGCTTTGATTAACATTGAGGAAATTTGCAACATACCTTTGACTTCGGCCTTTCTCTATAAAGGTAACCAACCTAATAGCACCCTCAACAGTTAAATGGCGCGTAAGACGTTCTACACCTGCCATACCTTTAAAATTCCCCTACACAATTAAATCGAACGTAGTTACACTCTAGACAGATGAACTTCAATAAAGCCAGTATATGGCCAAGAAAACATTTTACGTTTTAATGTAAATAAATAAACAATTTGTTCTATCTCCTTTTCGCTTCCTTATCATAAGCAATTATACTTCATAGTTGCATCCCAATTAGATCACTTTGTAGTATATGTCCAAGCTCCAGCGCGCGCCGCTATGTTTAAAGTTGAGATGAAAATCTCCCAGGCAATCAGCTGTTACCTATTCAATATGTTTTTAGCGCCTTTCCAGTGCGGGTCGTTCTGGTTGTTAAATTCAAATTAGTCGGGAGTGAGAATCGATATTCTACGAAAAAGATTTAAGTGTTTTCTCTGTTTACAAAATGGGGAAAAGATCAAGAGCAAAATAGCCTCTCTAGAACAAAATCAGGAAACTAGAGGAAATGTTAACAGCAAGAAAGGAAGAACAAGATGACAGCAGTAAGTAAGATATTGATTTAGCAAATTTGTCGCATTTAGAAATTTTTTTTTTTCAAACTGCAGTCAAACAATATACTGTACAAGTTGTAGTCAAACAATATACTGCACTGGTCAAAGGGTTTAATCTACCACTTGTAGATATTTCATTCAAGTTTCACTTTCCATTATATAGGAATCTGAACGTCGATAACGATATCGATAACCCATCACAGCTCTTTTTGCTTGTGTTATTGACACCGTTTCGTAAGTCCACATTAGTGGTTCCAGAAACGCTACAGTGCATGTTTATGTTACCCGAGATATTGGGAGACATTTATTACTATTTATGTCTTTCTTAAAAGAAAGGAAAACAATTTTGTCAACCTAGCTTGACATAATTTCAATTCATTTGTAATTATGAAAGGCAATCTCATTTAGATGTAAATAACTTTATGAATTTATTTTTATAATATGGATAAAAAAAGAAAAACACAAAAGGCCAATTGCTTTTATTTCTTTTTCTGAAGTCTTTCGTTTTTATTTTACAAATACGCAAGACAATCACATTTACAGGTTCTGACTCCAGCTCATCTAGCCATACTTCAATACAGGATGAGCGTAGCGGACATGGACACGCAGCTCCTGTTGAGACCTCAGTCCAGGCCCAGGCTGTCAAAAGTTTGGACTTACTACTGGGGTCAGATCCTACAACCACCAATAATTTTGGTCCAGATCTTCTCCCAGAACTCTCCACTAGGTGGACTAGCTACCTGAGGGAAGGTTTAGATAAAGAAATAAAAAACAAATTAATGGAAAAATGGCAAATTCCTCAAAATTGTCAAAGCTTAGAAGCTCCTGTTTTAAATAGTGAGGTTTTCGATCATCCTGAGTTCAGCGGAAATTAGAAAAGATGGTTTCCTAATAGCCCTACAATCTTGCTTAGGCAAAAGTCTATCTTGTCTGGGTCAGATTATTTCCAAACAAATTCAGGTTAATCAAGACAATCATAAGGATTTAGAGGACTTAATAGATGTGTCCAAAATTCTTTGTGACCTACATTACACTTTATCCAGCCATAGAAAGTATCGCCTTAATGGTTTTTTAAATGAACAGGTACAAAAGGTAGCTAATAAGAGTAAAATCGAAAGTTTGCTCTTTGGCAGTGATTTTGCGGAACAATGCAAAGCAGCCAAATCGACTGAGACCACAGCCAGTGAGCTGAAATCGAAACAATCATCTCAACGTCGAAACGTTTCTTTAAACTACAAGCGACCTCAATTCAAATCCCGCCTGAAAGGGACGATAACAAAAGAAGGGGGGAGAAGCAAAGTAAGATGGACTCCGTCATCAACCCCAATCAAGTACCGGAAACCACACCAGAATGCAGCCAAATCCTACCAGAATGCGGCCTACAAAAAACTCCAATAGAAGTAAGTAAATATGCGGGTAGAATAAAACAATTTTATAAAAACTGGTCAGCGATTACGAATGACAAAACAGTGCTTAGCTGGGTTAAAGGGTATAAAATTAAATTTATCTCTCTTCCCTGTCAACAAAAAATTAAAACAAATAAAAGCAAACTCCCAAAACATGGTCAGTTATGCCACTTGCATAAATTACCTTATGTACTTCAGATAAAAATCAATTTTTATCTCCCTTTTTCTTAAGAAAAAAGCAAAATGGAGACTTTAGATTTATCCTAAATCTAAAAGATTTAAATATCTATATAGACACCCCGCATTTTAAATTAGAAGACTATAAAACAGTCAAAAATCTTATTACCAAAAATTATTTTATGGCCTCGTTAGACCTTAAAGATGCCTACCTTTTAGTGCCAATTCACTACAAACACAGAAAATATCTAAGATTTTCCTTTCAAAATATTTTATATGAATTCACATGCCTTCCTTTTGGTCTATGTTCAGCCCCTTTTATTTTTACCAAGATATTTAAACCCATAATAAATCACTTAAGATCAAGAGGTTTTATGTCCGTTGTCTACTTAGATGACATCCTGTTATTGGGAAAAGACGAAACCGAGTGTATGAAAAATATTAGATACACTACTAATTTTCTTGAGCAATTAGGATTTATCATTAACAAAAAGAAAAGCAACATAATACCCTCCCAAAAAATCAAGTTTCTAGGGTTTAATTTTGACAGCAAAAACATGACAATGTCTCTACCTTATTCAAAAATAATTTCCTTAAAGAGAAACATAAGAATAATAAAACAACGTAGACATATTAAAATTAGAAAATTTGCCAGTCTTATTGGCTCTTTAATAGCCGCATGCCCAGCAGTGCCTTATGGCTGGTTATACACAAAAGAAATGGAAAGACACAAAACTAGGGTTTTAAAACAATCAAATGGCAATTTTAACTCCAATATGAAAATTCCTTCTAGTCTAACAAGTGATTTTCAGTGGTGGTTAAATAATCTAGGAAAGAAAGAGTACCTTTTAATTTCTGAAAAATATGCCATAGAAATTTTTACAGACGCTTCTTTAAGCGGATGGGGCGTTGCATGTAATACCGACACCGCAAACGGGTTCTGGGACAGGAAGCAACTTTCTTTGCACATAAATCAGTTGGAATTATTGGCTGCTTGGTATGGTCTCAAAATTTTTGCAAAATCAATTACTAACAGTAGAATACTTTTACGAATCGACAACGTAACCGCGGTAGCCATAATAAACAAAATGGGAAGTTCGCGTTATTGTAAACTCAACAAAACTGCTAGACTTATTTGGCAATGGTGCGAAAGGAGACAAATAACGATTTTTGCATCTTATATAAAATCTGCTGATAACTATTTAGCTGATAGAGGGTCAAGACTAAAAAATTTTGAGATTGAATATAGTTTAAATGAAATAACTTTTCAGACTATCGTCAAAATTTTTGGACAGCCAAGTATAGATCTTTTTGCTTCTAGACAAAACACAAAGTGCAAAATATTTGCTTCCTGGAAACCGGACCCAGATGCGGTTTTTATTGATGCTTTTACTAGGTCATGGGAAAATATTTATTTCTATGCCTTTCCTCCCTTTTCCTTGATATCAAAAGTTCTAAACAAAATTGAAAATGATACAGCAGAAGGAATAATGGTTTTTCCCATTTGGAAAACTCAACCATGGTTTCCAAAGTTGAATCATCTTCGAATTTCAGATATTTACTTGTTAAAGCCGAGAAAAAATCTTTTATTATCCCCTTTTAGCGATCCTCATCCTTTGTGGCAGACTCTTACCCTGGGTGTGTGCAAATTATCAGGGAAGCATATTCAAGGAAAAATATAGGAGAAGCTGCTCTACAGTTTGTTCAAGAATCCATCAGTGAGAACACCTTGAAGCAATATAATACCACTTTTAAAAAATGGTGGAATTTTTGTACCGGAGACAAAACAAAAGTGTTTTCATCAAATATCAAAACATTTTCTAATTTTTTAGTAAATGAATATAACAGAGGCGCAAAATATAATACATTAAATGCACACAAATCTGCTTTAAATTTAATATTAAGTTTTCAAACGGAAGATGAATCGGTTATTACAAGACTACTAGAAGGGTTTTTTAGGAAAAGACCAACATTTCCCAGATACAACGAGACCTGGGACCCGGAACCGGTTATTCAATATATTTCAATTTTTTATCCCCTTGAAAATTTAGATTTAAAAACATTAACATTAAAACTTGTAACCTTACTAGCCTTAGCCACAGCGCAAAGGGCACAAACACTCAGTAAAATTAAAATCGCAGACATAAATGTTACAGCAGAGAAAATGGAAATATCTATAACTAATATCATTAAAACTTCAAATCCTAATAAACCACAACCTATCTTAGTTCTCCCGTTTTTTAAAGAAAAGCCAGAGCTCTGCGTGGCATCAACAATTTTGTTCTATATATAGTTTACCACCCAGCTGAGGCAGGGAACCCCGTATCTCTTTATAACATTCAAAAAGCCTCATCGAGCGACTTCATCCCAAACGATAAGTCGCTGGATAAAAGATGGTTTAAAAAACTCTGGACTAGACATCTCAAAGTTTAAACCTCACAGCACGAGGCATGCTTCCACTTCAGCGGCTTATCGAGCAGGACTTAGTACTGACATAATTCTAAAAAATGCGGGGTGGTCCCAAAAATCTCAAGTCTTTAGTAGGTTCTATAATCGGCCTCTGGAAACCAAACAATGCATAGCACAGTGTTTGATACAAAAACCATAGATTTACAAAACATAAATTTTATATTAGGTTTATAACTATATACACTTTATATAAATATACTCACCTAAGTCATGAATTAACATTATTGGTAGTTACTTGAAATTTTTTTTTTTTTGTTTAATTTTAGATTTACTTTAGCTTTAAGTGTTTATTTTAACTTTGTTGGAAGTAACTTAAGTTAGTAAAACTGTTATAAAACGTTACTTTTTAAAACTGGACAAACTTGCATATGTTAATAAGCTAAGGAAATGTCTCACCGTAATAAATATTAATAATATTATAACCAAATAATTGTTTACTTTTAACTTACAGAAGGAATACAAATTTGACAGCGTCCAAACTAACAGATCGCCTCGCTTTGGCTTTAAACAACTACAAAGTGATCTAATTGGGATGCAACTATGAAGTATAATTAGAGGTTAAACGACTTACCTGTAAGGAAGTTCAACCCTCAATTATACTAGTAGTTGCATCCCAATTAGATCATCTCCCTCCCGCCACGATTCTAAAATATATAATCATCTTAACCCCTTTTTGGGTTCGAGCCTCAGCGATCTGTTTGTAGGGGCGCTCAAACATATTGAATAGGTAACAGCTGATTGCCTGGGAGATTTTCATCTCAACTTTAAACATAGCGGCGCGCGCTGGAGCTTGGACATATACTACAAAGTGATCTAATTGGGATGCAACTACTAGTATAATTGAGGGTTGAACTTCCTTACAGGTAAGTCGTTTAACCTCTAATTATATTTCATACACTATATACCATCTAAAATGAAAAATAAATTGTCGGAAAGAAAATTATTAGGTGATGCGATAATTTTTGTGGAGTGTGTATATTATTTCATTCAAAAAAATGGTAGTATCAGCCTATAAAGACTAATATATTTTTTATTACTCATTTTGTTTCACAGTATTAGATTCGTATCAAAGTTTTACTAATTTATCTTTATATCACATTTCATTTTTGTTCGGAGTCAGCCGAATTAGGACCTTTTCATATTTTTTAATATTTTATTGGGCCGCCATATTCTTCTACCAACATTTTATCAGTTTATTTAAATATCGTGGAAATTTTCGTGCAAAAATTAAAGTCAGTTCTATACTAGGTAGTTTTTTGAAACTGTTTATACAATATAATAGCCGTCATTTTATACTGCCATAGTGGATTCGTAACCAAATTTTACCAGTTTACTTGTACATCGCACTTGATTTTAGTGCAAAATTTGAAGTAAATTCGATTAAAAAATAGTAATTTATAGTCAATTTCTAAACAATTTAATAGGACATATTCCAATGATACCAAAATTTTACAAGTTCATCCCTACAACAGACTTTGATATTTGTGTAACATTTTAAGGATAACTGGATTTAATTTTTTTTATTTATTGTGCCGCCATACTTTCATTCAAAATGGAAAAGCAAGTCGATAATTAGTTTTTTATACCGATTTCTTAAACAGTTTATTAGACCGTCCTTTTATTCCGCCATATTAGATTTTTTTCAAATTATTACAAGTTCATTCTCATGTAACCCTTGATTTTTTATTAAAATTTTATCTGAATCAGAAAAGTAGTCACTTGGCTATACTGCGAACAGAATGACAAACCGACCAAAATTCGGCATCTAGTCACCTTAAAACGTGTGCCAATTTTCTCTTACGAAGAAAGCGAAAAATAAAGTAAGATCGTTAATAATCAGATTTCTAATATGATTAACTCAACACCATTTCCACAGAATATACGGTCGTCCTAAGTTTATCTATTTTAAATTTATCTTCTAATGTAACGTGTAGTAGTCTTAAGTAACTCCAATTTTGTATTTTTACGAAATCAATGACGCATCACGGATCAAACCGGTAAACATTTTAAGTAAATAGTCCTAAAGCTGTAATTCCCACTCATGTCGACAATCCAAGTTAGCATAATTAATGCGTTCTTATAATGAATTTCTACTAGTTGAAAATTTACTTGTTGATTAACTTAGCCTTTTGTCTTAGAAACTCACGTTTTCAGTTTGCATGATTTCGACGTCAGCCAATATAATTGCCTCAAAACAATAATTGAAACATGTGATCTTACACCTTTAGGTAGCGTAGCTATGTAAAAATCTAACACGATATAACTAAACAAATTCCTATGTAGCTTAGTGGCGCCTGTGGAGGAGGTTCTTAATTCGAGCTTGTGGATTTTTTAAAATATCGGCATATACATAGATTACTCCATAGTAGGCCAATTTGGATACAATTTTCAGGGTAGTGCAGGAGTGGTCCCATATATAAAAAAATGGAGGAATGGTGCTATATTGAAATATTCTGGGTTTTTTTGCAATAATTGTGAAATGCTTTGACATATTGCCTCAGAATTGGGATATGAAGTATGATTCACTAAAAAAGTAATTTAAGCGTACCCCAAGTTACATACATCCTCGATTTAGGAGGCGAATCTATTTTCTTGTATTATATTTCGGTTATCATAAATCCTAATGGACATTAACAATATTAAATGACTTTATTCTTGTTACAAAATGTGTCAATAAGTTAAGTGTATGGCGGGGGCGGAGGGGTGGTGAAGGGGTAAAGAGAGGGGTAATCAAAAATATGGAATCTCATATGGTTTTCAGCGTTTTTAGGGACACGAACTTCAATTTTACAAATTATTTTAATTTTTGACAATTTGTGTTGGTGATTTTCTATGCATATGTATAGATGGCGCTTTAATATATTTACCGTGGTTCTATGAGAAAGTTTCCATGATAACTGAAATGATTTCCTGTATATGATTATTTTTTAAAATTTAGTGCATGAAATATAATTAAACAAAAAAAGCATTGCTTAGTCATAACTGGATGCACATTCTTGACTTCATTTTTTTTCTCGTCTTTAAATCTTAAAAAATGTTATTAATATTAAATGATTTTATTCTGGACACAGAATAATTCTTGTGTAAGTAACTAAGATGTGTGGTAGGGGGAGTGGTAAAATTAAAAGGAGAGAATGAACCAAAACATCGTGTTTTATATGGTTCGGCTCTACTATACTCATTTTAATTTTTGGCAATCTGTATTCTTCATTCTCTTTAGATACATATAGATATAATATACAGATAGTGCTTTTTAGTTACCGTGTTTCTGAAAAAATTGTAACTCCAATTGGGCGAAGTACTTGTTTATTTTATTATGGACAACCACAACCAACATTTTAACCTCTCAAAAAAATTCGAGTCTGACTCTTATAACAAAACTTCTTATTAATAAAATTACGAAAAGTGAAATCAAATTTTTTTGTCCCTCTCTAAATGTCTCTTATCTTTAAAGCGTTGTCCAATCCTTTAGTTTAACACATCGTTGTGTTCAGTTGGTACCTAATGCATTGCTTGAATAATGTTGAAATATGAAGAAATAATAATAATACAGTACCGAGATATAACAGGACATACGTTGATTTTTTCAGTAATTGATTGAGTTCAATGGGGATTTTTTGTCTGCAATTTTATGGTTCACATTCCCATTCCAAGAAAAATTTCTTCATCGGAAAACAAAATAATAGACCTAAAAAGCAAGTTCAACTTGCAACGTTTCGGCATAATTTCACAAAATTGAAATCTGTCGTAGTGGTCTTCATTCGACCTCCAAAAATGAATTAGTCTAATCTGTAAGGATGATATTTTCCATGTGCAGAATATTTTCCACCGAAGTGTGACTGATATATATGTATATATATATATATATATATATATATATATATATATATATATATATATATATAAAGTAGGAAATAATTAACGCAGCAAGAACTAGTATATAGGAGAAAAAAGATTTTTTGTTATGACGGCTAAAGCAGTCTTTCTGACTTAGGGTCTACATCAGTAGTTGAAAGACGAGTACAACTAGCGCCAAAAATAATACCCAAAACCATACCAGGGTCACCAACAGGAGCAAAACCGACATTTGTGGTTACCAAGAGAACATCCGAAATTTTCGCCGGACTTGATAATCTATTACCATAGAGCAGCATAAAGCCACCTGTGGCAAAACTCATAACCCAAGAGTAATTAAATATAAAGTAGAAAAATTATTTCTTTGGAATAACCGCTAAAGCAATGAAATTTGGCCAACTATAAACATGTGTTTCTGACTTAAGGTCTTCATCAGTATAGCCAGTTAGTTGAAAGACGAGTACAACTAGCAATAAACAAAACTACACCGGAGTCACCAACAGGAGTAAAACTGAAATTTCTGGTTACCAAATTTCATTGCTTTAGCGGTCATCTCAAAAAAATCCTTTTTTTACTATATACTAGTTTCTTGCCGCGTTAATATTTTCCTACTTTGTATGCTGCTCCGTGGTAATAAAGTATCAAGCCTGGCGAATATTTCGGATGTTCTCTTGGTAACCACAAATGCCGGTTTTGCTTCTGTGGGTGACTCTGGTGTCGTTTTGGGTATTAATATTGGTGTTACTTGTACTCATCTTTCAACTAGTTGACTGTACTTAACAAGATCTTAACTCACACACACGTATCTATAGTTGACCAAATTTCATTGCTTTAGCAGTCATCTATATATATATATATATATATATATATATATATATATATATATATATATATATATATATATATATATATATATATATATATATATATATATATATATATATATATATATATATATATATATATATATATATATATATATATATATATATATATATATATATATATATATATATATATATATATATATATATATATATATATATATATATATATATATATATATATATATATATATATATATATATATATATATATATATATATATATATATATATATATATATATATATATATATATATATATATATATATATATATATATACCGGGTATCAACGAATCTATTAGACAGATCGTAACTTTTAAAGTACTTGATGTATCAAAACGACATTTAGTATAGGTAAATGGTTCATAAAGAGGAGAGTTTTCACACATTTTTTACTTTCCGGTCAAATCCGGTTTCACCGGAAATGACTCCAGTTTCGAATTTTTAACTGTAACACTCTGTATATTTTTACATTTTTGGATTCGTTAGACAATTCTGAATCAATAAAAACTTTTTACGCCTACTTGATTTTTAATATTGCACCTAGGTGTCCATAACTGGTCGCAAATTAATCTAAGGACCTGAAATGATGACAGAATAATACAAAGTTTTAGTAATTAGTCTGATAGCTTGGAACAAGAGAAGTTGATAAAATCAAATTTTTGTGTCTAACTATTTTTTTTTAATGGCGATCCTTTTTAAACAAGCACTTTTTGAAAAGAGGATTTTTTTTGCGAATCTAACGGTCCTAACTTTTTTGCGATTGGATTAAAATTAAGCTCAAAAATTGAATATTAGTAAGACAAATACTCGATAATCAATTATTGACTTTTATCAAGTGTGCCATGGATAGCCATGCTGGATATTAAGTAGAATTTTTTGTTTTGACAGTGACACTTACCTATTCTTTCTGAGTAGACATAAGATTTCCTTATTTTTCTTGATTTTCAGTATTATTTTTGTTTTCAAAAGTCAAAATAATGTATATTCAAAGTGAAAATGTCTATGTTATTAATATTTGGAGAATATCATAAAAATTCAAGGAATGCTGCTGAGTTGTATGCTCAGAGATACCCTGACCGGTAACATCCAGTCCATCAGTATTATCCATATCTCGAGAATCGTTTTAGGCATCAAGAAGGAAATCAAGTGGCGAAAGGCAGATTTATTAAAAATGAAGAAATGCAGATTAACGTTCTTGCTATGGTTGAAGTTGATAAAACTGTTTCTTTAAGAAAATTTAATCACGAACTGGGTTTAAGTCATGAATCAGCTAGAAAAATACTAAAGAAACACAGATATCGAGCTTTTAAGTACCAGTTACACCAACATTTGTGTCCTGACGATGGCAATAAACGGGTATTTTTTTTTGTGATTGGTTGCTCCAAAATTGTAAAATTGACCCACATTTTATCAACTTTATCTTATTTTCTAACGAATCCAGATTTACTAATAATGGGACGTTTAACAAGCAAAATACTGGTTACTGGGCCCAACAAAATAGACATGAAATTTTCAACAAAACTTTCTTCTCATTGTCTAGGCTGGTGTGGTTGGTAACATAATATGTCGGTCAATTTTATTTCAAGGCCAATTAACAAACTTTCTCCAAAATGAAATTGAGCAACATCTTAATGATCTACCTTTAGAAGTTTTATGCCGAATTTACTTCCAGCAAGATGGAGCACCGCCTTACAATACCAGAGAAGTTCTTAAGTATTTAATTAAACATTTTAATAATAAAGTTATTGCAACCAATGGCCCAATACGGTGGCCCGCGCGTTCACCGGATCTTACTGTTCTCCATTTCTTTATTTGGGGATATGTTAAAGAAAGAGTCTATGTAACAGCCCCAGTCACTCTTGAAATCTTAGAAGAAAGGATTGTACGTGTATTTAGAAGTATTACGCCTCAAATGCTCCACAACGTATTGAGAGAAACAATTGACCGAGCGGAAATGTGTCGTGAACAAGGAGGAATGCACTTTGAACAACTTCAGTGAACTCGAATATTGTGCTTTTATATTTTACAGCGGTATTGAAGTTATATTTTTGTTTAATACTCTGAACTATTTGTTAGCCAAACATACAGATTTGCACGCCTAAATTTGTTGAGGATATCTGAAGAGGGGTAGCAGAAAACTGTATAAAAATGCTGTTCCGAGCGTTAGGCGTATAGGCGTGCATTCTTTTCATCAACAGAAATAGGCTGGGCAGACTTTACGTGACATGACGCATAGATAGATCCAACGTAAGTAATCTTGATCAACCAACTGTCACAATCAAAAATCTTACTTAATATTCAGTATGGATATCCATGGCACACTATAAAAGTAAATAATTGATTATCGAGTATTTTTTTAGTAATTTTAATTTTTGAGCTTATTTTTAATCCAATCGCAAAAAGTTACTACTGTTAGATTCGCAGAAAAATCCTCTTTTCTAAAAGCGCCTGTCTAAAAAGGTTCGCCATTTGAAAAAAAAATAATTAGAGACAAAAATTTGATTTTATCAACTTCTGTTGTTCCTAGCTATCAGACTAAGCACTAATACTTAACGATTGTATTATAAAAATGTAATTTTAAATATGGCTATGCAAAAAGCAAGTAGGCGTAAAAAGTTTTTAAAATGTCACATTCTGATTCAGAATTGTCTCAGGAATCCAAAAATGTAAAAATATAGAGAGTGTTCCATTTAAAAAATCGAAACAGTAGTAATTTCCGGTGAAACCGGAAGTGACCAATTACCTATATGAAATTTCGCTTTGATACATCAAATACTTTAAACGTTCTGGCCTGTCTAATAGATTCGTCTATGGTTAGCCAAATTTCATTGCTATAGCGGTCATCTACTAGTTCTTGCCGCGTTATATATTTTCTACTTACGACATTTTTTGAAATTTTTTAACTGATTAATTTCGATATATTTCAAGGTTTCCAGGTTTAATTGTCACGCTGTATAACATGCAATAAAGAAAATGACGAGAGACAAGAAAAAAGCAACGAGAACTAGAAGTATTTTACTAATGTTTAAGTATATTTCAATGTTTACGTTTTTTAGATATTTTTATTTATATCTTACGATCGAGTTATCAAACTAAAAACGTAAAGACATTTTGCACATTTCCTCCAAAAAAAACTAATAGCCCCTTCTAATTCAGGTTCCCAGTTGTTATACCAAGCAATCAATTCTTGACTTTTCATCTTCGTCTTGTGTTAAAAAAAATCGGTGCTCTACCCTTTATTGTATTTTGAATTGATATTTAAGCTAAAGGATAATCAATATAAAAAAATCAGAAAATTCGCTTTATCCGGAGTTGTCCTTGTACAGAATTCCAATACATGCGTATAACATAGTTTAAATACGTATATAATTATTTGGTAACAACTTCATACAAATAACTTATTCCAATTTTTTTTTAGTTATTAATTACCAAACAACTAAGTATATAGATTTATGTGTTGTAGAATAATGTAGTAGCGAAGTTACGAGGAACGGCGAATTTACCGAATTATTTATTTGCTTTTAATTTATGTTCATATTATTATTACTTATTTTCATAACTTTACTTACATACTAAATCTATAAAAAAATAAATTATATCATTTTTATATTCCTCCATACAAATAAAGGTTTTATTCCAGAAAATGGATTTTTACTGAATATTTATATATTTAATTAGGCCTCCATTTTTTTTTTCTCATATACGATTCGTACTAAAATTATACAAGTTTATCCCTGTTTGGCACCAGATTTTGTTGCAAAATTTCAAGACAATTAGATAAATAGTTTTTTGGACTGATTTTTTTAAGCATTTCACTTGGCGACCATTTTGGTAAGCGATAATGTGCAGGTCACACACTACGTATAATAACTTTAGGGATTCTCCAACACATCTGTTATTTCTTATTCAAGGTCTTCTAAAGTTACGAACGGTTTTTATATACTTTATTTTTGAAGTCGCTCGAAAGAAAATAACCTCAGGGCATTAATGTATAATAGCAGAAATGTATAGTTTCTGCAAGTGCAAAACGGCCTAAAAGATCTCCCTGGGTACAAGCCTGCCTGTTGAGGATAGAGGCCCAGAAATCATGATCGCAGGAGCGTACCTTGTGACATAATCGAAAGCAATTCTTCTTTTAGGCCGTTTTGCACCTGCAGAAATTATATATTTCTGCTATTATACATATATCTTTTCCGGCCAAGAACTTTTGATAAAGATGTGTGAGAGCGCATTTTTATCGATTTTTAGTATCTACTCAGGGCATTAAGTTAAGTTAAAATTTGAATATTTTTCCAACCGCCTGTTGGGGAAAGCCATTCCGACAAAGCTTGAGTGGAATGAGCGGAACATCCACCATGTCGAAACCATAAATTCGCTATTAAATTCAGTGGCAGGCTGTCAAGAAAATGTTGCACAAATGTTTGCAAAGAATTCAAATACCTTTCATCATTTAAAGTTTTACGGAAGCAGAAGGGTCCCAGCAATTTCCTATTCTACATACTATCCCAAACGTTTGTTTTTTGATAGCATTGATCTCTATGGTCAATAACAAAATTAGGGTTATCAACTAACCATCATTAACATTTTTGTGATCAAACGATACTCTTTGTCGTAAACGTGGAAATCGCCTATTAAACAAAATATTCCTAAAAAATTATGTGTCCTCTTCAAATTCCTCTAGAATACAAAATGGAAAATCCAGCCTCTGGTCAAAATCAGAAAGCTTGTTAATAAATTGGGGCTTGTATGCATGAAAATACTTTCAATATACAAGCTGGACGATTCCGACATAATTTGTCGGTTATCGGTAATTGATCTTGAAGGTATTCATAGTGTTTCTATGACTGTTTGTAATACCGTTCTTCTGTTAAAACATTTTTTCATGATTTCTTTTATAAGTTTTTAGGATTACGTCGATTAGATAATAAAGTGTATTTATCACCACATATCAATACTAATTCAGCCTTTTCAACTAACGAATGTGGGCATTTTTAAAGATCAAATTCATTTTAAACTTCATCATTACATCATTGTCATTTTCAAGGCTACTACAAAAATATTTAGGGACACTTACACATTTTACTAACAATAACAGAAAGGTGGCCTGAAAACTGCTTATTATAAATTTTTAATTACAATCAAGTAATTTTAAACGAAATTTGTACAAGTAGAAGTCGCTAGTGGAATCATTCCAAACAACATCATGTCGTTTAGTTCTCGAAAAATGCATTGATCTACTTCCAGCCCTAATGGTTTCATTGTTTCGTTAAAGGTTAAATTTTTGGCATAAATATTCTCAGCTCTGCGGCAGCATTATAACAGACTAAGACTCCTAAAACTGATACAATGAGCTGAAATTTAAGAAAATAATTAAATTATTTATGTCAATATCAAATTCAGTATTTAAGCAAAACTAGAAAAAGATAAGCAACTTCCTCATATAAAATTTCTTTGTATCTCGCAAAATAAGAATACTTTGCTCTTCACCAAGGAAGGCTTTTTCGCAATATACTGCTGTACGCTGTAATTTTATGTCACGCACCAACTTTTATGAAGAACAATATTGTCTGAAAAATTGCCAATAAAATGTTTTGCATACCGATCAAACTTCTTGGACCACGTCACAGAAATTCACTGATGGCAAGATGTTTGATTTACTCTATAGTGAAATAAATGTTTTAAGCAAAATTAAAAATAATCAAGTAATTAGGTTACAAGTGCGTTTGATTAAGCCGCGATCAATTGTAAATTTGATGGTTTTATTTTGTTTCATATTGAAAGTACAATGTAAACTAATTTATCTGTTTTTAATATTTTTATATTTATTTGCCTTATTTAAAAATATTTATAACAAACAAATTTGAAAACTAAAAAACTTCTAGGTATTTTCAGAAAACGTCTTCGGACTGTGATGGTACAGGTGGGGGCTTTGGGGAACCATATTTGTCCCTGTCTAATTTAATTTATTAATATAAATATTATCTGAGCATATTTTCATGCTACTACTTTAAAGAAAAAAAGTCACACAGTAACGTGTGGTTTATATTTCATTGTACCCTTTTCCACCTGTAAAAAAATTGTTTAAAATCTAGTTCAATACACCTCCCGAAGCCATTAAGAATAAAGGTAAACATCACATGCCGAGTTAGCAGTCCATCCATACAGCTGAAACTGCATCGCCGTCTTCGTCACGTGGACAATATTTTCCATGCGCGCAAACTTTTCCGAAGTTTCCTCTCAGTTATAAATACAAGTGGGCAACAATCTGCGCGCTCACTCTGAAACTAGTTTTCTTGGTGTTCGAAGCTGAATCCACGTGTTAATCGCAAGTCAGCCGCGAACTAAAGTTTCAAAGCCGCGTCTCGTCTTCAAAAAGTTCAACGGCAATGTTGATATTAAGTGTTAATAATGAAACGGAGAGATCCGGATCTGTCACTCCTTTAAGTCCGTCTCCGAGAAGTGAAATTAAAGGCATCAGACTCTTCAGAGTTATTAGTAGAAAACTCGCAAGAAGATCTCAAGAGGACTTTCACAGTACAGATGAAAGCAGGTCATCTAGTTCTGAGAGCTCCTGTTCTACTTCGGTAGGACATAGTTCAAGAATTGAAAAAGAAGGTTCTGTATCGCCGAATCATATCTCTAGTAGCTCTAGTGACTCAGGAAGTGATGTTCAAACGTTACGTTCAAGGCACCACCACTCTACATCTGCAGAGAGTCTTAGGAAAGTGTTTCAAAACCTAAATCTCTATAGCCGCTCACAGAGTTGCACAAACACCAAGGAAATCAAGAAAAAGAAAGAGAAGAAGACCCAAAAAAGCATTCTAAGGCACCCGACTAGTTACACTTATGTAAAAGGACTTAGTGGTCTGCCGACACAAAGAATTCCCAGGTATCAGTTAAGAGGTTACAACACTTGTTCTTGTAGTATGCATTATTTGAGTAATATCAACCGATAATTTGTTATTCTTTGATAAATACCATTGCTAGTTTTCCCATGGAAAAATAACACTATAACCTAAAAATTAGTACTTCTATACCTTAAATGAGCATAAAACCTATTGTGTTTAAAATTTTACTGCAATAAGAGTATCAGTCCTTGTATTTCCAATAATTAGTTTTTTTTCGTAAATTTTAATCATTATAATAATGCTTTAAAATTTTACTGAAAATCTCAGAACTTATGATTGTTACTGATAAAAGACTGTCTAAAGTTAAGATTTGAAGGTGAACCTGACTGATTTACATTATAAGCTTTTCACTAACAATATCAATCTTTTAATGTCTAGCTGTAAGTCTCTAAGCTAAGATTTTTACGACTTGTTAAACTTCCTATTTATACATATTATAAGGTAATATATATTAAGACTTTGTTTAGACATAATTTTAATTTTATTCTTTAATAAGAAGATTTAGTATTCTAATTTTCAGCATTATATAATGGAACATGCATGTTATATTCCCAATATCTATAATTTTATGTTAAGTAATACACTATGGTATTTTTTTCTCAATGTTTAATTCATTTGTTTGTAAATTTTAATTAAAATTATAGTGCCTTGTAATAAAAACCTATATAAAAATGGTTGAAAAGTTTTTCTTTTGTGTCTAAATTACCCGCTATTAATGATGTTCATATATTTTTTAGTTATTTTTATTTCAATAAAACAGACATTAGAAATAAAATATATATTTTAAATAAAATAAGGTGCGATAAGATCTGATAATAAGATATAATAAAATTATATACTTTATCATCTTTGCTCTTATCTCTATATTTTATTCTGTTTTGTTTTGGATGTATGTGTATAAGTATAAAGTTTTCAGTATGTTATCTCAATAAATATACGGTCAGACACTAATTACACTGAAAAACAGTTTTGGCCAAGCTTAATTTATTAATGTGATAGATTATAGTTTCCATAACTTATTTTTGTAAAAACAACGGGGGGTAGATCGGATATTTTTCCGGATATGACGAAACAAAGGGGCAATTTTGGGATTCCGAGAAACATTATAAATATGAATAAAATAATACGTAAATAAAACCGAAACCGATCTACAGGGTGTCCACATGAAAATATACATTTTTAGGTTCATGCAAGAGTGTCCATTATTTAAAAGCTCACTTTTGGTCTTAGGCACAATATATTGTCGATTTATAGATTTGCTTCCTTCTAAATTCACTGGTGTTTAAAAAAAATGGTGGCGAACCTCAACCATATACAAAACTGCATTTTTTTTATGAGAGCATTAAGCATACAGGGTAATCCATTTTGGCGCTGAGACATCGGTGATATTTTTTTAAATGGAATATCTCATTATTTATTAACCCTTGAAAATTGACCAACTCGAGATTTTAAGAAGTTATAAATTCTAAACGTTTGGATTTAGAAAGTTATAAATTCTAAACGTTTGGATTTAGAAAAAGAAAGATGAAAACAACAAAACATATTTTTTTAGAAAAGTAAACAAAAGGCAGACGAATTCAGAGTTCTGCATGCAAGCAGAATCTGGTTTTAAATAGTGATGCCTACGAGACGATACTTTGAAAAATTTCGTCTTGTCTCGCAAGAAAAGTGGAATATCTCATTACAAGTCTCGTCGCGCAATAAAAGTCTCGTCTCGCCTTATGTCTCGCGCGAGAGTCTCGCAAAATTTTTATGTTTCCTGTCTAAATGAAATACACAAACAAAATCTGTTCCAATTTTTTATTTTAATGAACAAAAACATAATAATCAAAGAAGATAAATAAAAAAAAACGAAAATCGATCATGGATACATGAAATACAAATAATAAAATCGGTTCTAATTTTCATTTCATCGAACAAAAACAAACAAAATAAAAAACAGAGGAAAATGCAACCTGTTCTTCTGAATACAAAAATTGCTTAATTACAAAAAAAATATGATAATCATTAAATATTATGTAATGCCAAGTACCAAAATCTAAAAAAATATTCCAACCTAATCAAAATTTAAAACACAGATTTAAGTACTGGCATCGGTTCTATAGAAACATAAAGTATGTCATCCTGAGGTACACCCTGTATATGAGGAAATGATGCTATAAAATTAACCACTTGTTTATTGTTATTCATAGTAAACATAATTGGAAAGACTTAAGTCACTTAAAATCTTCTAGATGACTTTAAATTTACTCCGATTTCCGAAGACTTGAAAGTCATCCTAGGTTATATTAAAAACTTTAAAATCAAAATCTTATTAAAGACTTAAAATTCACCTAAAATCTACTAAAAAAGACATCAGTCTTTTATAAGTCACTTAAAAGTCTTATCATTCATTCAAAAGTAACTTATAATTCACAAAGACTAGTACGTAAACAATTTTTTTGGAGTTATCCGCTCCTCGACCTTACCCCATCACGGAGATATGCAAACAACAATGTTCAAATTAACTAAGAGACCTAACCGCTTCTTGTTATTTTTTGTCTACTAGGTAGCGTGTGTTTTGTATCTCTATTTTATCTTTTGATATGTATTTGGACATTCCACTTTATTAATTTTAAGGTAATTATAGCGAGAGTTAATTGTATGAATATCGATATATTAGGTTTTTCATTTATTGTAGATTCGATGATGCTCGCAGGGGCGAAACGCGAGTGTCGTTTTTAATATTTGACTGATACTTAGACTATTTTCATATTACCAACTTATCAACCCAAACCAAAAAAAACAAGCTCCAACCGCCTTTATTGACAGATCTATAACTAAAACGGCTTTTTATAAATTAAAAAAAAAACTAGTCTAAAGAAAAAATTTAATGACAACAAAAAGAATAAGAAATTTGGTAATTGCAGAAAAGAAAAACAATGTCTCGGTCTCAGTCAAATGGTTTAATACAGTGAAAAAAATGCTATGATTACACTTGTTTCGCCAAACAGACAGGCATTATCAGATCTTAAAACAACAATAACATGTAAAATATATGACACTAGCACATACAACTACGTAACTAGAGAAACACTTAAGTCTCTTAGAGATATTACGGACGAATTACTTCTTCTTCAGAGATTTGGTACAGATGATAGTCGTAACGTATTGCGATGAGCGAGAGAGAGGGAGAGAGAGAGACAAAGAGAGAAAGAGAAAGAGAGGGACGCAGAGGAAGAGTTATTTTGGCATCGTTACAAACATCATAGTGCCTTAATGACTTTTTCAGAAAAAGCATTTGTTTCATTATTGCATATCTCAAATCTATATCTGTCAAGTTAAACCCAGTCTAAATCCAAATCTACCCAGTGAACACGGCTGTCACTGTCCATTCAGTAACCTGACAATTAGCTTTTCTTTCAAAGTATGACTTGACTGCGGTAGCTTATCCAAATCTAAATTTAAGCAGTTTATTGATGTAACTATACTATGACTATATATATGAAAAAGACGATTTGAAAAATTCATGATTATATCTCGGAATATTAAGGATTTTTCTACGTTTATTTAAGTGATTAACATCTGTACAAAAACTTATTTTGTTGTGCAGATATGTAGGTGAATGACATTTAATAATTTTATAATAAAATAGTATCGAATGCAGTTTACGCCGATTATACATATTTACCCATGATATTTCTTTTAATTTGTGGATACTCTATTATGTCTTTTTATTCCAAATATCCATAGAATGCAGGCGTTTTGGATCTTTTGAATTCTGCGTTTATCATTATAATTTAAACAGGGACCGAAACGCTATCGCAGTGATTACAATGTGAAAGCACTAAAGAATCACACCAAAATTCTTTTACATTTTTTTCAAGATACTGACTCTTTGGGTAAATTAGTTTTATATGCTTTTTTTTAATATGTCACGTGATCCTTAAAACACAGTTGGGTCCTAAGCTCTTTCCTTTTTCAACAATGGGGATTGTGATGTTATCTATCCGAAAGTTTATTATATTACGAAGGTTTGCAGTTAGTTTCCTGTTACCAATTCATATAACGATTGATTTAGATGGATTGAGTTTTAACTTGTGATCGGAAGAGATTTTGAAAAGGGCATTTAAATCAGAGTTAACCTTGTTTTCTGCAGCAATATATTCAGATGGTTTAAAAGAGGGGTAGAGTTGTATATCGTCTGCATATAGATTTTAGTTGGTGTATTTAAGATGTAAGAAAAAAGTGGATGTTTATGTACTAAATAATAGGAGACCTAAAATACTTCCGTGGTGAACTACAGTTATGACACTGAGAGAATCGGATACATTATTATTTGTTTTAACTCGTTGAGTTCTACTACTTAAAGATAACTTTATTGAATTTGAAGCTTGCTTAGAGAAACCAATATAATGTAAAACTAATATTAATACTTTATGATTTACGAAGAATTTGAAATCCAGTAATTCTGTTCTATCAGCCATTGTAGAGGTTCCGCTGTAGCCACCTCTGAAACCTGATTACTTTGGGGCAAAATATTGTTAGTTTCAACGTATCTACGAATTTGATTATATAATACGCGCTCCATAATTTTAGAAAAAGTTGGCAAAATATTGATAGATCGGGACTGACTGAATTCGGTAGTACTATTTACCTTGGGAAGAGGGGTTCCTTCCACGCAATGGAAAAATGTTCAAATACATTCATTTACAATATGTTTAAGACATTCGACAATGTGAGGACAACACATATCTATTTAGTCGTATCAGTATTCTTGGGAGAACTAATAAAATATTTATTAAAATGGTTCACATTTTTAAATGAGTCCGGTATGTGTTATAGTTTGAAGGTCTCAGTTTGCTCAAATCCCTCCATTTTTCTTTGACCGTTGAATTTTTAAATGATATTGTGTAATAAACCCTTTTTTCATTCCTAATTGCGGAGGTAATATAGTTCCTCATCTGTTTGTAATATTCCCATTTCGTTGTGGATCTAGAATTTTTAAAATCCTACTTATTTCTAAGTTTTTGCAAAATGTTGATGGTGTTCGTTATCCAAAAGTTAAACATATTTTTGCATGTGAACAGAGTTCGTAGCGGGGCATGATGATCAAATATATCTAATAAAGTAGGATTTAAAAAATAAATTTTATCATCAATATCATTTAAGATATAAATAAGGTCTAGTGGATGCATTTCTAGATCGCGTTGAAAGAATTCTAAGTTAATATTTTTTAAGGATCTAAATGTTATTTTTCGAGGTATTTCTGCAATATGAGAATACTTTATTTCGCAGAAATCTACTAAATGATACGAAAAAGGGCAGTCAAAAGTTCCTTTGTTAGTAATATTGCATGAGTTTCTGAAAATTAGTCAATTAGGGAGATTGATAAATTATTTACACGAGTGAGTCCTGTTATTATTTGACTTAAGTTTAGCGGTTCAACAATTGATAATAAATGATGGCTTAATGAGTTATTTATTTTTAGGAAATCAATATTAAAATCCGCCATAGAGTGTATATTCTAATTATGGGACAATACCACATTTTTCAGAAGAAAAACTAATTTTTCCCCGTTGCAAGCTTCATTATTGTAAACACAAATCATCAAAAATAAGGAATAAATTCAATTGAGTTCAAAAGAAGTTTATGAAAAAGGTATCCCACGTAAGATGATGTAATATCTTATCTCTTACCTTTTACTTTACTTTTATTATATATATATATATATATATATATATATATATATATATATATATATATATATATATCAACATGCAAACTGAATGATAAATTTTCATCAGGAGTAAGTAAGAGTAAGATTTATACAATTATCATAAAACTGAAAATATTTTCAATTTGAAGTCTTAATCCTTTTAATAGTTATAGTAGTCTGCATATAAATGATACGAACAATATGTTATCAGTAATGGAATGTGGAATGGAAGGTTTTGTGGGAATTACGCTATGTACAAAATAACTATAATATATATCACGACGTTTATCCAGTTTTAGCCAGCCAAATCCAGCGAATGAAGGTGTTAACATTCATGCTTTTACATAGCATAGCGCCATTCTAGATTTGTTAAATAGGGGCCATAACCAACATCCGAGTAGTCAACAAGAGATAATCATTCACTCTGTCAATTTTATTCTGCATATCTAGCACATAATTTAATTTATAAATTGATTTTAATCTCTCGCATGCATTTTTAAGATAATATCAACATGTAAACTGAATGATACATTTTCATCAGGAGTAAGTCCAAGATTTACACAATTATCATTAAACTGTACGGTGGTGTCATCCAGAAATAAATATTTTAAATTTGAAGTCTTAATCCTTTTTATAGTTAACAGTCGTCTGCATATAAATGATACGAACAATATGTTATCAGGTGTGTTTACTGTGAATAATAAAATGTACCATAAAACGAGGTGACTTTGTGATATAGTGTATTTGCCGCGAGAATTTGAACACAGTTATCATATTTACCGCATAGCGCTATTTCTCTATTGTCACTCATTTGAAAGGTTATCAGGTAATATTCAGTCGTGCCCTGATCATCATCCGAAAGTTACGTTTGCCTCCAGCTCATTATATAGGAATGACGTATTTTTCCTAAATTTTAGTTTTATGTGATACTATCTTAAACCATAATAAGCAGGCAGAATTTGAGCTTCACATAGTACGAAGAAATATATCAGGTATGTAACTACGTATTTAGAATATTAAAATTGTAATTGTCAAACCAGTGACGTCATATAAAGTAAAATGGCAACAAAAAGTGGGATGACTTTGTGACACGATTTTTTCGAATGAACACAATATGGGGTGACTTTGTGACGGTAATTTTTGTTTTAGCAATGCCCCAAAAATATATTAGAACACCTGGAACACGCCCCTATAAAAATTACAATGTGAAGTCGCTTCAGGAAGGCCTTACTAAGATAAGGGCTAAAAAAATTTCTATACGGGATGCTGAGGAAAGGTAATAAAGATGCGAATACACATTAAAGCTCAGATATTTAATTTTTAGTTTTTCCAGATATCATATGCACCGCAATACTTTGCTTTCAAAGCTGCATGGAAGACATGAGCTTCGCCCTGGTGGCCAAACAGTCCTAAACAACGAAGAGGAGCAGTCAATTATTGCTCACATAATCGACGTATCCACCTTTGGATTTCCAGTTTCATCACACGATCTTCGTTTCATTGTAAAGGCGTACCTAGATAAGAGGGGAAAAAAGGTTAACCGTTTTAAAGAAAATTTCTCTGGAAAAGAATTGGTGACATCATTTCTGGATAGGCATAAAAATGTTCTAGCTAATCGAATAGCTTGAAACATAAGTATTGCGAGGGCTGCAGTGGATCACGAAATTATCAACAACTTCTTTGATAATCTGGAACAAGAGTTGGAGGGTGTTGCTTCATCTAACTTTTGGAACTATGATGAAACAAATCTGGAGGATGATCCTGGTGCCACCAAAATGCTTATAAAACGAGGCACAAAATATCCGGAACAGATCCGAAATGCTACAAAAGCATGTACCTTTTTAATGGTGGCTGGAAATGCAGCAGGAGAGATAGCACCAGTATATGTAGTTTATAAATCGAAAAAAATGTGGCAATCTTAGACGGAAAATGGGCCAGAGAATGCAAGGTATAATCGAACAAAATCGGGCTGGTCCGACTATCAATGTTTCGAGGACTGGTTTGTCAATCTCATGTTACCCATTTTAAAAAACACAGGAAGGAAAAAAGGTACTAATCGGCGACAATTTGAGTTCACACCTTAATATTGAGGTCATATGGAAATGTGATACGAACAACATTACGTTTATAGTATTACCTCCTAATGCCACCCATTTAGTCCAACCACTAGATGTAGCCTTTTTTAGGCCAATGAAGGGTAACTGGAGACAAATTTTACACGAGTGGAAAGACACACTGTTTGGGAGTCGATGTGGGACCATACCAAAAGACCAAATTCCAGCTTTGTTGAAAAAATTAAAGTATGATTTGTACCCTTTAAACCGCGCAGAAATACTTAGTCGCATGCCACAAGAAGTTTTAAACAACCAGAGTGAAGCAGTAAAAGATGCAATGGGTGAAAGTTTCATGGAACAGTTACAGAGAAAACGAGACTTAACAGTTGCCTTACGTCACCGTCAAAAGCGCAAAAGGGTAAATGTAGCTCCTGGTAAAAGCATAAGCGCAGCGGAACTTATTGTGGCTGACGACTTAACAGCTACACCAAATGGACGAAGCAAACAGCGCAAACGTGAAAAACCAGCTAAAGACGCGGTTCCCAAAGACGGAGTTCAAAATATGCCATCTACGTCAAAGATATCTGAAAAACCCTTGACGTCAATGCCATCTGAAGAATCGAAAAAAAAGCTTCGGCGCCGTAAAAGTAATTCAGAGTCGAGCGAAAATTCCGATTCGATCTCATATAGGCAAAGTAGCTCATCCCCTATAACAGAGTTTGATTATATGTCTGATGAGTGTGAGATCCCAGAAAGCAGCTCAGTGTCTAATGATGACGTAACAACACAGAATGGAAATTATGTGATCATAGGAAATTTGTTTTCAGGCATCATTACTGGCCTTAAAAAAAATGAAGTTTGTGTTAGTACAATGAAGAAATGTGGTCTCAATTAGAAGTGGCCTGATCGGAAGGACGAACTCTATTATGACGCTTCCGATATTATTCAGGAAAACATCAACAAACCTGTGCAAATCTCGTAGAGAAATTTTTTCGCGTCCCGGAAATGGACATTTATTCTTAATTTATGATATTTGTATTTTTTATTTGTTCCTAGAAGATTTTTTTTGAGTTACCAATGTGTTATTCGTTTTACGTTTAAGTATTTTTTACTGAGTTGAGTTGAATAAAGCTTTTTTTGGATTTGTGTTCGTATTTGGGTACACTTTGTGCCAAACTTTTTTAAATACTTACCATCTGAGAGGTGAGTTTGTGACAATCTCAATATGAAAACATAAGGTATATTTATATTTTAGACCGTTATTTGGCACAAACTCACTAGGCTGAACTCCGACTTTGTGTATGTACAAATAATTATAGGAAGCACAAAGTCACCCCACCAGATGAGGTCAGATTATGACAAATATTTTTGTGAATTACTTTTTTGTCTTAATACTTTTTTTTGTCAATATAAGTTAGATTAGTAGCCAAATGATACATATTTACCACTGTTATTCGGAATATTTAATTTTTATAAAATACAGTCTGATAATCTTAAAAAACTGCTAAATCTGGCACAAAGCCACATCGTTTTACGGTACTCCGCATGCTGATAACTAGGCAATACCTGCTCCTCCCATTTTTATTTAAAACTACTGGATAGGGTTACTAAATTACTGTTACAATACACTATTTCTTCAAATTAGTTGGCTTTTCCAGTTCACCGCTGTTTTACAATAAATTTTTGTGTGAAATCCTCGAGATAAATATCAGTATATCAGAAACGTAGCATCTCGGACCCACACTTCATAGATTATTAGACTTGTCTTCTTATCTGTTTAATATGAATATGCAGAGTGACCTATTAGAAACAAGATATATACCAATTAAACTAAGAAATTTATATTTACCTTTTTGTATTAAAAATTCAGTAGATTGACGAATATACGTTCTACTTAATAAATACTAAATTGTTGTTACCGTATAGATATAAAAAAATTAGGAAAAAGAATGCTTGGCTTTTTGGGTATTATTTTGAAGTCATTAAGAGTTGTAGAGCATGTAATAAAAAGTAAATGTGCCCCTACAAAAATCATAATTATCCCTTAACTTATAAAGCAGATATTTCTGTCCCATGATGTAAAAGTTGCACTAATGCTGATCAAAATTGTACATTTGTACCATACTTTGAACAGATAGTTCATCAGGCGGTTTCATAAATTTACTACATTAATCGCTCGTGTCCCCGTTTGATCGTAATATTAACATGTACAAAATTTGGCGGGGTGTTGCCAGTGTTTCATTTTATTTTATCTGCACGTGTATCGTGGACTGGCAACTCTGGCCAAAGCGCAAATCTCTCCTTGGATTCCAACTTACTGAAAGCGATACCAAGCTGGAATCCTTTATAAAATGTCATCCAGAATTTTTGAAATATGTATACTTTTACCTCAGAGGTTTAACCGATATTGTAAATGTGTCACTATGTCTAATGAGGTACCAAATCCTTGCAAACACGCCAACATTATTCCCTTGCTGAGAACAGCAGGACCTGTCCAAGCTGCGCTCCATCAGTATACGATATATATTACTGAGTCATTAAAATTATTACTTGTCAAACAATCTGGATTTAATTCTGGACACAGTGCAGCATCAGCGTCATCAGACTTATCTCATCACACTGTTTATCAGTCTCGAACCTCTGTTCTTACTGCATTTGACAATTCCAAGACATTTGATTGTTTTGATCATAGGCGTCTACTGGCCAAAATAAATACTATGATTTTTCAGCAAATATCGTGGAGTTATTCAGTTTTTATATTTAAGCAACCCTATTCAGCAGTTTTAAATAGGAGGAGCGGATATTGCCTA
Source organism: Kuschelorhynchus macadamiae (assembly GCA_030620095.1). NCBI lineage: Eukaryota > Metazoa > Arthropoda > Insecta > Coleoptera > Curculionidae > Kuschelorhynchus > Kuschelorhynchus macadamiae. The sequence continues at coordinate 131,298 of JAUTXW010004335.1, forward strand.
GTTATCTGCATGTGGAGTACCTTCTATTTGTATTATTTACAGTAAACACACCTGATAAAACATATTGTTCGTATCATTTATATGCAAACGACTGTTAACTATAAAAGAGTTAAGACTTCAAATTGTAAATTTTTTTTTTCTGGATGAGACCACTGTTTAATGATAATTGTATAAATCTCGAACTTATCATTCAGTTTGCATCTTAACATTATCTTAAAAATGCATATCCCAGATTAAAACCAATTTATAAATTAAAGTATGTGCTAGATATACAGAATAAAATTGACAGTATGAAACCTTATCTCTTGTTGACTACTGTCATGTTGTTTATGGGCCCTATTTAACAAGTCTAGAATGTCAACGATTACAAGTAATATAAAATACTTGCCTGCGCTATGCTATGTAAAAGCAAGTGGACCACTTAACACCGTCATTTGCTGAGTTTGGCTGGCTAAAACTGGATAAACGTCGTGATATATTATAGTTATTTTGTACATAGCATAATTCACACAAAAGGACAACTTACCTCTACCAACTTCTATGAAGGCGTATTTGAGAGAGTGCTCCACATTCCATTACACCCGACCGCCATATCTAACGGTTCATTCAATTAAAACCCCAGTATATATTTTGATAAGTTGCCAAATGATTTTTGATGAAATATTTAGTTTATAATGTCCGCAGTTTCATCCTCAAAATATGAATAAACAAATTATATTTTAATATATTTTTCACCTTTTTAATATATTTTTACCATTTTAGTACATTATCATTATGATTTAAAATTAATAATGATTTTTTTTTGGTATTGTTTCCTTAACTAGTTTAGTAAATATAATTATAAGTTCATATATAAACTTTTAAAATTTATATGTAAATCTCGAAAAATGTAAAAGATAAATATATTATATTATTTACCTTTAAAACACTGGCAATAAAATGAATTTCTGTCGGTTGAGCCGTGGAAAAATGTTTCTTTTTAGTTTTGTGGGTTGGTTACGTTGACACAGAGATTCTATAAAGTAGAAAATAGTTATATTGCCTTTTCTTATTTGGAAAAATAATAACTCCAGAGTATGTACGTTGAAATAATCAAGGAAAACACACACAACTCACATTTTATAAACTGACAACGATAAACATTGTAGCATGTAACTTAACCGAATAAGCTTTTAATGAAAATGTATGCTTCCTTATAAACGGTATTTTCATAAAAGCCTTACTGTAAATATTTCAGCAAGGGAACGATTGAAAACACCTCCCCTCAAAATTTGTTTTAAGGGGTTTTTAAAAGCGTAGCTGATTTTCGTAGAGTAAAACGTGGCAAAGAGTTTAAGCGAAAACGTTGGTGGAATTTATAAACGATTAATTAATGTAGCAGAACGTGCCTATAAAGCCAATAAAATCCCCATTTCCTCGATAGGCCTATCTATAAATGTTTTACGGTTTCACTTTCACCAAACATTTCAACTTTGTTTAAACAACATGTGACTGGCATACAATAAACACTGAATTCAAATATATGGAATATTGCTTTCAACGCTTTACCCTACATTTTACGAAATGTTTAAACAACAGTTGTGTAAGGAAGACGCAAATACGAATACTGATATACATTTTAAACAAGCAACTTGACGCGTTAACGTCATTCACAATGTTTGAAAACACTATTAACAACATGTTTTTAGGTTTGCCCTTTGAGTTCTTTAAACAACTGTAGGTAAGGTTTTGGTCATTTACAACATTAGTCACTTACAATAGCCAGAAAAGGATAACTAGCCCGCACGATATGCAAACTCTACACATTTATTTTAGTTAAGTCTGGAAGATATCTAAAAAAAATCGTACTAGAAAGTAATCTTACAGAATTTTATGGAAATGTAATTAATAATTGGCATTAAAAAAGAAAACTAAATATTTTGTATATGACGTACAGCTGGGCCGCTGAATATTTACCCATGCGTCATCAAGTAATGAAATATCAAAGACCTGCTTTACAAGTATCGTATTTCTCTTATCAATTAGTATTCCGTAAATCAGTAATTATAGAAAAGGATAAAACATTACGTAAGGTCTTGGTAATGATAGACAGGCTTTTCACGTCAAGGCCTCAAACGTCAAGTATTTGTTTGGATGTCATTATTATTGTCATTTTGTATTCTTTGTATTTGCGTTTTTATATTTGATCTTCAAATCAATCCTATATTTTTTGGTGCTGTGAAGTATTACCATTATTTAATTTATAAATATTATTTAAATGTGTAGCTAAGCCCATAATGAATATGGACTTTTTTTGACTATTTTCAGAAATAAAAAAAAATGAATATGTATCAGAGTTTACATGGAGAACAGAACTTTGCAAAAATTAAAGCGAACTTTCAAAAAAAAATATCCTTCGACACGGACTAAACACATAAAACATAATTTCTCACTTATTTACTTAAATAAATCTTCCGTTCTATGTTACCAAACTATTATAATTTCATATTATTAGCTGGTTTTTTCCAAAAACCAATTATTTTAAACATTTTCAGTTTACAGAAAGACTACCAAAAACAATAGGTTGCTTTAAGAAGGTCTCGGAAATGCTAAAAAGAAAGGAGAAATTATTATTAGTATTAAGCATTGCTTACCAGCACGAAAACTGACAGACATTGGCACATAACCTAGGACAGATTGATCCGACCGGAATCTGACACAATCGGCTAGAATGAAATCCGAGACGTTCACAGTGTTCACAGTGTAGCGGGAATGAAAGGGAATTGTCTTGTTTACTTTTTCCATATATTTTTTTATTTTAGGCAGATTGTGAGAATTAGGACAGCTTTTTCGTACAAAACCTTGTATTCCTGGACTAACAGGATTAATTCATTATCATATATCATGTTTGTTATTTTCTCTAAATAATCTAAAGCATTACTTGATGAATAACCAGCTTTGCCGTTCCTAAATATCCCGTACGGCTGACCTAGACTACGCGGACTGGATCCGGAAATATAATATTTATTTCAAAAAGAGGTTTGGAATCCAATGTCGTGTGGTGAAGTGAGGGTCACACAATATGTTATTTTAGAAAACTCTTTTCCGTCGTAGCCGATGTCGACCGGATTAGTGTGGCTTAAGCTTTACCAAATAAGACCAAGCGCAAATCGCATTAAATGCAGAAGATGTTACATCAAGTATATGTGAAAATTATGAAAAACAAAGTGTGCACGTAGAGCAAGTTTGAAACTAATTAATTTATTTCAGTAATATTAGATAGAAGAATTAGAATACTTTTTTATCAGGATCCTAAATATTGCAGTATGTTAAAAGTGAATATTGTTTTATTTATTTCACACTTATTATTGGACATACCACTAAGACCTTACTACAATGTTCTCTGGTTTTCTTCTGGTTCTGTACGACAAAACGAAGTTTGGAAAAATCAGTCAAAGTTTTTTGCAACAGGTACTCGAAAATCAGGTAACTTGATAGAATACAGGGTATATCAAAAAGATATTATTTTTTAGTGAGGCACCCTGAAATTTTACATTCAACAGACAATTCTCTTTTCCCGGATTCTAAACTAAATATACCCAGTTTGAGAAATTTTACCTTCAAAAAAGCTCGGCTGTTAGAAAACAAATATAGTATAGACGTTTTGGCCGAATCACCGTTATTTCTTTTATATATATATATATATATATATATATATATATATATATATATATATATATATATATATATATATATATATATATATATATATATATATATATATATATATATATATATATATATATATATATATATATATATATATATATGTATAAAATGCATAAAATGGATTTTTTTGGGATGACCGCTAAAACAATGAAATTTGGTAAACTATTGAGTGTTTCTGACTTAAGATCATTATTAGTACAATCAACTAGTTAAAAGACGAGTATAACTAGCGCCAAAATGAATACACAAAACAACACTGTAGTCACCAACAGGAGCAAAACCGACATTTGTGACTACCAAGAGAACATCCGAAATCTTTGCTGGACTTGATACTCTATTTACCACAGAACAGCATATAGCCACCTTTGAGAAACTCATAACCCAAGAGTAGTAAAGCAAAAGCAAAAGCAAACTACATTGCTTTACTAGGTCTTGCCGCACTAATATTTTCCTGCTTTTGATTTACTAACTAATATATATATATATATATATATATATATATATATATATATATATATATATATATATATATATATATATATATATATATATATATATATATATATATATATATATATATATATATATATATATATATATATATATATATATATATATATATATATATATATATATATATATATATATATAGAGGGTAGATAGATTTTTTTCCTGATTCTAAATGTACCAAAATGGATACCCTTTTCTTACAAATGTGTGTGGTAAAGGTTTTCTTTCTCCCTTCACCACGTCTACCTTATAGTGAAGTTCCTTTCATATACTCGTTTTTTTGAGGTAAAACTTCTTAAACTCAGTATATTTAGAATCGTGGAAAAGAGGCTTGTCTGTTGAATGTAAAGTTTACAGGGTGTTTCATTAAAAAATTAATATATATATATTTATATATATATATATATATATATATATATATATATATATATATATATATATATATATATATATATATATATATATATATATATATATATATATATATATATATAGATACATACATGATAATACATGGGGATCTCTGAAACGGTAAAAGATATAGTGTCAGTTAAATTAGACAAAAGTTGCGTATTTTGATGCCCAATAAAATCCCGTTTTACGAATTTGAAAATTCTAAGCCGTGCCGGAAATATCCGAGAAAATTGCGATTTCGTTTTAATTTTTTTGAAGCTATTTGAAAAGATATGAGAAAATGGTAAACACTTTTTCATTCTCACTTTTTAAACTGTACAAGGTGACGTTAACAAATTTTTATTACAACGTTTCGTTTCAATGAAACCACCATCAACTTTGACGGAAAAAAAAGTACACCCAGTATTAGATTGCAATTTTCATTGCGAATTCAACGATGTACAGCACAATATGATTACTTATGTTTTTATCCAGAAAAATGGCTTTTTAATACATTTCTAGCATTTTATTATAGTAGAGCATGAAATCCTAACGATAAAAGGAAGAAAAAACGGTTGACTAGTTCGAATGAATGTATTTATTTATTTACTAACTATAACAAATGTTCAAACAAATTACCTCCATTTTCTAAACAGAAGTACGCCCGTCTCATGGTAGACTCCAAAATACGACTTAACATTTCAGGAGTAACTGTATTAAATGCTGCTCGTACTGATTTGATACAATTGTTCCTCGTTGTCAAAACATTCGTTAAATACCTCATTTTTTATGTAGCCCCACAAGAAAAAGTCCAAGGGAGTTAGGTCTGGGAACCTTGAAGGCCAAGGTGTTTCACTGTAAGTCCCAATGTATCTTCCTTCAAACCGTTCAGCTAAATATTGGCAAACTTCTATGTTATGGGCTGGAGCACCATCTTGTTCGAACCAACAGCCGTGTAAAGCGCCTAACGGTGAATTATCTAATGCATCTTCTAAATCGTGCCTCAAGATCTCAAGGTACCGCTCGGAAGTTAATGAATTGTGAAAGAAAATAGGGCCTATAATTTTGCTACCAAAAATCCCACACCAAATATTAAATCCATCCGTTCTTGATGTCTGGATGGTCTATTTACACGTGGATTTCGTTGTGACCAATAGTGGGTATTGCGCCTGTTAAAAATACCGTTGTTGGTTACCACGCTTTCATCAGACCAAATGACTTTATAAGGAAAATTAAGACTGTCTTCACAAATCCTGGTATACCACTCACAAAAATGTCTACGTCGTTCTTCGTTACCCGGTTTTAACCCTTGACATATTCGGAATTTGTAAGGCTTAAATTGATTTTTCCTTAAAACAAATTGAGCTGTAGATTTAGCTACCCCCGTCTGGTCTTTAATTTTTCTGGTTGAAGTTTGTCGATTTTCAATAACAGATTATAGAACGTTGTATTGGTTTTCTTCATTGGAAGGTTTTTGTCGGGATAATACAGGCTTTTTAGATGATCCATATTCTTTTAGATTTAGTTTTTTCGTATCTTTTCAAATAGCTTCAAAAGAAAATTAAAACGAAATCGCAATATTTCGGTTTTTCTCGGATATATCCGGAACGGCTTAGGATTTTCAAATTTGTAAAACGGGATTTTGTTGGTCATCAAATTACGCAACTTTTGTGTAATTTAACCGACACTATATCTCTTACCGTTTCAGAGATCACCATGTTGTGCATCCTTATCTTGGACACACTGTATATATATATATATATATATATATATATATATATATATATATATATATATATAAAAATCCTAAAATATGTAAAAAAATAAATTAAAAAAACGTGTTAAGCGGTTGGTTGGTTTCACTCTCTTGGAATTTGAGTTTTGAAAAATCCCTTCTTATAGAACCTATACTAGTTTGAGCTGGAGCGTGATGAGTTTGTCAGTCAACTAAGTCTTTTATATATTAGTATAGAAGTATAGATATAATATATACTTTAAAGAAATAACGGGGCTTCGGCCAAAACATCTTTACTACATTTATTTTCGAATAGCCAAGCTTTCGAAAAATTCATTTTTTCTTCAGGAATACTAATTAAAATGCAAAGACAATTTTAAAGGAATTCAGAAAATATAAAATGCGAAATATAAAATTGTATAGATTTTAACTATTAAAATTTTGACATCATTTGATAAGAAATAAACAAAAAAAATCTTTATAGCAGCTTAAAATGTGGGAATGTTAAAAGATCAAGTCGTACTTGGCCAATTTTTGACCAATTTTCAATACAGAACGGTTAAACTCACTATACATTATTTCAAAACGTATGCTGTTGGAATTTTTATTTGATTTTCTTTAATGTAAAATTCCATTTCTTTTTATTTGATTTACTTTGATATGTTCCAAGAGCCATCGTTCAGTTTTTCGTTAAAAAACTTTTATTCAGGTTTCACCTGATACCGTTATTGAAAAATGAAGCAATACGCTCGTTTTATTGCTACTAACCCAGACAACAAAAAAAAAGACAATCTTTTTACTAGGCCGTTGCCATTACATACAATAAACTTTTTAGTTATTTTTCTCTGGTATCTAGTGTCATAAAGAATTTATTTCATATGTTATACAGGGTAGGCACCTAACGTGGTTCAAGACGACTTATTTAAAAGGCTTTTGTCAAAATAATTGAAATTTGAACCGTACAGATTACTTGAATCTTAAACTATTTTAAGAAGATAGGAGTTAGCACAAATATTTAGGTTCGCAAGAACTTCAAATGTCGAACAAACTTAAAATGAATGTTAGGACTATGAAACATCACAAGGAGTGTTCCAACCTCAGATAAAGAAAAAAAATATGTTGTTAATATGAACTCTATTTAACGTTCGTAATAGCCTCATTTTCGATGAGAAATAAGTAAACATGATTAAGAACCTGGTCTATGCAATTTATATCTAACATACGCCTAAAAAAAATAAGATAAAATCTAAATTTTATTACGAAATTTCAGAGATTCTAAAATGATTTAATAAACAAAAAGATAAATGTTTTTGAAACACAAAAAAATTAAATACGAAAAAATACTGACTTTTTGATAATTATAACAAAAAAACAACATACTTTTAATTGGGAGATTTTATTCTTTGTCGATTAAAAAGACGTTGAAAAGTCGACGTGTTTTAGACTTATTCTGTAACCTTTTAAAGTAAGTACATTTGCGCCCCACTCCTTGCTGTGATCATCGCTCGTCCTAGGCGATCAACCAGCCTTTTTTTACAAGTTTTTATTCAACTTGCATCTTTCCGGTTCAGAATTTGTAATTATATTATATATAATTCTTCATAAAAAGTTTGGCTTGTTCCAAACCTACGACTGACGCAAAAAATCGTGACTATCTTATACAGGCTGCGTGAAAATTTTGAAATATTACATGTTGTTAATTAAAGTTGGCACCTGACTGAGTGAATTTGGCATACCTTTGTGACTTCAGTGACAATGCAATAATATAGAACCATGGAGTAAAAAAATCGCGAATATCTTATAGAGGATCAGTAAAAAAATGAAATGTTGGGAAATGTTTTATTATTGATTTTAGCAGAAAAAGTTATTCTTTATTAAAACTTTTGGTTGCTCCAAAACTACAAATCGGCGTAAAAAAATCGTGAATATCTTATATCTTATACATGGAGCCTAAAAAAAGCGCTAAAAAGTACAAAAAATAAATGTAAACATCTTTTTAAAAACAAGCTTTTATTTATAAACTATTGAACTAAAAAGTGAAAAATAATATTTACTGTATGAGGTTAAATACATAAACACAGAACGTTTAATATAATAAATATATAAAAATATAATAGCTAAAAAACTACTAACTTGATTGACTTCAAATTTTGACCAAGAATTAAGGGTCATATGGAGATGACCTGGTAATATTTTGGTAAAAATCGCGAAAAATATGGCGAAACAAGATGACGGTCAAGTGTTAAAAAAATTATTCATAAAAACTACTTGTCGAATTTATCTCAAATTTTGCACAAACATCAAAATATTATGTTTACATATTTTCACGTTTTAGGGTTTCTAGATGCCAAAAAATAGGTTTTATCAATTCCGTCGTTACGCCTGTCAGTTTCTCTGTCTGCCGGTCAGTTCGCAGCATAGCTTAAGAACTACTTACCTCTAACAAGAAGATCGTTAACGAAAACCATTTAGAAACTGGAAAATCTGCGGACCAACGTAGTAGATAAATGAAAAACTGATAATATGGGTTTCATGCAGGATATAAAATCTATATATGTCTCCTGAGGATGCAAGAATAAAGTTGCGAAACGTCGACAATTTAAAAAAAATCTTTTGTATCTTCACTGGATCCTAACCCCAAATAATAGACCAGTTTAACATAATAACAAAAATATCGTTAACGAAAACCAAAGAAACTTATTACCTGGGATATATCTGCGGACCAACAGAGTAGGTAAAGACTGATAATATCGGGTTTATGTAGGATATAGGATCTATATATGTATCCTGAGGATACCACAATTAAATTGAGAAACGTCGACATTTTAAAAAAAGACTTGTTTTTTTTACTTTATCTTAACCCCAAATAATACACCACTCCTAACATTTTTTAACATTATCAGTATTTAAGCTATATCGCAACCTGACAGACAGATCGGTAGACGGCCCGATGGAATTGATAAAACATATTTCTTGGCGTCTGGAAACGTGCAGATATGTAAAACCTGAGAGGATGACTTTTTCACGATTGCAAAAATTTTATTTGGCCGCAATTTTGTTACACAACCTTGAATTAGTAAGGCAGTTTTACTAGTTGAACCCTATACTACAATTAGTTATGGCACACAATTTAAAATCAATACATAACGTAGTTTTTTCAGGTTGAATTTTTAAATATTTTATTATACCGCCATTTTGTTCCGCCATCTTGGATTCATACCAAAATTTAAAGTTAGTTTCAACATAATAATTGATGTTTATGCACAATTTGAAATAAATCTGATTAGTAGTTTTTTCATAATAATTTTTTTAACATTTCACTAGGCCGCCGTTTTGTTTTGCATTCTGGATGCCTACCAAAATATTACCAGATCATCCACATATAACTCTTAATTTTTGGTCAAAATTTTAAGTCAATCGGGTTAGTTTTTAAGCTATGCCGCGAACTGATACACAGACAGAGAGACAAAGCGACAGACGGGCCGACGGAATTGATAAAACAAATTGTTTGGCATCTAGAGGCGCTAAAACGTGAAGATATGTAAAAACCTTAGAGGGTGATTTTTTCACGATTACAAACAATTTATTTGGCCGCCATTTTGCTACGTCATCTTGAATTAGTACCACAGTTTTACTAGTTGATCTCTATACTATTAGTTATGACACACATTTTGAAATCAAACCATTAAGCAGTTTTTCGGGCTGAATTTTTAAGCCGCAATTTTGTAGCAAAATGTTACCAGGTCATTCCCATATGACCCTTAATTTTTGACCAAAATTTGGAATCAATCGGGTACGTATTTTTTTAGCTACGCCGCGAACAGACAGACCGACAGAATTGAGAAAACATGTTTTTCGTCATCTAGGGACCCTGAAACGGGAAGATCTCTGAAAAAGTCACGGAGAATGATTTTTTCACGATTATAATACTTCCATTTTACCAAAGAAACTTAAAAACTACTTACTAGATTGGCTTCAAATGTTAGTCAAAAATTAAGGATCTTATGAGGATGACCTGCTAATAATTTGATAAAAATCCAATATGGCAGAACAATGTTATAAAAATTATTGCTAAAAAAACTGATTATCCAATAATCCTCAACTTTTGCACAAAAATCAAGTGTTACATAAGACTGAATTGCTAACATTTTGACATAAACCCAAGATAGCAAAATAAAATAGCGGCCTAATAAAATATTGAAAAAATCCGTCGGAAATTACTACTTATTAAATTAATTTCAATTTTTGTGTAAGAATTAACTGTGATATAAAGATAAAGTGTGAAAGTTGTGGTACGAATTTAACATGGCTAAAGAAAATGGCGGCCAAATAATTTTTTTGAAAAATCAATGTAAAAAGTTCTTCTTCAATTGACCTTAAATTTTGCAGAAAAATTAAATGTCAAAATGGGATAAACTGGTCAACATGACGTAACAAAGTAGCAGTATGTGTCTTGAATTGATTCTAAATAATGCCCAAAAGTCAAGTGTGATGTAGGTAGAAAGAAACTGGTAAAATATTGGTGGAAATTCAATATAGCGGAAGAAATGGAAAAAAAATCGGTAAATTCCTTTGCCCGGGACTTCCCTCGTTATGAATTATTACTTTTATTTGAAAGAGAGAGGTAAGATCCAAGTTAGTTCAGTACATGGTTAAGAGTATATATGTGTTACATATAATGTTTCTTCATTTTTATTTGTTGCAGCATATTAGATTCCTACCAATATGTTTACCATTTCCTTTCTGCCTATGCCACACTTGACTTTTGAGCATAAATTAACATAAATTTAATATGTATCCCATATTCACATTTAAGTTTTCTGCAAAATTTAAAATCAATTGAACGAGATTTTTTTACGTTGATTTTTTAAAAAATTTCGGTTGGTCCGCAGATATCCCAGATATTAAGTTTCTGTATAGTTTTCATTAACGATCCTTTCGTTATTATGTTAAAGTGGTGTATTATTTGGAGTTGGGATTTAGTAAAAAAAAACAAAGACCCATTTTTAAATTTAACGACGTTTCACCAATTTAGTGTCGCATCCTCAGGACACAGATTTTATATCCTGCATGAAACCCATATTAATCTATTAGTCTATTAGGTCCATTGATCCGGAGATATTTCCTAAACCTAAACAAAACATCACTCTAACATAACAACAAGAGGATCGTTACTAAACAAAAACCATTTAGAAATTTAATATCTGGGAAACATCTGCGAACCAACGGCGTAGGTAAAGACTGATAATATGGATATCACGCAGAATATAAAATGGGTGTCCTGAGGAGGAAACAATAAAGTTGCGAAACGTCGACAAGTAAAAAAACTTTGATTTTTTTATACTGGATCCTAACCTCAAATAACACACCAGTCTAACTTAAAAACAAGTGCATCCTTAACAAGAACCATTTAGTTTTTTTACTCGATCCTAACCCCAAATAATACAGTCCTCTAACATAAAAACAAGAGGATCGTTAACAAAAACCATTTAGAAACTTAATATCTGCAAAATACACGCAAACGGAATATGTAAAGACTGATAATATAGGTCTCAAGCTGGATATAGAATCTAGATGTGTCCTGAAGATGCAACAATAAAATTGCGAAACGCCGCCTCTTTAAAAATAGTGTTTTGTTGTTTTCACTGAATACTAACCACAAATAGAACACCGCTCTAACAAACCAACAAAAGGATTGTTAACGAAAACCATTGAGACGCTTAATATTTGGGTAATATACGCTGAACAACGGAGTAAAACTGCTAATTATAAGAGTTTCATCACAGAAAAATATAAAGCAACAGAAGCCGAGTCAAATGATATAAAAGTGTAGCCATGAAATCAAGCCGTTTGCTGCAAAGGGCTTTATCGACAAGAATTCTGTACGAAATACTACTGGAAAGCGCCATCTCTCAAATAATGGTCACTAACAGCCACTGTTGCCGGTCGTTTCTATTTTTTAGGTGATTTGAGGACTAATCTTTTCATCTATACTCTATACCGTTGTTTGAGCAAGTAACATTCATACAAAAAACAAAAGAACTATCAACGGCCAGTTTAAATACTTGGACTTAAGAACACGAAATTTGAAAGATATATTCTTCTTAGATTGTTGGTGCTCATTAAGGAGTAATTTTTGGAAATTCGAAACCTGAATGGTCGATATAGATCCATCAAATCTTAAAAAATCACAGTACAATATTTTGAAAAACGTTAAAATACGTAAATCCTATTTTATTTTTTGGATATTGCAGATTTATTTTGCATTTCACAGGGTAAACGGAAACATTTGGACCAACACTAAAGAGTATGTTTTACATTCATAAAATCATTTTGTTTAAAAACTTCTTGGAAACATCAATTTTGCTTTAGGTTTTCGCTTATATTGTTATACAGGGTCAGGCAACAATTTTCCTTAATAAATTTATTTTATTTTATAAACTCTATTTTATTTTTTGCATGTTCTGATGCTTGTTATACAAAGTGGTTTATAAAAAAAACAGAGTTCGCTCGTAAAAGAGAATTATTGTAATTATTACGTTTTAGGGTAACTAGATGCAAAAAAAAAGATTTCTCATTTCCGTCGGTCTGTCTTTTCGCGGAATAGCTAAAAAACTACATAACCGATTGATTTCAAATTTTTGGCAAAAATTAAGGGTCATATAAGGATGACCTGGTAATATCCCATCGATACGGCCGAGCAAAAACTAGTGACGACTAAAAAAACAACACATTTTAAAAGCTAATCCTTAGATGACGCCTTCCAGATGGCAGGATTTTTTAAAGAGGGGGGGGAGGCGCTACGCCACTGCCAGAAACAGTAAAATAGTTTAAAAACGCTAAAATATATCTATTTTATTTTAGTTTTGCATATTTTAGATTTGTTTTTCATATACAGGGTGGCTGAAAACATCTGGATAAATATTAGGAAATTTAATTTATTTATATGTATACAATTATTTTAATTAAACTTGCCTTCTACCTGTCAATTTTATTTATTTATTGCATGTTTTAACGTTTTGTATTATACAAGGCTGCAAGCAAGCAAAAAATATCAAAAATACTTTGAAGTTAATTTATTTCAGAAACTCTATAGCGGCTTTTAAATTATTTTTTTATTTATTTTGACGTTTGTACAGGGTGTCCAAATTTCGATGCTTTACGGGGTATCTCGGCTATTTGAAAAGATAGAGACACGCGGTTTTCGCAATACTGTATTCGATTTTTGTGAAACTAAAGATGCCGTAAACAAAAATTTCCCAGCCCGCATCGTTTCTGAGAAAAAAGGTGATTTTGAAAATACTGCATTTTGGGACTCCCCTCGTAGCTCGCTTATCGCTTGAGATAACAGAAACGTCGAAGTTTCAATTAAGATTTTATACTAAATTTTTAAGTAATATAAATATGTTACCAAACATCAATAACAATTTTAAGAAAACATCAAAAACAAGTAACAAGTGTATCACAATGCAATTCAACATTTCAACCATTTAAATTTAATAATTTCGACATAACATTTCAAAAATTTAACATAACAACTCCACAATTTAACAATTCAACATAAACTTTTTAAAATATAGCTTTAATAGCTTTAACAAAACAAATACTTAAAGATTGAATAAACGCTCCATAATCATTCAATTTTTTTTTCAGTCTTAAAAATATTGTGGCAAAAGGCTGTCGTCGCTCAGGATACCTAAAATTATTTTCACCTTTTAGATTCTAATTATTCTCCTAATAATCATCAGAAAAACGATAGTTATGTCAATGGCATCCGTGGAAAAGTAATTTAAATACCCAGAGGTAAAACACCTACCCCTTCGAATAAATATACCTACCACGCTTTATAATAGATTTTAGTAACTACTAGTTAACGAGATACCTACATACATGTTAGAATAAAGGGCGGTAGCCTCAACATTATTTTCATTTGACTGTATGTAAAACATATCATACTTTTCATAACTTCGCTTTTCAGCCATTTTTAGCAATATAGAAAAAATAAATGAGTAAATAAATATTAAAAAATGTAACATAACGAGGTAAAAACTCAACAATTAGGCATTACTTATCAAAACTTGACAGGTAATAAACAATTTATATACAATTGTTTATTTATTTGTTTATCCACGGCCACTTTTTGTTCAAATTTCCTTAATATGTAAAAATTGGGGTTGTTTTTTAAAATAAATAGCACAAGTTATATATATTTGAAAAGCTAAGAAGAAACCCTATCGAACTGCCAACAAATATACAGGGTGTCCCATTAAAAAAAACATAATATTGGTAAATAGCTCAAAAATGGTAGGTGATAAAAAATCTGACTACGCCACTGGATTCTACGTAAAAAACTGCGTAATAAGCAGTTTTTATGTTTTTGATATATCAAGCGATAAGCGAGCTACGAGGGGGGTCCCAAAATGCAGTATTTTCAAAATCACCTAAAAGCATCGAAATTTGGACACCCTGTACATAACCACAGGATGGTCTATAAAAATTCGATAGGTTTAACGTTTAGTTGAAATTGCTAGACCTAGAATTATAATATTTTATAAACCATATTCATTTTTGATGCAAGCTCCAAGCAAGAAGGTACTTTTTAAACTTCGTCCCCTAAAGAGGTAAAACATCACCCTAGAATTTCAAAATGTATATCTTGCGACAGATTCTCTTGAAATACAGCGAGAGGAAAATTATATTTTTTCATATTTCATAGGTATATCATTTTTCATATTAAGTTGTTGTACAGCATACTGGATGACGCAATGTGGGCAAATATAAAAAACATGTTTTAACTTTATAAGACATAAATTATTATCAAGATTCTTGACTTTAATTTTGTTTTGGCTATTTTTGTTGCATATTTTCACTTTTTGGGCGGTCTTAAAGAACAGGTTCGAAATGTGTAATCAAGAAAATCAAGTAAATGAGAGCTGTGTTCATAAATTAATTATTTATATCTCATAACGGGCAAAATACTTTGAAAAGCGCTCAACTCGAATATACTACTTTAATTTTTGTTCATATTTTCGATTTCGAGAATATACTGGGTAAATAAAATTGGACAGCTTATATGTTCACTGAACCTGAACAGTAATATGTAGGGTGTTTTGGGAGAAAAGGGAAATATTTTGAGGATGTGTTTGGAAGGTTAAAATAATTAAAAAAAGATTATATATTTATAGGTCCGCAAATGTTTACTTTTCGAGATACAGGGTGTTAAAAAAATTAAAAGAATTCGTTTTATTTAATATTCTGGGAACGATTACTATTAAATTAATATTATAATAAAGTGTAACTAAGTATGTCAAATCAATATAAAAGTCATGAATTGACATTGATATTTAACAACGTCAACTTGTTAAAAATCATTTGAAATAATGCCTTGTAGCTATGAATTAAAACAGTTTGTTAATTATTACTCGAAAACGATGCATCAGACAAAAAACATAAACAAACAGATTGCCGATTATGAAAAAGTTATTAATTCCGAAGGAAAGCAGTGGAGTCCATTTGTTTTTGTGGAAAATACCCATCTAATCCTATGTTGTCACGCACTGGTAAAATTATTAAAATTTATTTTGTCTCAAAAGATGCCCCCCTATGCCACAATAACGCCTAACGAATTTCAATTTGATATCTAAAATCGTTTCCGAAATATTAGATAAAAACGTTTTTTTTTTCAATAACCTGTATCTCGAAAAGTAAGCATTTGCAAACCTATAAATTTACAATCTTTTATGATTATTAGGCCTCCCAAACACACCGCTTAAAATATTTTCCTTTCATACCAAAACACCCTGTATAGGCAGCGCGCTAGATTTTTCTGCAACGAAACCAATACAAATTCCTACCAAATTAAAACTTATGGCAGAATACATAAAAAAAGTTAATAAAATTCAGACATAAAATTATTCTTGAATCTTTTTAAAATATCATTCTTGCTATTTGATGATTAGATACCTAGCCTGAAGTACCAATCATTTAGCTGTACATGATAAAGATACAGGCAGGCTCTAAAAGAGAAACTTTAATTTTATCAGTATTAACAATAAAACTTATCTCAATTTATCACCCACTGTCTAGAAAGATTTACATTTTTATGGGGAGATCTAAATATTCGGACCTCTTCAACCCATCTAGTATTACAGTTAAAAAAATCGGTAAATTCCTTTACTGGGAACTTGCCTCGTTATAAATTATTACTTTTATTGGGAAGAGTGAAGTGTAATCCAAGTTAGTTCAGTATATAGTCACAGTGTATATATGTGTTACATATACTATCTCTTCATTTTATTGAGCTCCATTTTGTTCCATCATATTGGATTCCTACCAATATGTTTAGCATTTCCTTTCTACCTATGCTACACTTCACTTTTGCGCATAATTTAAATAAATTCAATAAGTATCCCATATTAACGTTTAATTTTTCTGCAAAAACTAAAATCAATTTAACAAGATTTTTTACGTTGATTTTTTTAAAAATTGTATTAGGCCGTCATTTTGTTTCGACATCTTAAATTGAAACCCATATTGTCAGTCTTTACTTACTCCGTTGGTCCGCAGATATCCCAGATATTCAGTTTCTGAATGGTTTTCATTAACGATCTTCTTGTTGTTATGTTAGAGTCATGTAATATTCGGAGTTAGTATCCAGTAAAAATACAAAGGCTTTTTTTTTTATTTGCCGACGTTTCGACAATTTACTGTTGCATCTTCAGGACACAGATTTTATATCCTGCATGAAACCCTTATTAATATTTACCTACTCCATTGGTCCGCATATATTTCCTAACGCCAAATAATATAACACTCTAACATAAAAACAAGAGGATCGTTAACAAAAACCATTTAGAAACCTAATATCTGCGGACCAACGTAGTAAGTAAATTTTAAATCCTAAGGATACCTATATATATATATATATATATATATATATATATATATATATATATATATATATATATATATATATATATATATATATATATATATATATATATATAGGTATTATGAGGATGCAACAATAGAGTAGCGAAACGTCGACAATTTTAAAAAAGATATTTGTTTAATTATTAGATCCTAACCCCAAATAATACCCCTCTGTAAAATAAAAACAAGATGATTGTTGACGAAAACCATTTAGAAACTTAATATCTGGGAAATATCTGCGAACAAACGCAGATATATCTAGTAATAAAAGAAATGTCTTTTTTAAAATTGTTGACGTTTTGCTTCTTTATTGTTGCATCCTAAAGATACCTATATATATATATATATATATATATATATATATATATATATATATATATATATATATATATATATATATATATACAACAAAAGAATATATAAAGACTGAAAATATGTATGTGTTTCATGCAGGATATAGAATCTACATGTGTCCTTAAGATACAACATCAAAGTTGCGAAATGTCGACTATTTAAAAATAGTATTTTGTTTTTTTTACTGGATCCTAACTCCAAATAATATACCACTCTAACATAACAACAAAAGGATTGTTAACGAAAACCATTTAGAAACTTAATATCTGGGTAACATATGTGGAACAACGGAGTAAAAGTACTGATAATATGGGTTTCATGCAGGATATAAGATCTGAATATGAGTCCTGAGGATGCAACAATTAACTTGCGAAACGTCAATAATTTACAAAAATACTTGTTTTTTACTGGATCTTAACCCCAAATAATACACCACTCTAACAAACATTTTTTAACATTGTTTCGCCATATTGGATTTTTACCAAAATGTTATCAGGCCATCCCCAGATAACCCTTAATTTTTGTTCAAAATTTGAAGTCAATCGGGTAAGTAGTATTTGAGCTATGTCGCGAACTGACACACAGACGGGAACGCTAAAACGTGAAGATATGTAAATCCTGAGAGTGTGATTTTCTTCACGGTTACAAAAATCTTATTTGACCGCAATTTTATTCCGCCATCTTAAATTAGTAACTAGTTAATTTCAACATAATATTTGATGTTTATGCAAAACTTGAAATAAATTGGATAAGCAGTTTTTTCATAATAATTTTTTTAAACATTTCACTACACCGCCTTTTTTTTATTTTTACACACAATTTAAAATCAAACCGTTAAGCAGTTTTTCAGGCTGAATTTTTAAATATTTTATTAAGCCGCCATTTTGTTGGGCCATCTTAGATTCGTACCAAAATATTACCAGTTGATTCCAATATAATATGGCTGTTTTTTGAAAAATTTGAGATAAATTGGATGAGTAGTTTTTTAATAATATTTTTTTAAGAATTCACTACGCCGACATTTTGTTTTGCCATATTGGATTTTTACCAAAATATTACCAGGTCATCCCCATATGACCCTTAATTTTTCACCAAAATTTGAAGTAAATCGGGTTTAAGCTATGCCGCGAACTGACAGACAGACAGACCGACAGACCGACAGACCGACAGACGGACCGACGGAATTGATAAAACATATGTTTTGGCATCGCTACCTAGTTGAAACGTAAAGATTTTTTCACGATTACAAACATTTTATTTGGCCGCCACCAAAATTTTACTATTTGATTTCAACATAAAACTTAATGTTTTTGCAAAATTTGAGATAAATTGGATAAGTAGTTTAGTAGTAGTAGCCGCCATTTTGTTTGGTCATATTGAATTTTTACCAAAATGTTACCAGGTCATCACCATATGACCCTTAATTTAGGACCAAAATTTGAAGTCCATCGGATAAGTATTTTTTTAGGTACGCAGCGAGCAGACAGACATACAGACAGACCGACCGAATTGAGAAAACATGTTTTTCGTCATCTAGGGACAGTGAAACGTGAAGATTTGAAAATATTTCGAAGAGTGGTTTTTTGACGGTTACAATACTTCCCTTTTACGAGGGAAGTAAAAATCAAACCGAGGATTTTTCCGGGTTAAGGAAATTTACCGATTTTTTTAAGTAGTGTAGCTAGCCCCTAATAGGTTTTTATTGCATAAAAGCATGGTATAGTTAGATTTTACATAATTTATCATGAACTCGAATAACAACATTACTGACATTTATTGTGAACTATGTCTTTATGTTTTCTAGAAAAAAAAAACTTTGTTAAGAAATTTTTGGATATTATTACGATTTTTGTTTTCCTTTTTTTTTGCTTACATTATAAACTATAGTAGCAATAGGTAACTATTTTCCTTAAATAAAGTTTAAATATAGATAATAATGTTTCTGTAAAACGAACAGGAGGAACTATGCCTTCTATAGAATAATCGAAATCAGGTCCATTATTTCAACAATGAAAAGAAGACTCAATGTCCAAACCACAGTATATACCTACAACATTAACGGTAACGGGTTTTCGTCATAGTTTAGATATTATTTTGTATAAATGCGGATTACATAATGAAACAAAATAAAATGTTACAGATATGTTATAGTGGACAAACGTAGTTATATACTGCAAATTAAATATGAGGCAACAACAACAGATCAATAAAATTGTATATTGTAGTTCGGATCAGGTGTATTTACAGGGTGGCTTAAAAATAGTCAAGTCTTGTGTATTTATTATATATATATATATATATATATATATATATATATATATATATAAGTATATATATATATATATATATTTATAATAAATACACAAGTCTTGTGTATTTATTATATATATATATATATATATATATATATATATATATATATATATATATATATATATATATATATATATATATATATATATATATATATATATATATATATATATATATATATATATATATATATATATATATATATATATATATATATATATATATATATATATATATATATATATGTTAAAGGCACAACGGACTGAATCGAACAAATTCTTAGAAAACACAATTTAGATAATTCTAAACTACTTGGAAACCCAAAGACAAAATCAAATTTGAAAACCATGGAGTATACAGCATTCCATCCTGTGAAAAGATGTACATGGGGCATAAACTCAGAAGCACCAGACATAAACAATCCTTCAGTTCTTTTCCTGTATCATCAGGAAACCGCCCACAAAATAAATTTCGATAGGTGTAGGGAGATTGCCAATATAGAGAATAATAATATATATATATATCTAATGATTGCAATAAATCTTTGCCTAAAGCAGATTCCATTTAAATAATGTCCGTGATTATAAGAAGGCCTTAATGATCCAGCACTGTATGTCTATACCTATCAACGACTTTCTTGCGGACAATGCTGTTCTTCCATGTAGGATTATCTTGATGGAAGCTGCAATAATTCTACGGTGGCAAAAGATTTCTGATTTCCAAGAAGCCGCTCTGTACAACACAACCTACATTCGTAAATCACTTTGGTCCATTGAAAGCTTAATCGATAAATCGAACTCGATAATGCGCGATGCAACTCAATATTATTAATCTGTCATCGCCAGTTAACTTACGGGACCACGGAAAAAACATTAAAAAAAATAAAATTTATTTTAAAAATTACAAGTTTAACCAAAATGGCTTGATGCCTTAGAGCTTATGTCTCAACTTCGACTGTCTAGGAGTTGTAAAACACCATTACAACAGTATATTAAAGAAAACGACAATTATGTATTTTGCGGAATCAGGTTGCTTTATTAGCAGATTCCCACAATCGCCGTGCAGAGGGTGTAAAGTAACACAATGTACATATATATATATGTGTGTTCATTCTGAGTGAAAAGAACAGTTTTGCTAACATTTCGCCAAAATCACATTTGGCATTTTTAAAGCTTTCTTTCTAGCGTACGAATAGAGACGGATGTTGCTGTTGTTGCGCTAATTGCGCTTGATTTTTTGGGATGTTAGATTTGTCGATTATATTATTTTCGTTTTGTCTCGTCTGTGTTTCAGTTAAGCGCAGGGATCTAGATATTAGGGTAATATAACATAGTATCTTGTACTTTAATGAAAAATGGGTACACAAATCAAACCATAGAGAAAACTATTAATGCTCAAGATTCCCGAATAACGAACCACAAAAATTATGAACCAGGAAGGCAACAAGTAATCTTGCCATATGTTAAAGGCACAACGGACTGAATCGAACAAATTCTTAGAAAACACAATATAGAGATAATTCTAAACTACTTGGAAACCCAAAGACAAAATCAAATTTGAAAACCATGCAGTATACAGCATTCCATCCTGTGAAAAGATGTACATGAGGCATAAACTCAGAAGCACCAGAAATAAACAGTCCTTCAGTTCTTTTCCTGTATCATCAGGAAACCGCCCACAAAATAAATTTCGATGGGTGTAGGAAGATTGCCAATATAGAGAATTATATATATATATATATATATATATATATATATATATATATATATATATATATATATATATATATATATATATATATATATATATATATATACATACATACATATATATATATTTATATATTTACATATACATATATTTATATATATATATATATATATATATATACCGTAAAGTGGGGTGACTTTTCCAAATATTTCATATTTTTTTACCATAAAAGTTTTCATAAATTTAGTTATGCCTTCTCGCTGAAGTATGTGAAATTTTGGTACTTAAGAAATAACTATTCTAAAGTACAATAATATAAACCAATTGCAATTAATTTTTTTTTATTTTTAAAAATTTGGCAATCTCACCTTTATTTTGGGGTGACTTTGCCGATGCTTTTTAAACCTATTGTATGGTATTCTAACAACTGGATATGGGTCAGTCTGCCATCTAAAAGATGTTTTTAAATAGGGGAGCACAATTTTTTGAAAAAAAAAAATATATACCTAAAATTATAAAAAACACAAAATTTTTCAAAATTTTTATTTGACATTAAATACGATTCTTTTTACAAGAAAATATTGATTGTCAATAACAAAACAAAATTTTGAACCAAATTTGGCAACAGTTAAACAAAAATAAACTCAAAAATTGTGTTTAAAAAATAAAATAAACTAATTTTTATTATTTTAAGTAATGAAAACATTGTGCTTTATCTACCTCTACATTAGATTAAAGTCATTTATTATATTTGAATCAAATGTGAAAATGTTCCTTGAAGAGGAAGGGCACGTTGGTTTTGGTAATACTAACATAACTTCACTCCTATGAATATCACTTATATCGTCTACCAGTGGAAAAACAAATTTGTTATCAGTTTTTTTTCTTAAAAACTTAACTGTCAAGAAATCTTCGCCTTCTTCACTCTGTTGCAAAACAGTTCCTATATAATATTTCGTTGTTTTTTTTGTCGAAAATTTAACGAAAATCATTGTTGTGTATTTTTGTATCTATCCCATTTTCGTTGTTGCTTTCATCACTTTCAAGTGTAACATCATCCATTGGCTTCGGATATTCGTTTTCATCGCTGCTAATACTTGGCGTGTCCTTGCCATTTTCTTCTACAGTTGTAGTTGTTAGCTCGTCAGTATTGTGGTTTTCTTTCGATTTTTTGACGTTACTAGGACCAGCTGACATTCTATCGATATCGTCTAGAGAAACCGACCGACCAGGCTCAATATTGATCATCTTCTTCCTTTTTCCTTTAAGTACTGCAATAACGCTTGATCTATTGATCCACTTATTCTCTGCTCTACACGTTTTTTCGGCATCCTTTTGAGGACTTGACTTTTATCCAAGGGGTACATTCCAGCGGCTCTAAAAGCATTTTTAATTATTTCCGTATTATTAATCTCCATTTTATCCATAAGTTTTTTCAGTAGGCTTGGAAAGGTGGACTTGTTAAGTGCTTTATCCCGGGGATTTTTTAATTTATAATTTGTTAATATACTTCGCCAAGTTGCCTTTAATGAACGAAAATATCCCACATCAAGTGGTTGTGTCAGGTGAGTGGAGTTTGGGGGAAGGAAAGTAAAGCGTAAGTTATATTGTTGACAGATCCTTAAAACAGCTACATTTAGATGAGACGACAAATTGTCACCAATAACCAGCTTTGGACCTTCATAGGTTTTTGCCCAAGGAATTACTATTTTCTCAAACCAGTCTTGAAAACAAAATTGATCAAACCAGCCCGACTTTGTGCGATTGAACCTGCATCCTTGTGGGCCGCCTATGCACCATTGATCGTACAATCTTTCTGCCTTGTAGACAACATACGGTGGCAGCACTTTGCCTGAGGCAGTAGCAGCAAACATGATTGATATAGAGCTTTTGGTTGAGTTCATGATCCTTTCTGGATATTTTGTACCTCTGTGAAAAATACATTTAACCGCACCCGGATCGTCCGTAACATTTGTCTCATCGTAGTTGAGTATTTGGTCAGGTGGAATGTCCATAATATGTTGTTGTAAATTTTTAAAATAATTATTTATTTCTTCTTCTGTTTTTTCGGCTCTATTTCTCTTAATATTCTGGCACGTCCTATTTGTCAGCCGCTGTTTGTTCCTTTTAATGAAAGCCAGGCACCATTCCTTACCAGGAATATTACTTTTAAATTTGCTTATAGACATGCCTTCCATATCCAAATAGGATTTTACAACCATGCGCAAGTCGTACATTGTCAGCGGGCTGCCGTATTCTGCTGCGGCAATTAATACATCAGTCAATGTTCTCTCCATTGCTTCGGATAAACTTGTTTGACCACCCGATTTGTTCATATGTTTTTTCTGAACTTTATTTACTATGGTTCGTCTTGGTATACCAAAAAAATTACCTGCTTCCGTGCTATTCATAACACCCCTTTTGACTGCCTGGACGGCCCTAGCAAGATCTTCAGGGCTGTAGTCCATGTATCGCCGAGACCCAAGTTTTCTTTTATATTCCCTTGGCATGGCTGAAAAAAAGTGCGGGGTGAGTTTGCCATTGCCAATTATTTCTAACATTTTAAACTTGACAACATAGCAAAAACATTATCCGACTCTCCAAACATAACTACATAACCACACAAAAATTCAGCTTACGATTACAATGCATATAAGAGCTCTAAATCTTAGCAACACACTCTACTAGGCATGCAGTATTTTATAGGCTAAACTTACCTTATTATATCTCTTTGTTGACCACAAATGTTTAGATTTATTGGCTAACACAGCGTTCAAACACGTTCTAGGTATCGTTCGCGCCAAATATCCGAACAGCAGTGTTGCCAACTTATCAAAAAAATCCTTTTTTATGTCTATGTGTATAAAATGGCAAAGTCACCCGCTGAGGCAAAGCCACCCCATTTTACGGTATATATATATATATATATATATATATATATATATATATATATATATATATATATATATATATATATATATATATATATATATATATATATATATATATATATATTATATATATATATATATATATATATATATATATATATATATATATTACACGTTGAAAATAATTCCACCAAAAAAACATTCTTAGAAATGGCAGAAATTAAAAAAGAACCTTTGGCAATGAATAAAAAAACAGGTTTCGAAAATTAAGTTCAGTTTACTCTAATATTTTATATTTAGATCAAACAAAATTTTGCGAAGATGATAATAGTAGTAATAACAATAATTATAATTAGTTATACGAGCCCAGAATCATATCATTTGGCCCAGTCGAATTTTTTTAGTTTTACCTTATTTTGGAAGACTTTGCAAAACACAGGAATGAAATATATTGACTCCAAGTATTATTATTGTAATTTAGGACATTTTGGTAGAAATGTTTACTAAGAAAAATATTAGAAAACTAGAAATATGCTTATAAGACTAAATTACGTAAATTAACAACGAATCAATTCATTTGGCCCATGAGAAACGCAAAGCTCTTTATCATCATATCAGCCTTGAGTTAAATCAAAACAATTGCTAATCCTTGGATGTTGTTAGTAACACATCAATAGTTAGTTCTGTCAACTTAACTTTCAAAAAATTTGCACAATGCTGGTAATTCTTGTGGTCAAATTGCCAACCAACTGCTATTATCACGCTATACTGTACGAAATATCGTCAAATTATATAAAACGACAGGAGCAGTTCAGGAAAAGCCAAATTTGGGAAGGACTTCAAAAATTACACCCATTAATATGAGAGCTTTAGGTCGTATTTTGAAACAAAACCGTCGTGCAAATTGTGGTGAATTAAGTCTAGAATGGAATAGAGCGACTGGTGAAGGTTTTTCAAGGTCAACCTGTCTCAGAGCTGTCAAACGATTGGGCTATAAATTCTACAAAGTAAGTTACGAACTATTTTTTTTTTCTTACAGTCTCAATAGAGAAGAATTTTTAATTTACAGGCCAAAGAAAAACCGTTGTTAACTCTAAGACAAAAGAAAAATAGGCTAATATGGGCAAAGAGTCATCAGAACTGGTCACAAATGCAATGGAATAGTGTTATTTGGAGTGACGAATCAAGATTTGAAGTATGTGTTGGCGATTACCGAAGTAGGGTATTGAGGACCAAAAATGAAGCATATCATCCAGACTGTTTGAGCAGAAAAGTGAAATTTCCGGCCTCTGTGATGATTTGGGGATGCATGTCGGCCCAAGGGGTTGGAAGGTTACACTTCGTAGAAGGCACTGTAAATGCGGTTAGGTACATTGATATCCTGAGAGGCAGTTTAATGCCCTCCATTGAGATATTGAAAACAGTAGAAAACGGGTACATATTCCAACAAGATGGTGCTGCATGCCATACGGCTAAAACAGTGAAGGAATGGATGTTGCAAAATAACATTCCGATTTTGGATTGGGTATCCAGTAGCCCTGACCTGTCGCCAATCGAAACCCTTTGGCATATTATGAAAAAAAAATTACGTTCAACACCTGCCAGAACAGTTCCTGAATTAAAACAGAGGTTAACACAAATTTGGAACTCATTTACTGCTGACGACTGCAAAAAGTTAATAGATACCATGCCAAAGCGAATCGAAGCAGTTCTGAAGCAAAAAGGAGATGTTACACAGTGGTAGATTCACTGACACTCTAATATCATTATTGGGCCAAATGAAATGATTCGTTGTTATTTTACTTAATTTAGTGTTCTAAGCATAGTTTTAATATTATAATAATAATTTTAGTAAAACGTGTTAACAAAATAGCCTAAATTGAAATAATATTACTCTGAACCAATAATTGTGTTTATTGTGCTCACCAATGTCTTCCAAAATGAAGTAAAAAATAAAAAATTAACTGGGCCAAACGATATGATTCTGGGCTCGTATATTATATGAATTATTCTGAAGTTTGCTTTCCTTTACATATTTTTGCTATTGTCACCTAAAATTTAAACAATATTCTTCTTATAAAACTTAATTTTTCAAATATGAACATTCTCTTAAACTTTATGCGCCATGTCCACAATACAAATTTATATGACATCCTTCTTTCTAAAATATTGACACACATTTTAAAATGCTAGCTCACCATAGCAAAGCTAAAGGTAATATCTTCTGGGTAACATAACCTATTTTTAGTTTAAGAATATCTGGTCTAGGCTGAGCGCTCTTCCCAGAGACTTTAGAGCCCTCCTCCCTTATTTAGAAAATATACCAGATAACAGAACACATACTTAAGAAAATGTAGGAATTTAAGTCCTTAAGTACCTTTGAAAAACATTTTAGGTACATTTATTTTGCGATAGATATTTGTTACAGATTAAAACTTCGAATTAAACTTTATACACAGAATATAAAAAAACTTATAATTTAAATAAATCCTTTTATTTTAAGAAGGTCAAATAAATTCTAATAAAGATTATTACTTATCATTATTATTACGTTCCAAGGAAAACGCCTTGTAAGGGCCTCTCAGGCAATTATATGGTTAAAATATTTTTTTGCTAGTTCAATCTCAAATTATCAGCGTTTTCATTATTTTTCCTTCCCTAGACATAACAGAGTTCATGTTACTTTACGTTTCCACGCTTTTTTGTCTCCTTGTAGGTTTAAACCAAATTATCTTGTAACGAAATAGCATTGCTACTTTATCCTATTATAATATCCAAAGGTCGTTTTTTCATAAACAAAGGTTCGTAAACCTAATTTGTCTACCAGATTAACTAGAAGGGTGTAGCTTTAATGGAAATACTAAAATACACGTTTTAAGGCGACTTAAAAATTAAATTTTGCCCACTCCATTTTGTGTAGAGCTTCGGAAGAGTAAGGTTTAGTGAAGTCTCAACTGGTAGTAAGAGTAGTCAGAGGAGAAGTTTTGTTGTTCATTTTATTTTAACAAGCAATTTTAAGTTTTCCACCTTACTATTAATAATTTTAACATGTTTTTGTTGAAATAGAGAGTACATTAGTTTTATACTATATGTTTAACTAAGATTTGAAGGATGCCTCGAAATGTTATAATAAAAAATATAAAGTTTTGATCATTTCTTTGATATTTAAAATCGCATTAAGTTGTTATGATTTATTTTGTAGGTGTGTTACTTTACACCCTCTGCACGGCGATTGTGGGAATCTGCTAATAAAGCAACCTGATTCCGCAAAATACATTATTGTCGTTTTCTTTAATATACTGTTGTAATGGTGTTTTACAACTCCTAGACAGTCGAAGTTGAGACATTAGCTCTAAGGCATCAAGCCATTTTGGTTAAACTTGTAATTTTTAAAATAAATTTTATTTTTTTTAATGTTTTTTCCGTGGTCCCGTAAGTTAACTGGCGATGACAGATTAATAATATTGAGTTGCATCGCGCATTATCGAGTTCGATTTATCGATTATGCTTTCAATGGACCAAAGTGATTTACGAATGTTGGTTGTGTTGTACAGAGCGGCTTCTTGGAAATCAGAAATCTTTTGCCACCGTAGAATTATTGCAGCTTCCATCAAGATAATCCTACATGGAAGAACAGCATTGTCCGCAAGAAAGTCGTTGATAGGTATAGACATACAGTGCTGGATCATTAAGGCCTTCTTATAATCACAGACATTATTTAAATGGAATCTGCTTTAGGCAAAGATTTATTGCAATCATTAGAAAAGTTATCCTAAACCCCTCAGCTCACCCTCCTCACTTCTTCTCAATCTTTCTAAGTAATCTTGATTAAAATTTACATAGTAGTATAATAAATAGTATACAAATGAATTAAAAAAAAATTATTTTAAGTAAAAATAATAATTTACAGATGACATTTAAAGCAGAATACTTGAACTGCGTTCCAATATTTGATAGAAACCCATCCGAATTAAATCGATTTTTAACAATATGCAAGTTAATCATCACAAATATGTATGTCTCTTAAATTCTTTGATGGGCAAACTTGCAGGTAATGCTCGCTTGTAATAAATATTCAGAACCTTACGGGTTGGAAGAAGTCAAAGAAATTTTACAGACGAGATGAAAGTTGTGTGAATCGAGATGTAGTAATGCTTAAGCAATTATCATGCGAATCACCCCAAATATTTTATGATAGGTGATTAGAATTATTAAATTGACTATATAGTTATGCAGATGCGCATGAAGCAGACGATGCTGTAGCGGTTGAGCGGGAATTATTATCGGACACAATTCAATTAGCAATACAAGAAGAAAATGTAAAATATTTTGAAAATATTACGCAAAGTGAATCTTGTAATTCAAAATCAAATTCGACAGCAATATAAAAATTACTTCCCACAAACATTTAATGCACATACAAATCATAACCAGTTTCATACGAATTTTCCAAATGAACCAATACCTGTTAAACTAAAACCTAATTATAAGCCACACATATTTCCAACTAGTTTCGAACTATTTGGAAAACAAAATAATCAAAGAAATGTCTTTAAACCTGACCCAAGTTAAAACGCACATAGACCGAATAACATGCCAAGTCCGTTTATCAATCTCAGCATCCCTGATTTGCTTTTAAAGAAGTTCATAATCTAGATACTAATTTAAACTGCCCAAATATGAAACAAGTGATGGCCATCATTTATTAACCCTGGATTAGCTTTTAAATATTTTCCAAAATGTATGAAAAAATTACCAATTTATTTCAAAATTCTAATCTTAAACATAGTGCCTTAATGCCAGCATCCAAAATTTTTAAATTTTCTAAACCTTCTAATCTAAAATTTTTCACGTTTAAATTCTATAGGAATTTGATGGCTAAGTTGGGATTGATAACTTAAAATTACTTATATGACACTATATTTTCATATAAATAAAAATGAACTTAATTGTATAGCGATTCTACCGAGACCTGAACGTATAATTACTTCTACACATGTCACAAAAATTCCCTCGCAAATTCAAATAAACTACTTAACACAAAAGAGATGATTTACAACAAAATCAAATTAAACACAACTCCGACCTAACATCAGAAATATAATTACATGCCAAAGAAACAAACGTTACGTTTGACTTCGGAAAATATGCAATGAGTTAATTCAACATCTCAAAATAGCGAAATACAAGGTTCACAAACTTGTAATGAAACTGCCAACGACCATAATGACGAAAATATAAAACCTAGTTCAGTTATCGACATTAGTACGACGAACAAATAAATATCAATGACCCACCAGCTGTACGTCACTGTACACAAGTCATTATTAAAGATACATTACATTCTCCAGCGCGATCCAAAACGTAAATTTTATTTTAAAAGAAAGGGAGGGTAACGTTGCAGATATCTAGCGACATTTTCGAAGAAGATGCATTAAATCTCGTTAAGGAACATGTAGTTACCGACAAATAGGACTATTTATATTTGGAGGACTCAAATACTTACGAATTATTTTACGAAATAATTAAAAATTACTATAAAAGTAATGTACACAAATGATTACCAAATTTGCCAAATAAGCAAGTATGTTAAAATACAGGTAACAAGACGTTTCGAAATAATGCATCTCGACACATATGCATTAGAGCAAACTAAATTTTTAAGTATCATTGACAGTTTTTCTAAATATGCTCAAGCATTCCCCCTGAAATCCTTAGTTTTTACAGAAATAATCGATAATTTATGAATATATTTTTCCCACTATAAAATACCCAAATTGTCGTAGGCAACGGAACTGAGTTCAACAATTTAGTTACTACAATTGCATAAAATTAAAATTTCTCTTTACCCCATCATCCGCAATCGAATGGTTTTATTCAAAGACTCCACTCGTCCCCGTCTGAACACATACATTTATTAAACAATAATAGAATTAAGGCAATCCCCATATCCCAAAAAATGATCTATGCGATACTAGCTTATTAAAATGAAACCTATTGCCGTAATAAACGGTCACATTACTATGGATAATTCCTTCGACATTAACTTGGATCAACTATTATAAACTCTCGACGAGAGCTTATTATATCCCTACTATATTTAAATGGCCGTATTCGTCGTGGCGTACTTTTTGTACATTTTTAAATTTGGTCGGTATCTCTCGTAAACACTTTCAAATAAGCTTTTGATTTTTGTACGTTTTTAGAGCATACTTCTCGAAGAACGGTACTAAACGAATCTTCATATCATTCTTGGTTTTTTGTCTATTAATGAAAACTAAAAGTTTTTTTTCGAGTTTTCTAGAATTTACTATGAAACACGATAACTGTCGAAAAAATTAAAATATCGATTTGAAATTTTTAGGAAACGTTCCTTTTTACGGTCTCATAAACCCCTTCGAAAATGGGTTTTGGGTATGGAAGTTTGGAAAGTATTTTTTTTTTTATTTCAAAGCCCCGGTTTTGTTCAAAAACAAGGGACTATTGATCGCCCTCTGGTGGCCAAGCTTTTCGACAAAACAAAAAGGATTCTGAAAGAATATACAAGAATCTCTTATAGAACGATTTTTTAAAA
The DNA here is from genome assembly GCA_030620095.1 of Kuschelorhynchus macadamiae. Lineage (NCBI taxonomy): Eukaryota > Metazoa > Arthropoda > Insecta > Coleoptera > Curculionidae > Kuschelorhynchus > Kuschelorhynchus macadamiae. The sequence continues at coordinate 162,418 of JAUTXW010004335.1, forward strand.
ACTGTAAGTAAATTACATTTATCGCCGCTTCTTTAAAACATTTTCAATTTTTTCCACGATTTTTTTGCTGGCGCTCGCTAAAAATTAGTTTTATTTAAATTTGCCATCAGACAATATTATTAATGAGGCAAAAAGTACAAAAATGCGTTTTAAGTTCGCAGCTAAATGCTTTAGGAGAAAAACTACTTGCGAGTAATGCATTCAATTTTTTCCCGTTTGGTGGTATTACTCCGCCACTGACTAACATTAAATTTTATTATAAATCACCAAAATGCTCTCAAGTTTTGGGGTAATTTTTTTTAAATCGCAATTTTGTTTAAATAGCCGAAATTTTGTTTTCGCAGCCGTGAATTTTTGAGCATTTTTTTTCTATATTAAAACTTTTATAGGATTCGAAGTATCGATCTGCGATTTTCGGTAAAAGGATAATTCATGTAAATTTCAGAATCGTGATTTATTAAAAACAAATTTGACAGCTTCAAAAAAAAAGGTTTTTCTCCGGGACTTTTGAACTGCTTAAAAGTTTTAAATACAGTTTTGACAGTTTCATTTAACTTTTAGTGGAGTAATATAAGAAACAAGATATTTTGACAGCTCTCAAAAAATAATGTTTTCCCTATAACTTTTAAACTGCTTAAAATTATGAAATACGATTTTCATAGTTTCATGTTACTTTTAGAGGCGCAATTTATTTAAAAAAAGTCAGTCAAAAAGCTGCCTTTTTCCCGTAACTTCTAACACTTTATTAATTTTGAAATACAGTTTTCACAGTGCCATGTAACTTTTGGTGATGTAATTTATAAAAAAAAATATTGTGACAGCTGTCAAAATTATTGTTTTTTTTCGTGATTTTTGAATTGATTAAAATTTTTAAATACGATTTTCATAGTTCCATATTATCGTAAATATATCGTAATTTGTTTAAGAAAAATATTTTGACAGCTGTCAAAAAAAATGTTTTCCCTAACTCCTAAACTAACTAAAATTTTTAAATACGGTTTTTACAATTCCATGTAACTCTAATGTAAAAATATTTAGACGTCTGTCCAAAAAAAAAATTTCTTCCCTGCAACTTTTAAACTGCTTAAAAATTTTAAATACGTGTTGCAACGTTATATGTAACTTTTATTGTTGTAACTTAAAAAATATATTTTGACAGCTGTCAAAAATATAAATATTGGATAATATCCAGAGTGTATGATCAAATCATAGCCGTACGATTATGGTCTACAGAAAATATAAAAACGTTATAATCTGATATGTAGCTTGTTAATTAGCGACTATATTAATGACCATAAAAATAAAACTAAAAATCTTATATTCAGAAATAAACGAAAAAATAATCAATACCAAGGAAAATGTTATAAGTAAAATTAATGAAAACCGAAAGGACCTTGCATTAATTGCGTCAACTGAAAATGAATACTTAAAAAAGAATATTAGAGAGAAACACGCCGACAAGTTTCTAGAAGCCAGCTAAGTTGATTTCAATATACACAAACCGTAAAAGTGCAAAAATAGGTTCTCATGAAGAAGTTCACCTTGGTAATTTAAAACGTCCTTTGAGAAAAAGATATAGTTTTGCTAAGTCTTATTTTCTCTTTTCACGTTCTTATTCGAAGAAGAATTAGCTCTGAGAAAACTGAATAAAAATGCTGGAATAATTCGTTTTAAATTAGGTTCGTATACATATACTTTATTTCATTATTACGACTTTAATTTCATCATTATAGGAATGTGTCATGGTAAGCCGTCATGTAGAGTATTTAAACAAGTCGTCTAATTATTTTAAAATTTTAAATTTAACACAAAATTAAAGAAATTATTCCTCATACAAATAAAATAAAGCGAGGATAGCTAAATATTCTTAGGATCAGTTTTCGAAGCCGCTACTGGTAACTTAGATGCTTCGGACGGAGAAAAACACATAAAACTTATTGTTGAATTGCAAAATAATTAAAGTAAATTAAGTTCAGACATAGATACAATTTAACAGTACTAGTACTGTTCAACAAATTAGTCACAACAAAAAATTGTTGGAAATCAAATTAAATCAAGCTAATTTGACAATTGAAAAAACTGCTTATCGAGAAAATGCTATTCTAGCTTTCTTTAGGATAAAAGTTATATATCCAGCGTAATTAAAAATCCTAAGATCTTTACATTCAATTACTTAAGATTCTAAATCAAATTGGCTCAACATATATACGTGCTCCTGTAATTAATATAATTAAATTGTTTTATTCTTGTTAATAAAGTTAAATATGTGTTGGAAATTCCAACAACACACCCGGAAAACGATTCTATCTCTATTATAGACAACATTTAAGTAAAGGTCGGTTTAAGGTTACCTTACCGAAAAATAAATTAATTTTAAAAAACGAACTGCGCTACGCATTTACCAAGTCAAGAATTCAAGGAAACGAAGACCCAAACCTCTATCTATAGAAAAATAGATCTTCAAGAAATCAATCAAAGAAGCCCATGCACTGTCAAGTTATTGGATTCTGCGGAAGACACTTCCATATACACAGAAACTGAGACAAAAATCACGAGGCCTATAGTCAATCAACTGACCAATGAATTTTCGTCCTGCCGAACGAAAATATTGTCATATGTTATGGGGAAGAAGAAAGTCAAATATTTATTATTTTGTATATATTTGGTCCAAATACCAACCACCTATAAAGTAATTATCGATCAAGAAACAATAATCAATAATCGAAAGCCGATATTAAGCAACAGCCAACCAATCTTATTTCGTGATTTTACAGAGAAAGTCTACTATTAATTCTTAATCGCAGTGCCCATCTTCGAGAAGTGGTTGAAGCTTTGTGGGAAGGAGTTATCTTACACCCTCTGCATGAAGACTGTGGGCTGCTAACGAAGCAACCTGATTATCATTTTCTTTAATACACTGTTGTAATGGTGTTTTACAGTCACTCGGAGTTGATACATAAGTTGTAAGGCATCAAACTATTTAATTTTTGAAATAAATAATATTTTTTAAAAACGCTTTTTCGTGATCCAATAAGTTAACTCATAGTAATAAAAAGATCTTATCACTGATAATTTCGCAATGTGCTATTTTGTAGCTTAGGTTAAAATTTCAAAGCGAACGGTTTTTATAGTATAAATATATATAAATATCGATTTTTTTACCATCAGTTGAAGATTCTAGAATGCTTAAATCCTGCTTGTTTGTTTTATTCTGCACGAAATTGTTCGACAGAGTAGTGAATAAACCAGTCTGTTCTATATTTGTGCTCTCAACACCTTTTAACTTCTTCACTGTGCACTTGGGTTGTAGTGTTGTATGAACATATCCATATGGTAATTTTATCGTAGGGAAGTGTTGTCGTCAGCTACTCTCCTTAGGATACAATAGGACTTATTATAAAGAAATTGCCTTCTTTTGTAAACACGTCTGTGGTGATCTGAAAATAATTTCTCTAACACTACTTTAGAACCATATTCCACATAAGTGTGCTAGTTTTTAAGCTATCGTTACGGAAGTTGGGGTTTCTTGGGACAAGAAATTAAAAGGCCGATCAAGAATTTAACTCACTTCATAAAGAAATGGCAGATACAATGATGACTTTCGAAAATATGTGGAGAAACGAATTAAAGCTAAACTATTTCCCAATAAACCGACCTGAGACAATAAAAAAAGTAAACCCCAGTGGCAGATTATGCAGTAGGTACCAGCATAGGAGCCCTCTAGTTCAGTCGATCATTGAAAAGTCATATATAATTTATTCTTAAATACACAAAATACAATTTCACATTATTTTTAAAAGTTATAGAAACTTATCGATTCGCTATCAGTATCCTCTAGCTAAACCATAACATTATTCTTAATATTAGAAAAATGCACATTTTGTTAATTACGTCACGTCTCGCGAGCAGCTTGATGTAACTGGGTATATATGGACAACAAATTTAATATGGACATCTATCAAACTTCTTATTTTCATTTACGGATCAATCTAGAAATCTTGATCAAGACCGCCATAAACATTTGGCAATTAAATTCGTTGGAAATTAAACTATTTATTTTATTAATGATTTTAGTTAGTCGTCCGTTACTTAATTTATATTATGTCAAGTTTTCGGAACAAATAAGAATATTTATAGAGGCTGAAACTAGAAACAATATTTTAAAAATCGGTAAATTCGCCTTTACCCATGCACCAATTCTCTCGTACAGAATTTAACTACGTACATATAATACAGTCTTTATACGCATATAATTAGTTGGAGATAACTTTATACAATTCCTATACATTGTAGAATATTTAATTTTTCCTTAGTTTTTAATTAATTTATTATTATTATTATTTTTTGATACGTCCTTTATTTTTTTACTCCATAAAAAGGTTTTATTCCAGAAAACGTTATTTTGACGAATATTTAATCATTTTATTAGTCAAATGGGTGAAATAGTTTTTAGTATTGAATTTTTAAATATTTCATTAGGCCGCCATTTTGTTCCGCCATAATGGCTTTATACAAACATTTTGTCAGTGTAACCTTATATCACACTTTATCTGTGTAAATTCCACTAAAGTCCATCCGACAAATACTTTATTTCTTTTTTTTTACATTTTGTGAACCGCCATTTTGTTCGGCCATATTGGATTTACCATAATGTTACCATTCCTTCCCCAAATGACCCTTGTTTTTTAACCAAAATTTGAAGTCAATCGGAAAAGTAGTTTTTGAGCCATGCCACCCGGCATTGTATAGACAGAACCACAGACCAACAGATTGACAGAAATGGAAAATATATTATTCGTAGTCCAGAGACCCTATTACGAAAAGATCTGCAAAAATCTCGGAGAGTGGTTTTTTCACGATTACGAGGGAAGTAAAAACGGCTAATTATTCGAAAAAATACAAAGGCCTTTCAATTTTGTTTTAAATTTTGCCATGTCTTATAAAACCGAAATAATATACAAGATGTCTCAACAAGCAGGTCAGACGTCGACTTGCATTTTAAAAATAAAGCATCATTTCTTTTTAGAATTTTAAATTCTCCTTAAGTTTTTCATTTTTCATGTGGCATATCCTATACCAGATTTCACCAGTTTTCGAAGCATTCATGTCGGAAATTTGACAATATTAGATCTTGAGCGGCTATGAAATATAAACGATTTGACTTACAGTAAAATGAATAGCGGCCAAGCATCTTGTAAATCTGCATATTAACTCCTAAACAAAAATAAAAAAATTGCTATAATAAAAATTAGAAAAAAATCTAATGCCATTTTTACTTGAAAAATTACATCATCGTCCAGATAATGTTCAATCCGTTTTGCCATAAGTCTAACTGTTAAGATTTTACTGCCTCTCAAAATCGGAAATTGTCAATATCTTAAAAATAGTTGAAACCAGGTATCTATAGGATATATTACACGCGTTTTTTATATATTACAAGTGTTTTATTTAAAAAATAAAACTTACAGCAGAGCAGATTGTTTGATAGTTTCTATATATAAAATGTGGCAAAAATAAAAAAATTATAGACCGCTCTGCGCGTTTTTTTAACTGGAAGTTGATAATAAAAGTCTTCTTATACAAAAAGGTGGTCGTTAGAAAATACTAACATGAGGGTCCTTATATTATTATGACAAAATTGCTAAAATAAGTAAGAATCTGCTAGGTGGGCTACTTTCTTTTTACTTTAAATTATTTGCCATCTTTCGATCAGCCAATTAAAAACGAATTTTAAAACCACCATCTTGTAAAATGAAACAGTTTATTACGATTTATGAAGAACAATCTGTTGGAACGAAGCCCCTTCAAATACCTAAAAAATCAGTGCTTTGTTACCTGATATATGCAACGAATACTTCTTATTTAAACTTTCTAGTATTTGAGTATTGTGAGTACCTCTGAACGATTTTAACTTCCCAACATTGGGTTCCATTAACGCTAAGCCCAAGAATATTCAGACATAATCCATTTCTAACTTTAATATATACCGGTGTTTGCCTAGTTCGAATCCGGTTGCTCTAGAATTCTAAAGATCAAAAAAAAATTTAAATATATATTTGGTTTATCTTTATAGGCTTAGACCTCTCGTTGTATTTAAAAAGCATAGTTACATAATTCATAGTCAGAATTCAGAAGACCACTGATATTACCGAACGATTGCACCGGGTATTGCCTGAAGTTTTCAGGACCATCGTGCAGGATACACATTAAGTTGTAGGACCCGTCGCAAAAGATGTAAGGGCCTATTCTCTTTTTACTCCCATGATGCAAAATACTCCTTGGCATGTACACACTTCCCTTAAAACAACTTAAATATGAGCTATTAAAAATTTAATTATACGGTTATTATATTATTAATTTTAGCTTTAGCCACTTAACATTGTAACATGCAAATCAAATAATTGTTCTGGAGTTTTAATTTAATTTATATTAATTGCCGGTTTTAATTGACGTAATATTTCCTCTTATCTTCGATGTTGCCAGAATAGGCAACTCGCATATACTTTATTATTATAAATAATTGAAGTTCTGCCGCATTTACGGCATGACGTTAGACCGTGCCTTTGTATTTCCTAAATCGTACTCGTGGTTGTCGTGGCAATCGTACTTTTTACATTAAGTCGTAATATCTGAAATACGTCTAGGAGTATTAATTAAAATTTGACACAACTTCGTCCCAGCCTTGGGGCTTTTCAACAATAAAAAGTATTGTTGTGCTGCAAAAGTCTTTTGTGACTGTGGGAATTTTTTTATCGGAGAAACTAAGAGTAAAACTACCATTGTATTTAAAAATGACCAAACAGGATCAGCTAGTCACTATGCGGTGCGATGCGCTGGTGCGATTCATTAATACTATTCATCAGTTCAGATGCATTAACGCATTGGCGCATAATGCAACGAATTGACGACTATTCACACCAATGCATTAATTTTTATTTAATTCGTCCGCATGAATTTCAACTTCGGTTTAAATTTCAGTATGAACTCCAAGGAAGATGACCTGCTATTTCTTGCTGAGGCAAATGCAAATATAATAATTTCCAATAATAGAAAAAAATGTGTTTTTGTCAAACATAGTACTTCCCCAAATATGTATATATGTATTAAATATAATAAATTGATAATAGTGTCGCCTTTTTTAAAAAATGTTGATAGTTTATTTATTAAAATTCAAATTTGAAACGAATCGGTTTGACCGTTCTCAGGTTATCGTTGGATAAAATTTTGTTTACACATACGCACATATATCCTTACACACAATATTTTTGCCTAAAAAAAGGTTTGTTAACTAGGGAAATAAAATTCATCAAGAATAAAAGAAATAAATTCATCAGTATAACGATTTTTTAGTTTATTATGGATATTGTTACCACTTGAGCGCAGGCGCCAGAGCGCGACAGTGCGAAAACTTCTTCTACCATACCGTTACGTACCCTCGCTGACTTCTCACCTTAAAAGGTTCGGTGCGCAAAATGCCTCTAGGATTATAGCAATTACAAAATAACCCTACTTGGTTCTTGGTGCGAAATTTACCTCTGCCTTTCCAGTTAGGGTAAACAGCGGATGAACAGGACCGCATTACCCATTAATCTTGTGAAAAGAAGGCCCGCCGCCACGCTTCATCCAAAATCGTTTATATAATTCTTCTTGTTTCATTTTATCAGTAAAGTAGGTAGTTTTTACATATGATTTTATTATATTGAAGAAGGCTATAAGCTTCTGCTATATGAAAGTCAACACCTTTTTTTTTGTCGTTACTTAATCTTTTTCCTACGAGCTTGGGGCCCGTAAATATGTTCGGACCTAAAGCTCCAAAAATGACTGATGCGCTAATGAGGATGAGGCTGGGAGCGGTATAGTCGATTTTGCACGTGGGCGCACAGTCGCCGATTTGCAACTTTTATGGGAACAAAAATTGTTTTAATTTGATTTTGTACTATTAAATTATATTATTTTGGAGTATTTAGCAACGATATGTGAATTTTTTACAGTTCAATTCAAGACAGTCTTCAACCGGACGCGAAACAGAAAGCTTCGAAAATGCTAATGCGCTAAACGTCAGCAAAATTGTTCTTTTCAGAACGAGAGTGATAAACGAATGTACACCCGGAATGAAACACATCATATATATATATATATATATATATATATATATATATATATATATATATATATATACCGCACGGCCGCCAGTGTTGACCTTCGCAAACGTATGGGGGTCTGCGGAGCTGTTTAAAAGGACTCCCGCATCGCAGATTCGAAGTTATTGGAGTTCCTTCTACTCGAAGCCTCGGTGCATTTGACAGACCGACCTGGCAGCAGCAGCCACCACTCCTAGGACCAAGCAAATGGTTTAGCCAGTACCGCCTCCTCTCACCGTAGCTCGCCACTTCAAAGAATGCTGCCAAGACGCCAGGATGCTAGTAGGTATGGGAAAGGTAACAACAGACGGTATATTGATATAGGTCCTTTTCTTGTGCACATACACGCGCATCATCTCTTTCAAACACACACTACACAGCATCCTAACATTCAGACTAGCACCGGGTCCTGTTTACGGGCTAGTCTACCACTTATTCTCACGTCTCTCTTATACACACAATATACATCTCCGGTCCTTAAGGTCATTATCGGGGTTCTGTTTACGAGTTGTCCGCACTATGGTTCTGTTTACGGGGTACCCTATCCTTTATGTCTTTCACACACACACACATTACACACTTGATATACATCATCTCTCTCAAACATACACTACACAACTCCCTAACCTTTAAGCTAGCACCGGGGTGTCTTTAAGGACTAGTCTATACCTTATGTCTCTCTTACAAACATCTCATCATACATACGCACATCTCTCATCCTTTAGGTCAGCAGCGGGATACTAGTTACGGGTTAACCTATCCTTCATACACAGGCACACTACACACAAGCTTCCTAACTTTCAGGCTAACACCGGGGTCCTGTTTACGGGTTGCGAGAGACATGATGATGATACACACACAAGTGCATCTGAGAGTATCTATAGCGATAGGTAGTTAAGTAACCTGGTATTGTATTGCAGTGAAGGTAACCCATGCCCGAGTACTCGCATTAATGAGTGGACATCGGCGTTGACTATCGTATAATCGTATGTACTGTCATTTATCAGAGAGTCGTCCGCATCGATCGCTGTCATTTAGTAAAGGTCTTTAGCTAACTCTCTCTCTCTTCTTCCTTCTCATGCATACATTCTCGTTCTTTCTCTTACTCATTAGGGTTTTCATTTGGTTTTTTTATGGGATCGAGCTTAGGATTTATTGTGAGATACAAGTACGTAATACATTCGATATCTTCTTTGTTTTCTAAATTGGTGTTTTATTTCTCTTTTTTTTCCGACTACCTCTAATGCTATGGTCTCTGTCTTGCGCATTGAAATCTGGTTAACCATCTCCACTATTTAAAAGCTACCTGTGTGCGTTTGTAGGCCCTTTACCACGTTAATCCAAAGAGTAGTGCCCGAGATTCAGCCGTTGTATACTTCAAGTGATGGATCATTAGATAAACGTCAGTGACCGAGGTTCATCAAAGGTTAACGAAGCACCGAAAGGAGTTACAACCTTGTATCTTAAAATCTAAGGGTTTGACAATCCCTGTTCATATGATATTTTTTCTCTATTTAATGAAGTAAATCCCGGGTATTTTTGTAGTTGCCATTACCTTGAATACTTTAAATTTTCGCTTATTCCTAACAAACTAAACATTTATTTTAGGGATTAGTTATTGTTTATGTCTGGAGCAAAAATGCGGAAACAAATTAGGAACACATGAAGACATCTAAACATAAAAATGATCACTACAAGAAAGCAAAGCGGCAAAGAAACGTTTTTCTTTGCATATTGATGTGATGTGCGCACAAGAAATGAAAATAAATATATTTTGAGCCGCAAATGAAATGTATGGACTTTAGATGGAATATTTGTCTTTGTAGATGGAAATAAAACAAATGTATGCAGCTAATTCTGGTTAAATCAATAATTCTTTGTGGCAATACCGAATATATCTATTTTAAACAATAGTAAGCTTTAGATAATGAAACATATAAAGTCCCATTGGGCATCAATAGATATCCGTGTGTTAAATATGTATTCAGAAATCTTGGGTGGAAATTTCTCTGGGCATTCATTGGCTCTAAATAGAGAAAATCTTTTGTATGCGGTTCCCACCTACGTATTGGCCGTACGTCATTCCGGACAAAGAGACTGCGGTCTCCACTTCTCAGCATCAGGTAATGAAATTTTGCATGTATTTAATTAATAATAATAATATCGCTTTATCAAGTTAAGAACTGATTATTGAACAGTATAAAAATAGAATGGATAAATACTTCAGAAAGCTATAGATCTCAACATGGAGAATTTCGTTTCTTAAACAATATCTTCTGATAGGCAGACATGTAGCCAGGAGGGGTTGGACCCCCGTCGAAACTCTAATCTTACTAATTTTCCTGAGGTTGGACAGTTTGCCCCCCCCCCCCACTTGAAATGAATTTCTGGTTTAGACCCCTCCCGCCGCACTGAATTTCTGGCAATGCACAGTAGTCCCAACAATATAAATTAAGCGGACAAAAATGTTTCCAACAACATTTTTTTTAAAGATGTCATTCTGAAAAAATAATGCTATAAGAATTGCTTTGCACTAAAACATATCTAGATATTTGTTAAAAATTATTTTGTCAGGTATTTACATCGTAAAATGAAGACAATCGCATTTTGATATAATTTTCAGAACAAAATTACATCACGTAGCTCCAATAACTAAACATAGGTCTTTAAGGTAATAAACAGCTATTATATTTACCTTGCATGCTTTGAGTTTTACAACAATTTTAAATATCTTCCGGATTTTTTCTTAGTTTTTAGCATTTACCAAGAAAATACTCCTAAAAAAGGATTATTAGAGGTTTAAAATATAAATTTTTTAATGTGTGGAACCTTCTTGCTAAGTTCAATCCAAAAATGGTTTGCGATCACCCGCGACCTCGGTACATAATGTCACTTTTGTATCAGTGAGTCACAATCAAAGTACAGGATTTTTGTTTATAAATACACCCCCCCTATTAACTTTCATATTTTTACAGATACAAAAAAAGTTAAATACAAAAGTTTCTTTAAAATAGACAAAATTTTTTATGGTGTAGTTTTTAGATATACAGGGTGTTTCGTTTTTCAGGAATCAACATCAACTTTGATTTTTTAAAGGGAACGCTGTGTATATTATCGACTAGAATAATAGAGTTTTTATCCCGTTTCCAACGATATAGGGTTTATTGATATTTGCTTTGGTAGTTTTTGAAAAAGTTTTCGATTTAAATTTTCGGTAGTTGGCAATGACGCTTGGACGATATTACTTTTTATATATGCTTCATTAATATTATTCTTATATAGGATGAAAACATCCCGATTATAGCTTTATAAGGTTTGTTAATATTTTCTGTTGATAATCCATTTTATTATTTTTATTATTATTTCCACTTTATCATTGCCACATTTTCTCCTCTACAAACTGGTGTGGTTAGTTTTTGAATCCGACGTTTTGAATTCGGGAAACCATCATCAACTTTTTTAATTCAAGTACGGACATGGATTTTTCCTTTCACTAATCAATACCTTTAATAACCTTAAAACAATCACATCACATCTAGTGACAACTAGAAGAATCATTACGCTACAGTTAATAGCTCTACATGAAGAGCAAAAAAGGCGCTTTTTTCTGATATTAAGCTCATTGTAATCGGTTCATCGAAAGCAGAAATATAAACGTTTGAAAGAAAAAAATTTGACCTTTCCCCACCACTTTAATATTGAAAATAGAAAAAAATGATAAATAACAAAAATCCTTTTTTAAATTTCAATTTTTCTTACATTGTGTTCACAGGTACGTACCCTCGAAAATAAATTTCGTGATATTATAAAGAGCACAAAGATAAAAAATATTGAATCTGTGCATAACTGAAACAACGAAAGTTATAAATAAATCAAATAATTTAAATAAAAGGGACGAATCATTAAAGTTACCAGCAGTACGGAAATCAATCATATATAAACCAAAAACCATATAAAATCAAGCGGCATTAGTCCAGCAACAACGTCTCGAAAATATAAACAACGACGCATAACCGTTTAGATATAACCTTCGGCCGAGGGTGGGGGTATAAAAGGAAGCTTCGCTGTCACTAACTCTTTTAGTCTTCAATCGGACGCGAAACTTTGAAAATGGCAAATGCGATTTTGGCGAAACGTCAGCAAAATTGTTCTTTTCAGAACAAGAGTGATGAACGGATGTACACCCGGAATGAAAACACAACATATTTTTCCATCCGTGCAGGACTACGGTACGAATCAACATATATATATATATATATATATATATATATATATATATATATATATATATATATATATAAAATCGCCATCTTCGTATATCGCTTGTTCATTGGCGGTAAATGTAAATAGAGTTCGTTAAATCTCCTACAGAATCTCTCTACATTGGCTTGTGTATTATTGTATTTATTACAAAGAGATCTGGCAACATTGCAGTTTTAAAACTATTTTTAAATGATAGGTCGCTTCCTCCTATACCTGCTCACCAAATTTCAAAACTATTCAATTTCCAGATACTTCTAATGTACCATCGAATGTGGAATACCACATTTGAATGAAAAATCATTAGTTTCAATTTTCATTATCAGAGACCTCAAACTAACCAAAAATTCAAGCGATTTGACCAAAATTTCAATTCAAATGTTCGTTTAATACTACAAAATTTAACCAAAATTTGTCATAGAAGTGAAGACATGGGCGTTTTGTTGACTTGGAAAAAAAAGCAGCCATGCCACTTACAGTAACGAAAAATACTTTACACTCTTTAATGTGATTGATGGACTGGGATAAAACTAAATTTAATTTATGAGCAAAACAATGGACAAACACAGCACTTGGGAAAGTTTCTCGAACTTTAGCTTGCAGACCCCCTAATTGTCCTGCCATCACTGCAGCTCCATCATAGCTTTGAGCCACTAATTTTTTCTCTCCATTAATTTCTTTAGTAACGTTATAAACTACGGTATATAATTCATTTGCTGTACGATTTTCGGACACATTCTTAAAACTTAAAAATTGCTCTTGAATACTTCCGTCTGTTTTAACGTAGCGTATTACTATAGATAATTGGCTAAAATTAGTGATTTCAGTTGTTTCGTCCAGAACAATAGCAATGAACCGCGCCTCGCCAATCTCCTGCTTAATTCTTTTTAGAATAATGGTTGCAACAGCGGAAATTAAATCATTCTGTGTTCCATTCGACGTTCCGCGAAAAACGCTAGACTGCTCTAAATGATTTTTTAAGCAATCATCATATTTAGCCATTAAACTAAGTAAATCTTGAAAATTTCCTCTGTTTGAAGAAACCCTTGTTTCGTCATGACCTCTAAATCCCAATTCGTGCTGTCCGAGAAAACAATTAACATCGATAAGTCTTCTTAATATTTGCCTATTTTTATCGACTAGTTCATTGTGTTGGCGGTGACTAATTTCCAACTGTTTATTAATGGTGTGTTCAGTTCTGGTTTTGCCGAAGGCTTTTTCTTTTATGACAGCCTGCAAATGCTTTTTAGACATAATGTGTCTTTTTACAGCTTTATGAAAATTGTTTAAATCGGAAAAACCAGTTTTATTCCATAGACCTTTTTCATTTTCAAAAAGTAAACATGGCCAACAAAATAAGTTACTTATATTTTCACACCCTGTTAGCCATTTAAATTGTTCGTATTGTTTTTCCGGATAAAAATGTCTAATACAGTTTTTCATTTTTGTAGTTAAATTTTTCATAGGCGGTTTTGCCCTTCCTTTGGAAATTATTTGAAGCTTATCAGCGAAGTTTAATGTTGAAAATCCCTTTATTATTAAGACACACACCACACATTCACACACACTCTTCTTACTAAATTCTCCAACATTTTCAAGGTTATTACCGACAGCCGAAGTTGACGATATTTGCATATCCACGTCCGTATTATTGTGTTCCATATCGCACCATGCACGACGCGACGTACGTATTACACAACACACGGATAGCCGTTCAAACAAAGAACCTACTCCAACGATAGCTTCCGCCCCCACTTAAAGCACGTGTCTAAAATGCAAAAATTGCAAACAGGCGCTGGAAAGTTCAATAACCTCTGGCTCGATTCACAGGAAATCAAGCATATAGGACTTGGCTGCAGAGAAGCTAGCGGCCCACGTAGGTTCTTTTCGATTTCTATTGTGGCTCGGTCGGAGTCAAGGCCTCGTTTATTATGGGCTTGATAATTAAGATAATATTTTAGTATTTTTAATATAAACTAAATTAATGGTTCCCTTGCTTCCATGGACTGCACGCCCCTGTATTATACAGATTTATGATGGCAGTGATCTTTATATATCTTACCAGAAACGCCTTCTTTGTATATATGTCGTCAAGGTTAAGGAGATAAACCACTAAAATGTTTTTCAATCGACACTGTATATTTACAACAATTAATATACAATAATGACAAACATATTTATATTTGAATATTTATTTGAACATTCTCATTTCTTGTAAATATATATATATATATATATATATATATATATATATATATATATTTATGTACAATTATTTGGTAATAATTAAGTTAATAACACAAATCCTATAAATATCATTTTTTAAAGTTTTTAATTTATTTATTTTTATTATTATTGTTGATTTATTTGTTCATTACTTTTATACATTTACGCAGTCTACAATAAATAAATTATGTTCTTTATTATTGTCCCCATAAAAAAGAAGTTTTGATTCCAGGAATTCGTTTTACTGAATTTCTTAACATTTTATTAGGCCGCCATTTTATTTTGTCCTATATGATTCCCACTAAAAATTTAACAGTCTATCCCTGCTAACGTATGATTTTTGTATAAAATTTTAAGTCAATTGGATAAGTAGTTTTTTGGTACTGAATTTTTAAATATTTCATTAGGCCGCCAATTTGTTCGGCAATCATGAATTTATACAAAAAATTTACCTATTATTTATTTTCCCTATTTCTTTTTATCCATATTTTTAAGACCATTTGGTTAAATAGTTTCTTAATAATGATTTTGTTTACATTTTATGAGGCCGCCATTTTGTTCCTAACCTAACCTAACCTTGAAGACATATGTACAAAGAAGGCGTTTCTGGTAAGATATATAAAGATCACTGCCATCATAAATATGTATAATACAGAGGCGTGCAGTCCATGGAAGCAAGGGAACCATTAATTTAGTTTATATTAAAAATACTAAAATATTATCTTAATTATCAAGCCCATAATAAACGCGGCCTTGACTCCGACCGAGCCACAATAGAAATCGAATAGAACCTACGTGGGCCGCTAGCTTCTCTGCAGCCAAGTCCTATATGCTTGATTTCCTGTGAATCGAGCCAGAGGTTATTGAACTTTCCAGCGCCTGTTTGCAATTTTTGCATTTCAGACACGTGCTTTAAGTGGGGGCGGAAGCTATCGTTGGAGTAGGTTCTTTGTTTGAACGGCTATCCGTGTGTTGTGTAATACGGACGTCGCGTCGTGCATGGTGCGATATGGAACACAATAATACGGACGTGGATATGCAAATATCGTCAACTTCGGCTGTCGGTAATAACCTTGAAAATGTTGGAGAATTTAGTAAGAAGAGTGTGTGTGAATGTGTGGTGTGTGTCTTAATAATAAAGGGATTAGCAACATTAAACTTCGCTGATAAGCTTCAAATAATTTCCAAAGGAAAGTCAAAACCGCCTATGAAAAATTTAACCACAAAAATGAAAAACTGTATTAGACATTTTTATACGGAAAAACAATATGAACAATTTAAATGGCTAACAGGGTGTGAAAATATAAGTAACTTATTTTGTTGGCCATGTTTACTTTTTGAAAATGAAAGAGGTCTCTGGAATAAAACTGGTTTTTCCGATTTAAACATTTTCCATAAAGCTGTAAAAAGACACATTATGTCTAAAGAGCATTTGCAGGCCGTCATAAAAGAAAAAGCCTTCGGCAAAACCAGAACTGAACACACCATTAATAAACAGTTGGAAATTAGTCACCGCCAACACAATAAATTAGTCCATAAAAATATGCAAATATTAAGAAGACTTATCGATGTTAATTGTTTTCTCGGACAGCACGAATTGGGATTTAGAGGTCATGACGAAACAAGGGTTTCTTCAAATAGAAGAAATTTTCAAGATTTACTTAGTTTAATGGCTAAATATGATGATTGCTTAAAAAATCATTTAGAGCAGTCTAGCGTTTTTCGCGGAACGTCGAATGGAACCCAGAATGATTTAATTTCCGCTGTTACAACCATTATTCTAAAAAGAATTAAGCAGGAGATTGGCGAGGCGCGGTTCATTGCTATTGTTCTGGACGAAACAACTGAAATCACTAATTTTAGCCAATTATCTAGAGTAATACGCTACGTTAAAACAGACGGAAGTATTCAAGAGCAATTTTCAAGTTTTAAGAATGTGTCCGAAAATCGTACAGCAAATGCATTATATACCGTAGTTTATAACGTTACTAAAGAAATTAATGGAGAGAAAAAATTAGTGGCTCAAAGCTATGATGGAGCTGCAGTAATGGCAGGACAATTAGGGGGTCTGCAAGCTAAAGTTCGAGAAACTTTCCCAAGTGCAGTGTTTGTCCATTGTTTTGCTCATAAATTAAATTTAGTTTTATCCCAGTCCATCAATCACATTAAAGAGTGTAAAGTATTTTTCGTTACTGTAAGTGGCATGGCTGCTTTTTTTTCCAAGTCAACAAAACGTACACAAGTTTTGAACTCCATTGTCCACAAACAATTGCCCAAAGTAGCTTCTACTAAGTGGAACTATAATGGAAGACTTGTGTTAATAGTATCTGAAAATCGTGAATCACTGATTGAACTATTTGAGAATATAATAGAAAATAATGAAACGTGGGACTCAGAAGCAATAAATAGTCCGAGGGGGTTCTTAGGCTGTTTGAAACGAGATTTTAATTTTAATTATTTGTTGAACATATTTTCAGAAATATTTATATTATATTATATATAATATTACCATATATTACAAACTAAAACAAATGATATTGCTTTTTGTCTAAAAAAGTGGATAATTTGGGTTCATGTTAAGCCAAAAAAGAGATGACTTTGACCAATTTTGGGAGAAAATGATGACGTTAAATGTAGAGCAACAAGCTAAGCGTCTTCGAACAGACAAGGTCGGAGATGTTCAAACATCATACAGACGCCTCTTTTATGAAATAATCGATCAAATTCAGCAACAAATAAACTATAGATTTAACGGTTTAAATAATTTTAAATTCCTCGAGCTCTGCAATTTTGATGCATTTAAAGGAAAAACTTTTCCAGAAGATGCGTTTAAAACTCTTCTTCTTCATTATGGCCAGTTCTTCGACCGAGTGTTACTGCGATCTGAATTAAAAGTGATTTACGAAACTGATGACATTAACGCAAAAAATAACGCTAAGGAACTAATGCAATTTTTAAAAGACAAGGAGCTAGAGGATGCCTACACCGAAGTGTCGAAATTGTGTGAATTAGTATTGACAATACCTGCCACAAGTTAGTAGAACGCAATTTTTCAACACTTAAACGTATAAAAAATTTCGTGAGAAATTCAACGGGGCAGGAGAGACTTTCGCATACATCGCTGTTGCCCATTGTAAATAAACTTCTCCAAAATATGTCGGAGCATCGACGTTTTTATGATGACGTCATTGACAAATTTGCAAAAAGTGATCGAAGAATGGAATTACATTACAAATAGGTAAGTTTCTAAAAATTGCTTCCCTTTCATAAAATTTCACCGCACGCCCCTGGTATAATAAGTAATCCAATCTGGCAACATTGCACAAAAAAATTAAAAAATTAATATCTAGATAAAATCAATATCGAAATTGTAGTAAATTTGTTTGAATGGATGACAAATATAATACAGTTAGGTTAGTTGTTCAACAAACGTAAAACCGTACAGGTTCTTGATTATATTTTTATGATTTTCCTTAAATTTCACACATACACACAACACTTCAATTTAACAGTAGAGCAATGTGTTTTGTCATTTCAGCTTTACAAATGCATGTAATGGATACTTTTTTTACAGAAAACCCTAATTTACTAGGGGTAGAAATTTAAGAAACATAATGTTTTATAAATTTGCTTATTTAAATATATAAATTTCTTTTTAATGCATGATTTTTTACGTTAATTGAACTCTAAGTATTTTTAAGGCAATGCTCCGAGAGTTGTATTAATGCCGGGAAACTCTCGTTCATAGCAATCTTGTCTTGCGTCGTTGGGAATACTAGGATACAACAACTTGACATCTGCGCTTGATATGGTTACAAGAACTACGTCTCGTGTAGTTTTTTACATATAAAATAGGCTTTTTCGGCAGTCGGTGATGTTTTTCTAGTTTTTATAGCGTTTTTAGAGAATTTACAGCCCTAACAATAGGTCTCACGGGCGCCTCTGATTTGCGTATTTTGGTAAACCGTAGATTATATGAGTTTTCCCGTAGTACGATTTTTTGTTGTATTTCAGAATTTATTGGTGAACTTTTTATTTTTATTTTTAGTTGTTTATAAGACTTATCTTGTAGGATATTTAGCATTTTTTGTATGTAGTCTTGGGTATTTATAACTACGATTGCGTTTCCTTTATCCCCTAGAAGAATTGTGATGTCTTTATTTTTGCCAATGTTTGTTAGGGTTCTTTGTTTAGTAGCACTTAGAACTTGTCTTGTCGGATTTTCTTTACGTACACCTATCAGACATATTTTTAGTGCTGTTAATTCGCGGTTACGAAAGCTGGAACACAACCGACTGTCGAAAAAGCTGATCCGCATGTAAAAAACTCAGAACATTTCACTCGAATTATACGAGACATCGTTCTTGAAAAAGACGATATCATAACAAACCCTGATGTCAAGTTGTATTCTAGTAATATATGCTATGAACGAGGATTTCCCGGCACGTATAATACAAGTCTCGTAGCATTACTTTAAAAATATCTATTTTCATTTAACGAGCAAACGTATAAACAAATAGATTGTATTCCAATGGGGTTCTAACTATCACCAGTTGTGGCGCATGCTTGAAGCTCAGGTTAGGGATTGTTTATGTGGATAAGACGTTTATTATATATCAATAATGTCCTAAAGCGCTCGAAAGTTTTCTGACTAACGTAAATTCAATGCATCCCAAAATATCATTTTATCTAGAGTTAGAAGAAAACAACAAACTTCCATTTTTAGATGTTATGGTCACAAAACTGCATAACCATAGACAAACAGAAAACCAACACATACCCACAGATATTTAAATGCAACACAAATGTGATTTTGGCGAAACCTTAGTAAAATTGTTCTTTTCACAACGACAGTACTGAAGGATGCACACGGAATGAAAACAGGGTATTTTTCCATCCGTGTAGGGTTAAGAATCAATGCGTTATTCTGAACACAGCTTAAGGTAGCAAAGATAAGCCTTTGAAAAAAAACTGACTGGAAGAACGGTAACCATGACCTTGACGAGATCGGGAAGGTCCCAAGATGTTATTTCCGGTTTTCAGTGATATACTCAATTTAATTTTTACTTTAAAATTTACAAACTAAATTGGAACAAGCCAATTAATGTGATACAATATTTCAGCAGTCTGTTTAACATTTTCTTGATCAACTGCTAAAAAACTAAAATTCATATCTTTAAAATGGTATTATTTAATTATATCTTTTACATAATAAACCTTTTCTACAAATGCCCTTATATGTATTCGGGAGTTTAAGTTTAGTCCTAGTTATTGATGCTTAAAAATTGACACTGGGTTCCAAATAATTATTCACCAAGCTTATTAAGTAATGTGGAGTTTTTTCCGTGTGTGAAAAAAACCCATTACAGGCAAAAACACATTTACAGTGTCCTTTTATTGCAGCTTACTCTAAAAATATACCTCCGCATCTAAGAATTTAACAGCGGTGTCTAGGCGAACCGATATGAAAAAATGTGCATGTCTAGCTACATTTATGCCTTTGATAAGCAATTAAATGCCGTCCATATAATCTTTTTCTTGTTTATTTCTTTTCGATTTATATTTCTGCTTTTTAATTAGTTTATTTGAATTTAATAAAAAATATTTAGTGATTTTTTTTATGAATAAGTAGAATGATTGTCTTCAGTTTAACTAGAAAAGTACGTTAATATTCAGAAATATTATAAATCATAATGCCAATAAAGCTGAAGACAGGAAATTTCAGTGACATGTTTTTTTTATAAGTAACTCAAAATATGCTTTATTGTCTTTGAAACAAAATGATTGCTAACTAACAAAATTAGTACTCTTTAGAATAAGTAAACCTAATAAAAGGATAGTTGTAAGCCTATATTTACTCAAAAGCGAATTTTAACATTGCCCTGTATATATATTCTTAAGTGTCTAATTTATACAAACAATAACCTTAAATTATTTGTCAAACCGGGAGAGACTAATTAGTACAAGGCTTGAAATGAGAATTTCATTAGTGTACCAACTCATAAAAACTCACTCTGTCAGAGATCTCCGTATTACAGTTTTCTGTCCCTTTATAATAAACCGCCCAAATACTATAAAATTCTTAGTGGCAACAATTTAGGAACAAAGTCAGACAATTTCTTATTGATAAAGGTTTTTATTCGGTACAAAAATATTTGCAGTCTTGAGCGTTTCGTTACTGCTTGACACATGATAATATTTATTCTAATAGTTTGTCTTGTTTTTCTTATTCCATGTTCTTGTGCGAATTGTTCAGTTTTTATATTTTATGGTTATGTGTATTTATTTTTCTAAAAAAAACATTTTTTTTAAGATGTTTACATGTACGTTTTTTATTTGTGTTTGTATTTTTTAATGTGTATTATAAGTGTATATTTATATTTTAATTTTATACTTTTTCTTTTTTTTTATATATATATATATATATATATATATATATATATATATATATATATATATATATATATATATATATATATATATATATATATATATATATATATATATATATATATATATATATATATATATATATATATATATATATATATATATATATATATATATATATATACTTTTTGACGACCCTTTATACAATAATGTATTTTATGGTAATATAAACTATTCTATTCTAATACAAAATGAATCTCACAAAAAAAACATGAACATGCAGTAAAGTAGAGTAAAAACAAAAGAAATAATAATAAAATAGTAAAACAGTGTATAAATGCAACAAACACACAAACCTTTATGAAAAGAAAAACGAGAACAAGTACAAATTAATTATTTAAAGTTTTCCTCTGTTTAGGAATCTCATCTCGAACCCCTTGCAAAAAAAATGATCTTATCAGAACGTAATTATTAGACAAGTTTAAAACGAACATTATAACTATAAGCTTATAACCAATTTTTGAATATTATTATTATTATTATTATTACAAAAAAATTTACTTTTTTTTTTGGAAATGCTGGTGTCTTTTATTTAAAATTTAATTTCATTATGAAATCAAATTTTGTAATTGAGAATGTAACACATACATAAAAAGTGCAACAAATCAGAATTAAATTTTAATAAAGAGACCTAAAATAAAACATTAATTATGAATCATTCATCATGAAAATAAAAAAAGGTGAAGGCGAGATAAACTTTCTAGTTTTTTCGAAAAATACTTTACGCATTTTTTAATTTTTCGACATTCTACGCATGTTTATAATTGTTTATCAAACTTGACAATTATCTTAAAAGTATATGACAGGGATATTCTTTTTACGCACTGGTGTAGTGTGAATATTAAATTAGAATTTTTAAATTGGCCTCATAAATAAAGATTAACAAAAGTATGTAGGTACTTGGTATGATCTTTACATTATATGTACATTGGTAATTGCAGGACTCTCTAAAATATAAACACACATTATTTTATAGCTTTATTTACAAGTCTAAAAAAAACTAATATCAAATATATACTAACATATTTGATTTGTTTCAATCCTTCTTGACTGCATAGGAAGCTATTCCTTAATTGGTTTTTAATTAAGTTTGTTACTTAAATACATTCAATTTTTTCTCTCCTCATGTTTTGATACCATAAATCGTAGTAGTTTTTGTAAGAAAATATCCTGAATTGGCGAGGCATCGAACCCTTATCTTCTTTTGTAATAGTAGTTTAGTTTAACGCTAAAAAAGTCGGTAGGGTTAGGTTAGGTCTGGTTGGCATAGTTTAAGCATGCAGGGTTTAAAGTTTTTCCCAAATTATCTAAGGTTATAGCTTAGCTAAAATTAGGTTAGTCTTTTTACTTAAATTACCGTTCGGTTAGCTTAGCCAAAAATAGAATTTAATATTTGGTCATGTTTGGATCAGCTTTTAGTTCATTTAGGTCAGCTTAAGTTAATATGGATTTGTTTTGAAATAATCTAATAAAGTATATATCAATATTTCCTATAAAGAGCCTAAAAAATTATTAAAATCATTTAGCCAAATAAATCAGATTTGTCGCAAAATAGCAATGGAAAGTAATACGTTAAGCTATAAAACTTATTATTTTGTCTTATTTTTTCGTTTTAAAACATACTTAAGTTATTTAAATGTTTTGGATGAACAAAGAACTAGGTGAAATAATGTTACGCTGCTGTGTTTTTGCCAATTAGTTTCTCAGCTAACTATTATGACCCTTTAAGAATTATGATTTTTATTGTAATAACAACTAATTTTGCCTTTAACTCGAAATTAATAAATGCTGACGATTTTTAAAACTAAGAACTACATAAATTGCCAAAAAAGTATTTGTGGAGATATGTGACAAAACAAAACCACTTATCAATAACTTTTTATACGAAATACTATTTAAAAACTGATACAATTTATGTTTAAATTGGAGATGACGAAGGTTAGACAACACAGGTCAACGAACCTGAAGGTAAACGTTTGAAAATAAGGCCCCAAAAATGATGTAGTTCAAAAGCCTTCTAATATAAAATAAAGCATAACGCTCCTGCCAGTCAGTTTTTTTATTCAAAGAGATAAACATTGGTTATACGTGACAATCGTAATTACGGTAACCTAAAACTTATCATTGTCAACTTCTTTACACTTTGAAATCTTAAACTAAACTGATCCAAATAGATGCCTTTCGGTTCGCTTACTTAGTCTTCAGAAAATAATAGAACGCTCTAGAAGATTACAGAAGACTCTAGATATTACAAAGCGAAAAGAATTAAGCATATTAAGAAAGGACAAATGGCGCAAACATAAGCTAATTAGATAAAATGACAAATGAATTAACATAAAACTGTACATACAAACTATAAGTAGGACTAAATCCGTAACATTGCCTCCTTCTCAAAGTTGATCGTCCCGATCAGACATCTTCTGTATCTTGGTAACGGGCTAGTCGATGGAGGGACTTTCATTTTAGTAGAAAAGCTCTTCTGTATCTGGTATACCAGGTCGTTTAGCCGGTTCATCACACGGTCCGGGTCTTACCATGAGAAATAGATTACATCTTAAAACTTGTCACTCTCAACTGCTTTACACTTTGAAATCTCAAACTAAACTGATCCAAACAGATGCCTTTCGGCGCACTTATACAATCGGTCTAGAAAATTCTAGAAGAATCTAGATACTACAAGGTGAAAAGAATTACGCCTAATAGAACATTTAGGAGTGATTAACGACACAAATATAGTCGTAGCATGAATTAAAATCTATCCTAAATCTAATTGGTTTAAATAATTAATAAACAAATAAATTTACCTCGAAAACGAAGCGTTTGCAGTATTTTGATTTTGTTGCTAATTTGTTTAACTTCACTTATTTTGCTTGTATAATGATAATAAAATAGAGTTTAAGGTCGCGTAATTTTAATTTTAATGTCATCGAAATTATTGACCTCGCATATGTATTGTATATTTCCGTATTGTTAAGGTCATCTGGATTCATTAACCGCTTTACGGCAATATTATGTCCTAACGAATGTTATATTTACAATGTATGTATTTGCATTGACCTATCGAAAATTATGATTTTTTTTTATTAATATTTCGTTTTTTCGTTGTTTCGTTTTTTTTTAATTGTAACAATTTTCCTGCGGCAATAAAACATACTATTGTTTGTTTGTTCGTTTGCCCCCTCCAGAAAGGCATTCTAAATACGTCACTTCAGTTCAATCACCCCCTGGGACAATAATTCATTGACATCATGTATATCCTTTACCGAAATTATATACAGCATCTAGAGCACACACACACGCACACACACACACATCTTCCCCGAAAACCTTTGGACACGTACTAGTTTCCTATTGCTTTCATATTTTGTCGCCTTCATGAAGCTGAATCACGCGAAAAAGCTCGCTTGCAAAAATTATCTGATATGTTTTTTATTTTTCATAAGTACGTTTCTTATATATAAAGTTTCTTACAATTTGAAATTCAATTACTGAATTTTCGTTTTCATAAAATGTTTCTTTTCTATATACTATATTACGATATTATATACAGTAATAGTCTGTAAGTATCTAGGAAGCATTTTATTTAATCACTTTCTTATGCATTTTAAAAGTGTTTCGCATGCCCAAAATATCTGCTGAAACTTAAACAAGAGATTGCTTCCTAGTTTTTAATGAAAACATGGAAGGTTTTACAAACTTTTCGCTTTACACTTGACCAAATAGCTCGAAAGTAATTTAGAATTTTGCATTAAATAAAAAGTCTGTAGAAACTGTATTTCGACTTTGATGTGGTTTTGTGTATTCTAATAAAATAAGTCAATTTTAGTGATATGTATTCACGTTTATGTGGTACTGTTGCTACGCTTTCTAGGTTATGTTATAAGGTCTTTATTACCAAAAAAATTCTTACTTTCATATACAGCCATGTCCAATCCAGAACGTTGGTTTTTTTTTTAAACAAACAATGACTAGGTTAGGTGACGTTAGGTTAGATTGGGTTAATCTAGCCTTACAATACGTGTGTATTATTTAATTATAAATTAAGCAGACATATAGTTAAAATAGTTAACATATCGACCGAACTCAACAAAGTTGCTCGTAGTTACTTTATGGAACGGTTACGTGACTTTTGTTACCACGTAGTAAATCAGACCTCGGCAATAAGAGAGTAAATCAGGCAAAAATATAATTTTATTCAAAATATATTTTGTATTTTAAACTGAGAGTATTGTTTACATCTCTAAAACTATTAGTAATTTAAAAGTAAAATGTTGTATATTACAGAAAACGTTAAACTTTGTACTTGATGAAGTTTAAAAAAAAACGTAATGTCTTATAATCATACGGCATTACTAAATTTTTGTTTTCCGCAGGTCTTCCCGTAAAGGTGAAACATATTTTTTTGTCACCTAAATGACAAATATGACAGTATTTTATTTTATTTTTCTCTTTTGTCAGAAGTCTAGAAGCAATGAAAAAATCGCCAATCATAAGCAAACTCATTGGAGCTAGTGATGAGAGTAAGTACACAAGTCATACTTTTACTAAATTGCTGCGGTTTAGAAGACATATCTGACAAAAGTTGGAAATATATATGTATATAATATATACGCATGCAAAAGAGTGTAACATATAAAGCAAGCAAGTAACTAATTTTCATTAGTTTATGTTTACTTTTCCATTCTGAAAAAAGTATGCATCTTGAAAAAGACAATAAGAGCGGAAAGGAAAAGAAGTATATTAGATTCTTTTTTTTTTCTTCTTTAGACTCTAGGCTCATTTTTTATAATATGCTAATTTTAAAATTGTTACACCATTTGTTCCACACTTGCGAATAGTTGTTGGATTAAACTACTGCACGTTTACCCCGATTGTGGCAAACAAGGAGACACCATGGTGGCCTTCTAGTCATCATATGAGTGCTAACATTTTACGTTGGGTCTGAAGCTAAAGCACCCCGCGGATCCTCAGCATCGTCCATGGAAGAAGAGTATTCCAAAATCCGGCGCTTAGCATGAAAAACGCACAACTTTATTAACGCGGTTATTGTCTTTTTAGGCCAATATCCAGCAGTATTTCTAGGCTCCATAAATAAAGACGTATACCCTATACATATAGATAAAACTAAACAATGCTAGAATTTTGGTGATAGTGCGGTAGCCACCAGTTCTCATACCATCGCACCGTGAAGAACAAATGCATGCGTTTGCTTGCGGACAGGTTCGGTACACTTTGTCAATTGTCTACATATTTAAGCACACACCTTTACTAAATATAGACATCAAAGCGAATATTGAAAAAATTGTACGCATATTTAACCGTATGCGTATGATTTTGTTGGTGCGTTTGTATTGGAGTACGTACCTTTAGTGATCGATCCTTCATCTCCATCTATACAGTGGAAAACTAAGTGACATTCCTCTTCGTCGAGGATGTAAATAGCATAATATAACAACTTTATATACACTTTGTCCCCATAAAGTTTTAACTCACTATTGGATCCGATTCGACAATTCATATGAATGAACCAATTGACGAATCAAGAAGCTGACTATTCAGCAGTTTTTATTTATTTCGTTGCCATGGATTTCATGTGTTCAATGCATATACTGCTAGCATCTTATTTCCCTTCACGTTAAAATTGTGTCCAAAACAACGACCTATCGATGTAGCATGGTTGGAACTGCGCATGCGCACGTTTGCATACGTTACGACAATTGCGTTTGTTTGCTTGTTAAAATATCAAATTTAAAATTTTGATTGATGATGAAAGTATAAAACTTTTTTTAAGTTCATTTTAGGATGGTTTGGAGGTTTTAATTTAAGCGAATCACCGTTTCTAGTAAAGTAAATTAAATATTATTTACTTGCGTAATCATCGGGACTTGACCCTCTGATACCTGTCACTTAAATAGTTTTCTAACCACTTTCTTGCTTTATCCAATATACTAATTACTGGTAATTATGCAGTCATTACTTTTCTATTAGCCGAAGGCTCTTTTAAAGCCCAAAAATATAGTTGGGACAATTTTATTCTGACCCATTACTTCTTTTTACTTAAAATGCAAGTTGTATTACAGTCTCACATAAATGTAACTCACGAAACCTAGATTGTTTTTCAATAATAATACGATTATGCTTCAAGTGCTGCAAAAACTGGAAGAACGCACTGAATATTCTTTTTAGGATCTGTATATCCTGTGGAGATTATTTCTTAACATCCTTTATTATTTATTGTCCTTCAGAAGAAGACATTTTAGCAGATTTTATGAATATTCTTTTGAATATCCATTGGTTATTTGGTTGTTATTCTATGAATATTTACATAATGGGGAGTTACTAAATATTCTATATATATTCCTTAAATATTCTAAATAATTTTAAACGGGACTTATTAAGTTATTTGTGTTTTATTTAGATTAACCACTGGATATTTTAATTATATTCACAAAGCATTATAAAAATGAAAAATATCTGTCCAGCAGCTGGATTCAAACTCGCACATCTAAGACTGTGTTATTCAATCGACTACATAAACAATCACCTAGACCCCTCGACTATCTACCTATATAAATGCTTTGTATTTAATAATGTAGATATCGTAATCTATTTCAATAAAGTTGAGGTGTATCATATACATATTAGCTACTTGATTTTCTATGTACATGGTTTCAGCGGTTTTCAAAAATATTTTACCAAGTTTGGGTTATTATTTTTGATAATTTGAGATTTTTTACCAATTTGAAGGTCGAATTTCGAAAAATCCCGCCTTCTTAATTGGAAAATCACTCCTCAAATTTTCTCGCTCTAATATTGTTTACTGTTCGTGACGAATAATTACTCTCATGTTTGCGCCACCCTGTGTACTACAAAAAAAATCTAAAATGTGGGAAAAAATAAAATGAGATCTATACATGTTTCGGCACTTTTTCAAAATATTTTAAGGTTTTTAAAATATTAATTTATAAAAATTTGAGGGAACTGTTTCACCCCCTTTTTTCTGTAAGTTGATGAATTGTCATTCATCACTATCAGTCAGGACATTGCTCTCTATTTATATTAGATAGCTATATATTTTAAACTTACCTCATAATTTATGAAACAAATTTATATAATACAACATAATTATATTAATTACCTATCTAAAAATCATACCGTCTTCCAGGGGATCTCGCCCAAAAACGAAGCATATCCTCTTTCCTCCCATTATAAAATGATAACAATAATACTTTATTTACTAATATCGCATACTTACAATACAAATTGACCAATTTTTGTCAATAAAAAATTGATGGCTTTTAATTTAATCCCTTTTCAACAGAAATGTGTCAATAAAAAATTTCAAATTTTAAATATTATGAATCTTGAGAAAAGTCAGTTTGGTAAACGTCAAGTTTCGATCCACTAATCCCAAGCAATATATTCGACGCATGCGCAGTATTCACCGTGACACAGAGACAATTGTTTCCAGAGGTGACGTTAGTTCCTCAGTTTTACTTTAAAGCTCGCAGTATACTAGTTAATATGTATATGGTTCCATTACCATACACAGAAAACGGAAGATTTGATGCGGACGAATAATTCGAGGAATTTAAAACCTACTTGATTAATTCGTCTAAAGGATGGAATCGCACGGATGAAGCGGACAATCCATAGCTTACCAAAAATATTTCACCAGTTCATTTCACAAAAATTGTTGTATCTTGAAAACCATATGAAATAGAAGATTAATAAAGGCAAAGTTATTTAGAAATCATGGATCTTGGGTTTAAAGTTTATTTATTTTCTGCAAAACTAATAAACGATAATATTTAGTTTTTCTTTTTCTTCATTTTTAGAACATATTTTATTTAAAACCGCTGTTTAGTTTTACTTATGGATTATAAGTGAAGCGTACTATATTTTTTTAAATTGAAAATAAGATGTCCATCAAAATATATTTTTTATTCAAGAACTTTGATAATAAATTACTGGACGAAATTAATGTTGCAGATAAAAAAAAGAAACAAGAAGATTTTTTTATCGCCATAATAACTGGAGACTTAGATCTTATTGGAAGACATATCAAAGGGGGTGTTGATCTTAATGGTCTGGACGATAGTAACCTGACTGCTTTACATATTCTTGCAGAAAAAGGTGATATTGAGACAGGTAAGTGAATAACTAATATACTATACCTCGTGTATGCATTTGTTCATAATATCAAAAAAGTATTATTTTATTATTTGTTTATTTTTAACAGAAGATATTTCTAATTTTAATTTCTTGGACATGAAAACTTTAAAAGCTGATTACATTTTACTGGTAGAGTCATTACTTAGATATTGCATATAATAACAGGGCCGATATTGCATATAATAACAGGGCCTCAATATTGAAACTATTCTAACTATATTCAAAATGAAATGTTAGAAATAATGCATGCCTATAAAACGTATACAAAAACAATCTTCTTAAGGATAGGCGGTTTCTAGCCGCATAAGCAGTAACTGGTCTGTGATGCCCTGAGATATTCTGACTGCAAGTACGCTACACTGAAAGAATCATTAAAGCTTTCGTCTCTCAATGTTTAGCTTTGTTGAAACTTCAAGGAGTCTTGAGGGTCTTAGGTTACTACGAAAATAAATCGGTAAATTTGCTTTACCCGGAATTTTCCTCGTTATGAACCTTTCCTTTTATTAGGAATAGTGAAGTGTGGCCCAATTTAGTGCAGTATATAGCCATTTAGTAACAAATATATACTGTTTTTTAAAACATTTATATTCGCCGCCATTTTATTAGATCATTTGAGATTCCTTAATTAATTAATTCTTGACCCAAAACTTAATAAAAAATCGTTTTTAGCAACAATTTTTTTAAAATTTCATTAGGCCGCCATTGTGTTTTGTCATATTGGATTTTTACCAAAATGTTAGCAGGTGATCCCCATATAACGGCTAATTTTTGACCAAAATTTGAAGTCAATCGTGTAAGTAGTTTTTTAGCTGTGCCTCGAGCAGACAGACAGACAGGCCGATGGAATTGAGAAAACATGTTTTTCGTTATCTAGAGACCCTGAAACGTAAAGATTTGAAAACATCTCGGAGGGTGATATACTTCCCTTTTACGAGGGAAGTAAAAAATCTTGTGTCATGATTTTTCTTAAAATCAGGATGAACCCAGAATATCCTTCTCTATTTCCTTCGTCAAATTGAATAGAAGATACTCACTACTATATCTTCTTCGAGCGACGACACGCTGATACACTTCTAAATTTCTCCAAATAAGTTGCACAAATAGATGTAAGAAGACGCAGCTGGTTTCATGCAACTGGTTTCATTGCATTGTTTTCGTAAATGGACGTCTTAGGCATCGATACGGAAAAAAGACAATAATAAAAAAAAAATATTTTTTAGGGAAGTATTTACTGTCTCAAAAGAAAATAGACATCAACAAACACACCCACACAAGGAACGGAGATTCACCACTCATAACTGCTACTGTTTTCAACCGCATAAAATTTGTCTCACTGCTTCTACACAAAGGAGCTAATCCGAACATTCAGAATACGTTTGGTAAGTTCATAATTCTTATGTTGTGATTTTTCAGAAAATATTTAAAAATATTTCTCTTTATTATCTAAGTTTACCAAGCTGAAGTTTTACTTCTAATTCTACATGTTGCCACTAATCTTTGCCGTGGAAATTACAGTAATTTTATAATTGTTATTATTTATTTAATATACACTTAAACGGTAGCCCAATCCTTTTCAGTATCAAGGAATTATTCAATTGGCTACATGATGCAAAGATATTTTGCAGACTTTTTCGTAGAGGACAATTTATATTTTGTTATATTGTTTGCTTGATCTCTAAAAAAGTATTTTATATATATTAAGTATTAAATGTTTGTTTTAAATTTGTGTCCTTAAATATGTGTGTTTTGTTAAAACTAAACATTTTATTAACGTAACAATTTTAAGTTCTTAAACCTTTTAATGTTTCTAGTATGTATATAATGTTTGCGTCTTTGTATATATTTTTCCTGTGTTTTTTGTTTTAAAATACTTTTTCAGAGACCAAGCAAACTAAATTTAAGTCTTGAGAAAGCTCAACACAATGAGCGAAACAATGACTTGATATAAAAAATTGTGTTTTACTATTAACCTAGGCCCAAGAAAAAAGGTTTCTAATTCAATACTGAATTACTTAGTTAGACAATATTATAAATTATGTATTATATTTTTGTTCGTATGTTACTTGATATTATTTGTTTAATACAGATTTAAATGGTAGCCCAATCCAACGGAATTATTCAATTAGCTACATGATATATTCATTAAAGAGCAGAAACAAGGATATGTTGCAGACTTTTTCGTAGACAAATTATATTTTGTTAAATAAAATAAGAAATAGATTAGTTTATCAAATCTCGCGAAAATAAAACTTGCTAGATGTTTCCACTTTCTTCAATAACTAATAGATACTTGTTGATATGATCAACAAAAGATTTGGTTTATAAACAACAATAAAATGCAAAAAGGTTAAAATTTAACAGATATGCCCTCAGCTTTCTTAACCCAGTTTTTAAGGAATAAAACAAGAAACATATAAGTTTGAATTAAGGCCCAAAATTATTACATAATAATAATACTGGACCGATTTCATAAAAAAAATATATATTATATATCACTATATATATCATTATATATTTTTTATGAAATCGGTACAGTGTTATTATTGACTTAATGAGTTTTCCAAAAAAATCTATACATATATTCTTTACGAAATAACTTATTTTAAACATATTTTAACAGATCTTAATTACTTAGCTACACAATTTTTTAAATTATGTATTGTTTTTTGTTCGTATGTTGCTTGTATTGATAATGAGCGGGAATAAATCTATATTAATTTATAAAGTCTTTTGTGTTATATTCAACCTCATTGTAACTATAATTTTCTCTTTGAAATTAATTTTAAGCTAAAGGAGACCAAAAACTTAAACATTTGGACGTACGTGCACAAAAAAGATATAACCAAGATAATATGTACACACCCAAAAAAGAATAAGTTTTAATCACTCTACTAGAATAATATATTTTTGTTTTGAGATATGCCATTTTTAATTTAATGTACAGTCTATTACAAAACTTCTTTTTGTGTTGCTATAATTATTTACTACGCAACCAAACCCAGTTTGAATTAAGCTGTATTTTAAAGGTTAATTCAGTTTTATATTCAAAATTCGTCCAATGAAAAGACGTGTATATTTTAAACAGTGGAAGAAAACAATTTTATTACAGATCTGCTCAGCAAATTTTCTTTAACAAATTTTAGGCAAATCAGCTTTGCATAGCGCAGTACGTAAAAGAAATGTAAATTTGGTAAAGATGCTACTTTTGGCGAAAGCAGAACCGAATGTGGAGGATGCTTTTGGAACCACACCTTTAGCTTTGAGTATTATAGAGTGCCCAAGTAAAACAATTGCCAAAATGTTACTGAAATGGGGTGCAGCACCTGATTTTAGAACGGTAAAGCCACACCCTCTGCTTCTAGGTAAGTAATTGTTCTCGGTGCACCAGGAAAGATGTCGGGAGGGGGAGGGGGAGGCAGAAATGTAAGCTTATAAACTTTAAGTTAAAATATTGTGTCCCTAGAGAATACCAGCGACTAAAACAACTCGTAGGACCAATAAGCGTTTTCATGAAATATTAATAAACCGGTCTAATTTAAATTAATATAATTTTAAATACTACCTATTATTTAAATTATAAAACAAAAATTTAGTAGACATAACACAGACAATTTAAAAAAATCGGTAAGTTTCCTTACCCGGAACTTCCTTCATTATGAATAATTCCTTTTATTAGGAGTAGTGAAGTGTAAACAAATTCAGTTCAGCACATAGTTATTTAGGAACACATATATACTGTCTTATCAAACATTTTTATTGGACGCCATTTTGTTCCAATATATTGGATCTCTACCAATATTTCACCGGTTTCTTCCTATGTCACACTTGATTTTGGGGATACCTTAATGAATTCAAGAAGTTGTTTTTAGACTGACATACATTGCAATTTTGTTGTCATATTAAATTCGCACCAGTTTATCCTTATTTTATATTTAATTTTTCACAAAATATGCAGTCAATTGAATAAGAAGATTTTTTTACCTTAATTTTTTTTACATGATATTTGGCCGCAATTTTGTTCCGCTATCTTGAATTCGTAACCAAAGTTTAACAGTTTATCTTTATCATCACAGTTAATGCGTGCACAAAATTTGAAATTATTCTAATAAGTTGTTTTTTTGAGACTGGTTTTTTAAACACTTTATTAGGCCGCCATTATGTTTTGCTATCTTATTCACTAGACAGCCATCTTGTTTTGGCATACTGGATTTTTAACAAAATATTACCAGGTCATCCCCATATAAGCCTTAGCTTTTGACTAAAATTTCAAAAAAGTCAACCTTATTAGTAAAACTACTCAGCTATGCCGCGAACTGACAGACACAGAGACAAAGCAACAAGTGGACCGACAGAATTGATAAAACATATTTTTTGACATCTAGGGACACTAAAACGTGAAGATATGTAAATCCTGAGACAGTGATTTTTTTCACGAATACAAAAAATTTATTTGCCGTTATTTTCTTCCGCTATCTAGAATTAATACCACAGTTTTACTAGTTGATTTCTATACTACAATTAGTTATGGTACGCAATTTAAAAGCAGTTCATTAAGTAGTTTTTTCAGGCTGAATGTTTAAATATTTTATTAAATCGCCATTTTGTTTTACCATCTTGGATTCGTACCAAAATTTCACCAGTTGATTACTATATAATACTTGATTTTTGCGCAAAATTTGAGATAAATTGGATAATCCGTTTTTTTAGTAATAATTTTTTTAGAGTTTCACTTGGCCGCCATCTTGTTCCGGTATATTAGATTTTAACCAAAATATTACCAGGTCATCCCCATATGAGCTTAAATTTTTGATTAAAATTTGAAATTAATCTGATGAGTAGTTTTAAGCAATGCCGTGAACTGACAGACAGACAAACCGACAGACGGACCGACGGACATGATAAAACATATTTTTTGGCACCTACGGACGCCAAAACGTAAACATCTGTAAAACGTAAGAGGGTAATTTTTTCAGATTACAAAAATTTTATTTGGCAGGCATTTTGGTCCGCCATTTTGAAATAGTACCACAGTTCTACTAGTTCATTTCTATACTACAGTTAGTTATAGCACAAAATTTGAAATCAGTACGTAAAGTAGTTTTTTCAGGCTGAATTTTTAAATATTTTATGAAGCCGTCATTTTGTTCTGCAGTCTTGGATTCGTAGCAAAATTATAACGGTTGATTCCTATATAATACTTGATTTCTGTGCAGAATTTTAGATAAATTGGATAAGCACTTTCTTAGTAATAATTTTCTTAACACTCCACTAGGCCGCCATTTTGTTTTGCATATTGGATTTTTACCAATATGTTACCAGGTCTCCCCCATATGACCCTTAATTTTGTACCAAAATTTGAAGACAATCGGGTAAGTAGTTTTTTAGCTATGCCGCCAACTGACAGACCGACAGACAGACAGGCAGACCGATGGATTCGAGAAAGCATGTTTTTCGTCATCTAGGGACCTGAATCGTAAAGATCAAAATCTCGGAGGGTGATTTGTTCACGATTACAAGACTTCCCTTTTATAAGGGAAGTAAAAATACGAATATGTAATTTAATCTGGCTTGTTCAGTATTTTACACATATAAGCTAAAAGACCGTTGTTCATAGTAATCATGGTCTTGCCTGTCAAAAATCAAAGAGCTTATTTCTCGCAAAATTCTTACGAAATATTGTCTTTGTTAATACGAGTTGGGCCGTTACACGCGGTATCGCACGTAATAGTTCGATTAAAAACGGTTAATATAAGCTACTATAAGACTGCCAAATTCTAAAGGAGATATTAGTTAACGAAGCAGAAATAAAAGCCATATGGACCTACACTGTTTTGAGTCGTTTTTTGCTACAAACAGTAGTATCATCGCTCGAAATATATTACATCTCTTAAACCCAGCAAATTTTTCACTATTTTAGACCAACAAAATAAAAACAACCCAACTTACAGATTACGGCGCGCGGCGGGGTTCCAGTGTAACGTTTCGATTTAGTAACCGTCGGTTTGAGTGGAATAGTATTGTGTTTGTAGATAAGAACCACTACTGCCTTTGCACTGTTTTGTCAGTATTTGTATGTCAGTTCGATCTATAAGCAAGTAACTAAAATATGTGTGTTAAAATCATAAAACTTATAACAACATCAACTATATTGTTATTTATATTTTAAAGACAACTAGAAGATAACCAGAGCTTACTTGATAAGAATATGTATCCTCGTTAGGAAAAAATTTCCAATACAAATTGCCAAAGATATATTGATCTATTGATCACTTGAAATTACCTACCTATTATGCTGGAAAAAAATTTTTTTTTCTAGACTAGTAATTTTTCTTATGAGATAACCGAATTTCCCAATAAGCAAGGAAAATGGAGATCTTTGTGTATCCCAAAAAAAATAATTTCATAAATCTGTGCTAATAGTATACTTGTTTAGATACAATATTTGGT
This sequence comes from Kuschelorhynchus macadamiae, assembly GCA_030620095.1. Lineage (NCBI taxonomy): Eukaryota > Metazoa > Arthropoda > Insecta > Coleoptera > Curculionidae > Kuschelorhynchus > Kuschelorhynchus macadamiae. The sequence goes on from JAUTXW010004335.1 coordinate 198,117, forward strand.
ATTAGTGGTCATGGTTTTGATTATTATCTGTGATATGGTATACCTTATATAAACCTTAGTATATTTACTACGTTAAAAAAGTTCGTTAGCGTTGCCCTAAAAGACAGTTAAATAGCCTTTTTTTTACGCAAAGTAAGTTAATGGTAAACATATTATGTCAAAAAATTAGATCTTCTATTAAATATGTTAAAAATTTTTTTTTGACGATAGCAGCATAATGGATTTCTATTTTTATTTTAAAACAAAGAGAGCATCCGCCACAGAATAAACCAGACAACCACGAAATTTAAAATATATCAAATTAATATAATATAAAAATTAATTTTTCATCACAATAATGCTTCCCTCGTAAGAGGGAAGTATTATGACTTTAAAAAAATCACCTTCCGCGATTTGTAGATCTTCACGTTATGGGGTCCCTAATATATAAATATTATATGTATTTTTTGTAAAACGTTTTTTGACATACATTTTTCCCTCCCCCCACCCCAAAAAAAAAAGATTCTGAATTCAACACGGCTTATGATAATCTTAACGAAAAAATAACTTTAGTCTAGACATTTTTTCTGCGTCGATTAATAGGATGTTTAAAAGAAGTCGCGTTTTAGAGACTCCGATCCCATTTTAATTTTTACTTTCCTCGTAATTGCAATCATGAAAAAATCATTTCCCGAGAATTTTTCAGATCTTTACGTTTCAGGGTCCCTAGATGACTAAAAACATATTTTCTCAATTCCGTCGGTCTGTCTGCCTGTCTGTTCGCGGCGTAGCTCAAAAACTACTCACCCGATTGACTTCAAATCTTGGTCACAAATGAAGGGTCATATGGGGATGACCTAGTAACAATTTGGTAAAAATCCAATATGGCGAAACAAAATGGCGGCCTAGTGAAATGTTAAAATAAAACCAACTAATCCAATGTATCTCAATTTTGCAAAAACATCAAGTATTATGTTAGAATCAACTGTTAACATTTTGGAACCAATCCAAGATGGTGGAACAAAATGGCGGCTTAATAAAATATTTAAAAATTTAGCCTGAAAAAATGGTTTGATTTCAAATTGTGTGTCAGAACTAATTGTAGTAGAGGGAACAACCAGTAAAATAGTGGTACTAATTCAAGATGGCCGAACAAAATGGCGGCCAAATAATATGTTTGTAATCGTAAAAAAATCACCCTCTCACGTTTTACACGTCTTTATGTTTCACCGGCGGCCAAAAAATATGTTTTATCTATTCCGTTGGTTTGTTTGTCTGCCTGTCAGTTCGCGACATACCTTAAAGACTACTTACCCGATTAACTTCACATTTTGGTCAAAAATTAAGGGTCATATGGGGATGACCTGGTAACATTTTGGTAAAAACATTTCGAAACAGAATGGCGACCTAGTGAAATGTTAAAAAAAATATTATTAATAAATTATATAGGTAAAATTTTAGTACGAATCTAGGATGGCGGAACAAAAGGGCGGCTTAATAAAATATTAAAAAATTCAGCCTGAGAAACTACTTAATGGATTGATTTCAAATTGTGTGCCATAGCTAATTGTAGTATAGAGGTCAACTAGGAAAATTGTGGAACTAATTCAAGATGGCCGAACGAAATGGCGGCCAAATAAAATGTTTGTAATAGTGAAAAAAATACCTTCTCAGGTTTTACATATCTTCACGTTTTAGAGTCTCGGGATGGCGAGAAAATATGTTTTATCAAATCCGTCAGACCGTCTGTCGATCTTTCTGTCATAGCTTAAATACTACTTACCCGCTTGACTTCAAATTTTGACCAAAAATTAAAGGTCATATAGGGAAGACCTGGTAATATTTTGGTAAAAATCCAATATGGCGGGGACAATGGTAATTTTTGTTACAGTGTTGTATTATTTTGGCTTAAGATCCAGTAGAAAAAACAAGTCTTTTTTAAAATTGTCGAGGTTTTGCAACTTTATTGTTGCATCCTCAGAACTCATAGATTCTATATCCTGCATGAAACCCATATTATCAGTCTTTACCTACCACGTAGGTCTGAATATATTTCCCAGAGATTAACTTCTGGTTGGGACCATATTTCTTTAAAGATACTTTTGCGACTACCAGAGATCGCTCTACAGGCGCTTGAAGAAGAAATACATTTTTCTTTTCAAATTAGTGTTTTCCCACCTACCTTTAAGCGGGCTTGCGTTACTCGTTACTTTTTAAAAGAGGTAACTAGAAAACGCCATCTAACTTTAGATCGATTTCATTGTTTCCTAAATTGGCTAAGGTAGTTGCAAAGCTGGTGAAGATGCGTAAAGTGAGCTTTATTAATAAACACAGCCTTATAAGCATGGCACAGTTTGGCTTTCAGGCTTCTAAAAACACTAGTGATGTTATGTTCTCTTTATTAAATGGCTTGTACCTTAGTCTAAATGATGTAGAGCTTACCGCGGCTGTTCTGTGATCTTACCAAAGCTTTTGATTATGAGGATCATGGAATACTGCTACGGAAGCTCGAAATCTATGGATTCAGAGGTGCATCTCTGGCTTGGTTAAGCTCTTACTTACTATGACGTTACCAATCAGTAAATTTCAATAATAAAGAGTCAAAACAAATTAGCAAATTAATTCTGGTGTTCCACAGGGGTCTGTGTTGGGTCCATTGTTATTTTATTATACGTCTTTCGAAGCTAAATATTACAGACGTGTTTACGATGTTTGCCGACGATACGACTGTTCTCTGGCATAACAAGGGTACTGAGCAGTTGGAGCGTGCCATGGGCAGCGATTTATTAAAAATTAAGGAATGTTATGATTCCAACTTTTCATCTCTTAACGTATTAAAAACAACTGTTACCTCTGTTAAGTGTCATATTAATGAATCTTCGGATTCACAGAATATAGGAAATGTACAGGTTCATTCATATTCTATAAATTGTCTAGAGGGTGTTTGAAGTCAGGGTTGTGTCTCCTAAATTGGGTATATATGTGGCAAGGAAAGTGTATTATATATATATATATATATATATATATATATATATATATATATATATATATATATATATATATATATATATATATATATATATATATATATATATATATATATATATATATATATATATATATATATATATATATATATATATATATACATATATAGATATATATATATATATAAATATATATGTATATATATATATATATATATATATATATATATATATATATATATATATAATACACTTTCCTTGCCACATATATACCCAATTTAGGAGACACAACCCTGACTTCAAACATATATATATATAGACAATTTATATATAATATATATATATATATATATATATATATATATATATATATATATATATATAGTGTATATATATATATATATATATATATATATATATATATATATATATATATATATATATATATATATATATATATATATATATATATATATATATATATATATATATATATATATATATATATATATATATATATATATATATATATATATATATATATATATATATATATATATATATATATATATATATATATATATATATATATATATATATATATATATATATATATATATATATATATATATATATATATATATATATATATATACACATATGGTTCTGATACGATTTAATACAATAATATTAATAAGCGTACCTCAAATTTACAATTTATGCATGTGACTGTTGTTGTAAGTTAATATATGTATATTTTCAAAGATTTGTTTATTTCCAGTATATATTTATTAAATTAGAATTGTGTCTTTTTTAAATTACAAATATGGATAATTCTCTAAGATAATATCTAATAAATGAAGTTTGTTTTGTATCTGAACTCTGCTAACTTAACTGCATGTCATTTAGTCAGCCGGTAGGCGCTGTTGCCAAAGTAAATTATATTATATTCTTTGATGTGCCAGTAATATTCTTATATATATATATATATATATATATATATATATATATATATATATATATATAGATGGGTTGGTGCAAGTCAGAATGGAAAGAAATTAGGTGGATTGATACCGGGTTAGCAGCAAAAATATTTAGGGTCAATTTCACATTAAGTAGACAACCAGTTCTACACAACTTGTGTCTGAAGGAAAATTTCCCTTTCTTCTTTTATTATCGTTAGTAATTTTAGAATTTTTTGACTTATAATTAATAAAAATGCGAATTCGATTAGGTTAGGGTCGCTGTAAAGAGAGCGCACGGTAGCGAACCAGCAAAATTTGGGGTCTATATTAAAACAAGATTTTTTTTAACAAATCTTATACTGTTATATATAAAACCATCATTAAAGCCATAAAATCACATGCTAAAATCATATCAGAATTATGCATGCACTCTAAAGTAGCGTGATGGACGATAGCGATTTAGGATTCTGTAATTCATAACGGGTCAGGTTAGCACCAGGTTTGTTAATAAAACTACCGTTAAACCGTTTTGTTTAAATTTAGGAATACTATGTTGTATATTTGAAGAAAACCAACTAAGTTTGGCAACAGTGCATATAATTTAGAATCTGTATTTTGTCAAAAACTTCATAATTGACAGTTTTGAGTTTAGCTTTAGAAAAGTAGTGAAATTTTTTCGTTATTTATGGAAAGTTTTGTGATTTTTAAATAAAAAAAACGCTTTATATACGCTTTTTTTTTTTGCTTAAATATAGTAAATTTAAAGTAAACTTCCTAACAAAACCAAAAAAAGGTCAAAAATCGAGATGTATTAAATCGTACCAGACCCAAATATATATATATATATATATATATATATATATATATATATATATATATATATATATATATATATATATAGGCTCTTGTAAACAATTTTACTCATGGAATTCGACAAATTTAAAATATACATTTGAAAGATTACCTTTTTTTAATTCTTCATATACACAAAAATTTATGGATGAACCACTTTTTCAAATTAAATCCAAAAAAACTAAGGTTTCGGAAGGTTGCATTGAACTTGTTTTTGGAGTATCGCGGAAAACATATTTTTCACAAACTTAATTTATGAACTATGTAAAAGATTGATTACATTATAATGCTCTATAACACAAAAATGATTATTTCTAACTAAAAGTTAGAAGTAAATATTATATTATACTTTATTAAACGTTTTTCAACATAATTAGCACTGCTAAACAAAGAGAGAGCGGAAATGTCGCCCGTTGGATAGAAATCCAGTGTGCTGTGGATGCTACGTTGCCAAGTTTATTTTATATATGACCTATATAAATTATATAAGAAAAACAAAATAGATGTGTGGGTTGTGGATCGGTACCAGCAGGAGCGCGAAGGTATTAGGTGGATTGGTATCGGGTTAGCACCAGCTTAGACGCCGTAGGCATCATCGTTAATGCCCTAAAAGACGAACAACAGAGCAAGGCACCACTGGCGAAAGTCTAACTGTTAGACTTCCGCCAGTGATGCACCCCTCTGTTGATTAGTGTTGACCGCACTAGGTAAATTGGTACCGGGTTAGCACCAGGTTAGGTTCCGTAGGCATTATCATTAAAGCCCTAATATAAAAGGCGAGCGAAAGCGAAGTGCATCACTGGCGGAAGTCTAACATTCGGCATCGGCACAGGGGGGTCAAATACGTTACAGTCGAGAGACAGACATGAAAAATTTAAGCTCTATACAGTAATGTGAGTTTGGCAACAATGTAAGATAACCTTTCTTCAAATTGTCATATTAAGGAATATAGCGCATTGGAATGCAGTGGAAATATCGAATTTCTTTTTGGTTTTTTTAATAGAAGAAATGGTTCATCCATTTCTTTTATTTTCTTAAAACAGTTAAAAGAAGGTAAACTTTCTATTTTATATTCAAAAATTATTAAATTCTGTGGGTTTATATATATATATATATATATATATATATATATATATATATATATATATATATAGGCTCTTGTAAAGAATTTTACCCATGGAATTTAACAAATTTAAAATATACATTTGAAAGATTACCTTTTTTAAATAATTCCTATACACAAAAATGTATGGATGAGGCACTTTTTCAAATTATATCCAAAAAAACTAAGATTTCGGAAGGTTGCACTGTACTTATTTTTGGCGTTTCGCTAAAAACATATTTTTCACAAACTTAATTTATGAAGTACGTAAAAGACTGATTATATTATAATGCTTTATAACACAAAAATGATTATTTGTAACTAAAAGTTAGAAGTAATTATTATATTATACATTAGTAAACGTTTTTAAACATAATTACCGCTGCTAAATAAAGAGAGAGCCAGATTGTCGTCTGTTGGACGGAAATCCAGTGTGCTGGGGATGCTACGTTGCCAAGTTTATTTTATATATGATCTATATATATTATATTAAAAAAAAACAAAATGCATTTGTGGGTTGTGGATCGGTATCAGGTGGATTGGTACCGGGTTAGCATCAAGTTAGGCACCGTAGGCGGCATCGTTAAAGCCCTAAAAGACGAACAACAGCGCAGGGCATCACTGGCGAAAGTCTAACATTCGGCATCGGCCCCGCCTGTTGATTAGTGTTGACCGCACTAGGTAGATTGGTACCGGGCTAGCACCAGGTTAGGCGCCGTAGGCATCATCATTAAAGCCCTAATATAAAAGGCGAACGACAGCGAAGTGCATCACTGGCGAAAGTCTAATATTTGGGATCGGCACAGGGGTCCAAATGCATTACTATCGGGAGGCAAACATGAAAAATTTAAGTTCCATACAATAATGTAAGTTTGGCAATAATGCAAGATAGCCTCTCTTCAAATTGTCATATTAAGGAATATGGCGCATTGGAATACAGTGAAAAAATCGAATTTCTTTTTGGTTTTTTTAATAGAAAAAGTGGTTCATTTATTTCTTTTATTTTCTTAAAACAGTTAAATGAAGGTAAACTTTCTATTTTATATTAAAAAATTATCAAATTCCGTGGGTTTAATTGTTTACAAGACCCGTATATATATATATATATATATATATATATATATATATATATATATATATATATATATATATATATATATATATTGATGCGAATTTAGACCTAGTTATAGTTTTAAATGAATTTATTTATTATTTGTTATCTTAATGAAGTAGACTTATTTTTATCCATGTAACGACTACGATAGTGTCAAAAATCGTTCTCGACTGTTTTGTTAGGCTTAATTTTTTTTCACCCCTGGAGTATTTAGATTATTCTGGAATTTACTGGATCGTTCCATCCTTTTCTACGAGCACATTTTGATTCAGTTGTAATTGAGATTTCGAAGTGTTAATAACTTGACATTGACAAGTTTAAAGTTACCTTAGTTACGATTGCTAGGTATAACACTGGTCTACCTTTGATACCTGTAACCTGTGTTTTGAATAAAAGGAGTGCATTCAGAATCTACGTGTTTGTGTACCGGCCAATCCAAAAAACTGGGAGCACGATAACTTTGCAACGGCACAAGTGAACCAAGTTAAAACTCACTAAGCCAAAGTAAAACGCAGGATTTTGCCTGAATCATTTGGAATAAAATACATGAACTGCAGTCAAAACCCAAATAGGTAATTTACACTTAAAATGGATGGTGATTCGATTATAGATATTTTGTTACACAGGTGGATTGGTACCAGCTGCAGCGTGCGGTGGGGAGACATAGGTGGATGCGTATCAAGTTAGCACCAGGTTAAAGTCATTATAGAAAATATGGGTAGCTATATAAATTTAAATCTACCGCTCAAATCAATTGTCAGCAACGAAATGCATAACTGTGGCTGCTGCTCTAGTGCAAAAAGAACTCGTTTGTTATTGTTGTCTTATAAAACAACCATTTTGAGATATTTTAAATTTTATCTATATTACGGGAAATTTAAAATAATTTCGAAGTCACTCTGCTTTGAACACTATCTAAAGATAATGAAAATTTATTACAATCTTAAAATTCTTTTTTTAACACCACGAGTTAAATTATGTGGGTTTCCTTCATACTTATGGCATAAAATAGCATAAACAACTGTATCGTAGTTATTAAGCTCCATTATTTTCTTTAATAGCTTGTTAAAGGGAAAGAGTTTAAAGCAACTTAGCAACGTGACTTACAACCCCAACAAACAGTGACCCGAAAACGTGATTCCTAATTGCACTTTACACTCTTTGATTTCTGTCTTGGGTTACGTAAAGAAATAAGCTGATACAATTTTTTATTAAAATGTACTAGTGTAGTTTAAATAAAAAATTGACAGTAGTTGGCACTAATTTATTAGGATTATTTGACAAACGATTCATGGCTTAAGTACTTATGAGATTGGGGCTATAAGTATACAGGAGCCCCTGAGCCGAGCGCCCGTTAGAAATAAATGACGACTAAAAAAATGTCATTTAAGTATTTGGGAACCCCCTGGTAAACTACTCTGGTCCATGCCTCAAGGGGACCCCAACGTATGTGGGCTCTATGCCCATTTACTTGAAAATCACCGAAAAACATGACATGGGCTCTCATCTGGGAAGGCACGGGGCTTGGGGCTTTAGCCTCCACAGCCCCCTCCTCTAATCCAGACCTGAAATAATTAAAACAGTCATTGATTTGAATCTGTCATAAGTATTAATTTCACCTTAACACTGACACATTCAAAACGCGAATTATTTTAATCGCCTATTAAATACTTTCGACCTAATGTTTATTATTATTCCCATAAATTAAAGGGCAAAAAAATCCCACACTACGTGGACGCCCTGCTCATTTTGGGGCCCAACGCCGAAACTTTATAAGTTGTCAATGTACAATTAATGAATTAGTGTTTAATATCAATTCAGTTACCAAAGACCCCAATTAAAGGTAAGTTTATTTATTGTATAATTATTTATTTTAGTTTATTTATGGTAAATATGCAGCTGAGCGTACCTTTTTTTTTGAAGTAGTAAATTTTTTCGGGGACGTTTCGTTTCCAAAATTTCCGTCATCATTACAATCTTATTCTCACAGTTTTTGCAGTGAGTAATTTTGTAGTAAATGGATTGAATACACATCTAAAATACCGAAATAATACATATTTATCCGATTATACCGTTATTTTACTTAAAAATCACTTCAATAAAATCGGATCTATCAATTCCATCGCGATATTTAAAAGGGAATGTTTCTTCTTTTTGTGATTGATGTTGGTATCATTGTCATTTAAAATTCAACAAAATGTATCAAAATAACAGTTTTTAACATAGTGTATTATGGATATTTTATTAAATATGTAGATCGGTACCGGGTTAGCCCCAGGTTAGGCGCCTGACAACAACAACATTAAAAATGTTTAAGGTTACTTTTTAAAGATGTCTGATTTCTTATAGATAAACTTGGTTTATTATATCCTATTAAATCTTTATAAAATATTTACTTACCTGTGTTGAGACTTTGCTTACGAAAAAGCTTGGTATGACAGTTTAGCACAGTGAATTCCATTAACTGTACAGCTAACATTTCATTTTATGGTTTAAAAATAAATATGTATTCACGGAAATAAATTAAATTTTTAACCATTTTTTAACATAAAATATATTTTTGCTTGTCTATCCACATATAGAATAATTGCTCATGGCTTTATTTTGTAATATTCGTAATCAATCTATTTATTACTCGTTCATTAGCATTAAACAAAATAGTTAAAAAATTTGTATTAGTAGTAGAAATATTTTTTTTTAAGAATAAAAACCCTAATTTTTACTTATTCTTTAATTTGTTTTATATGATATTTTATAAAAAGAGATTTTGATAATAGGTGTTAATTTTTAAATTTCAATCAATTTGAGTACTGTTAAAAACATATATTACTAACTCAAGACTGAGTTGGCTTTTGAAAGACACGGGGCGTCGAAACAGCTGTCAAACTGGTATAAGTTAGTGGAAATTACTAAACAAAAATAGTTTGTTTATTTATTATACTAGTGATAGATATTTCACACTGTTCTAGAGTGGAATGACCCGTTTCAGAATAACTGGATTCAGTTTAGGGTGTACATATCTCGAGAAAGCTACATCCAGTTCATAACAATCGCATGACGAAGAAAATGAGGAAGGTGGTACTCCAGTACTAACTAATAGTACAAAGAAGCGAAAATACAGAAAACTAAGAAGACGAGGCCTGGAGGAGAAAACACATTAAAAGTATACAAATTTGAAGACGGTTAACAAGTTAAGGTAGACTAAAGAAAGAAAAGGAAAACTTACTAAAGATTGCGGGCAGCCTGATTGTTATTGAATACATACATGTTTCATATATCAGCAACGCCATTTTTCCATGTTCTGTAATTATTCACCTTGAAATTTACTCAAATAGTCATAACTTGAGTGTAGGGCAGGCAGAAGAAAGGAAGAAATCCGCAAACACTATTCGGCATCAGCATTCACTGAAAACTGAAACTCGTTGCTCAAAGAGGTTATTTTCCCTATATATTTATGAGAGAGGATTTATGGCTTGTTAACAAGAGTCGGCACAGGCCAATTTCCTAGGTTACTGAACCGAAAAATTTTAGAAAATCGTGTTTTTTAACACTCGGTACGCTCTAGCTCGGTAACGGTACTTCTGGGAAAAAGTGAGCCCAAAAGTCAAACGGGCGCGTCGATTTGTAAAAATGAAATTTTGCTGGAGTCTATAGTAGCAGCGGCGTCCGATAGAGGCTTTTTTTTAACATCCCGTTAATTCAAAATGCAGATCGCTATGGTTAATTTTTCGAGGTGGGACTTTTTTTCGGATTTCCCGTCTTAAAATCTCGCACAAGTTCGTTAACGGGCGACATAGGAGTGCGGGATGCCGCTTAAAAAAATAAAAATGGAGTAACTTTGTAGGGATTTTTTCAGAGCTGAAATGCGACCACTTTGCCAAGCTGAGATGTGGGTTCCTTAAGGATTATAAAGGAAATTCAAACTAGAAATAGGATAAGAAATTGGCCGAAATTCAATAGAATAATAAATAGAATCTTTTCCAATAAAAATATTTGACAGTTTTTGGTCAAAGCTAATTTTTAGTCCAACATTTAAACGGTGGTTTAAAAGGTGTCTATTTAGGATATTGCGTACTGCACCGTCTTTTGAATAAACATGTTTTTAGATTAAGTCATTTTATTAAATAAGCGACCGGAATCTATGGAACACAGCATGCGCAGAACAGAAGTAACATTTACATACTTGATAAATTTTTTTGCATTTGACAATGATCGAAGAAATGTAAACAAAGCATTTTTTCCTATCCCATATTAACAAAATGGCAAAAGTAGCCTATCATAAGTAATTTGGATGTATAACTGGTGATCAAGATTGGGACTGGGCTCCTCAAATTTGTTGTCAAATCTGTGCAGCAAATCTAAATAACTGGTTAAATGTCAAACGTTCATTATATGCCCCTTTGCAGTTTCAGTGATTTGGCAAGAGCCAACAAATCATTTGAACGACTGTTACTTTTGCATGAACAAAATGTCTGGTTTTTCAAGTAAGAGCAAACATATAATCTAACAAGATGAATTATATGGTCTAGTTTAGAACCCCCACTTCTCCAAAGAAAATGCTGAACTATTAGGTTCAAGATTACAACAATGGAATTTACTAGCCACTGGAACCAAAGTTACAATATTTAAGAACCGTAATCAGGAACTGTCCTCGTTTTTTACTACTTACTGCAGGATAAAATGTGTGTCGACATGAAGCAAACAAACAAAAGTATGTCAGTTATTCTAAATAAATAAGCTATGATACATATAAGTGGCAGATATGTGGTGACCAAAAAGTCGTAGAACTGTTATTAGGGCTTCAGGGTAGATTTACCAAGTATTGCTGTTCTCCTTGTCTTTTGGACAGTAGTGCAACACGGAGCCATTACCAAGTAAAAGAGTGACCTCAGAGAGATCAATTTATTCCAGGCCAAGCTAACATAAAGAATATACCTCTTGTTGATCATAAAAAAGTTCTGCTTCTTCCATTACAAATTAAACTGGGATTGATGAAAATATTTGTAAAAGTATTAGATAAAGAAGAAGATGCCTACAACGTATTTAATTTAAGCATAGATCGCTTTAACTTCAATTTATGTTTTGTAGTTCTAGAAGTGCATGTTCGCCTGTGCCAAAATTAATTGTTTATAGTGACATTTTTTAGTTGGACTAAATCTGATCATTGGCCGAATATAAACACACATTTGTTATAAAATTGTTTTTTGCCATTTGGTGTATAAAATTTAGTATTTGTTGTTCTTAATGTTTTCACAACGGTGAAAGGTTGGATATCGAAACGTCAACTATGTTATTTGTTTGTATCAAAAAAACAATAAAGACTTAAAAGAAAAAATCGAGATTAATACACCCAAATATCACCAACACGCCTTTTAATTCGCCAAAAAATCCAAAGATATTTTCTGAGTAATTAGTTAAACATATACAAAATATTTAGATGTTACGTTTATTTTTACAGAGTTGGCCTTAAACGGAAGATCTCAGGACCACTTGGAAATGATGAAGCTTCTTATAGAGTACAAGGCAGATATAAATATTAGAGAGCAAATTTCTCAGCAGACTGCTCTACATATAGTTTCAATAACGGGATACGTTCCGCTAGCTGAGTTATTGATAAAATATGGGGCGAACGAGCAACTGAAAGACATTTCTGGACGAACTCCTTATGCTGTGGCTATTACCCATGGTCAAGAAAGTAAGTGTTTTTTATTAATTTTAGTTCAAAATAAAGTTTTTTTAACGCAGAAACTACTATTCGATTGCGCGAGGAATATTCAGGGACCTTTACTTCGTGCGATCAAAACACTGAATCAGATTTAAGCCGGCTTTTTATACCTGACCTGTGTTCACCAAACCGTAACCCATTGTAACTTTGCATAAGTATAAAATAAAAAATAAATATAAACTTATAATACACATTAAAAAAACAAACACAAATAAAAAACGTACATATAAAACATCTTTAAATGTTTTTTTAAAAAAATAAATATACATAACATGCAATTAGAATATAAAAATTTAACAATTTGCACAAGAATATTTAATAAGAAAAATAAGACAAACTATTAGTATAAATACTATCATGTGTCAAGTAGTGACGAAACGCTCAAGACTGAAAATATTCTTGCGCCGAATAGAAAGCTTTATCAATAAGAAATTGTCTGACTTTGTTCCTAAAGTTGTTGCCACTAAGAACTTTATAGTGCTTGGGCAGTTTATTATAAAGGGTCAGACAACTGTTATATAGAGATCTCTGAAAGAATGAGTTTTTATGAGATGGCACACTAATGACATTCTCATTTCTAGTCTTGTCCGAATTAGTCTCTCCCAGTTTGACAAATAATTTTAGGTTATTGTTTGTACGAATTGGACACTTAAAAATATATATACAGGGCAATGTTAAAATTCGCTTCTGAGTAAATATAGGCTTACAACTATCCATGGGCTTGAGATTGAAAATCAGTCTTAAAATCGTTTTTTGTCCAATACAGACTCTCTCTCATACTGCTCTTCCTTCCCATGAAATAATATTATTAGATAAGTGGCTGTAAGTCAAAGAATAATAAACACTAAGCAAGCTAGAATCATTAACTGTATTCTTTAAGTTCAGAACAGCAAAGTAGGCAGAGTTAAGCTTAGCACAGACATGCTCGACGTGACTATTAAAGCTTAGGGACGAGGTTATTATAGTTCCCAAAAATTTGCTAGAATTTGAAAATTTAATGTTGTTAAGGCTATCAAAAGTTAAAGGCAAGTGTTACGAACAAACATATTCATATATACAGTTTTATCGGAGTTAAGTATTAGATGGTTATTACGGCACCAAATCTCCATATTGCTACCGCCGTCGTATCATCGGCATACATTGTAACGTATCCAGTACTAATATTTTTTGGCAGATCATTTGCACATAGTAAAAAAAATATTGGTCCCAGTACTGAGCCTTGGGGAACTCCAATATTTACAGATCTAGGCTCAGAACACATGCCTCTATACCTTACTGTCATTTCACGCCCAGATAAATAAATCCAGTCAGACACTTTACCACGTATACCCATACCGTACAGCTTCAAAAGCAAAATATCTTTATTGACAGTATCAAATGCTATTGAAAGGTCAAAGTAGAGAGCCACAACATATTTTCCCTGGTCACGCATAGAATAGACGTAGTTTAAGAAACGATAGGAGGCTGTTTTGTCGTCACGGTCGTTTCTTTTGTGTAGTGGTATCACATTTGCAGTTTTTAGGATTTGTGGAAAAAATCCTTTGTGTAAACTTACATTTATTAAATATGTAAGTGGATAACTAATGTAATCCCTGGTGGCCTTAACAAGTTTTACATTTATATCATTAGAACCAGCAGCATTTGTGTTTTTCAAATTCGAAATTACTTTTATTACTTGGTCCACAGAGACAGAATCAAGTACAAATGAGTTAGTAAGAGAAGTCAGACATTTAATTAAGTCCATTTTCACACTGCTATACTTATTTTTTATTTTTTTAGCCGAAATAGAACTAAAATGATTTACAAATTCACTCACGGTTAGGTTCAGAAATAACGCTATTGTTTAGGTTTAATTTTTATAAGTTGTGAATTACTTTTACCACTATTAACGATTTTCTAGGCTTCTTTTACTTTATTATTGGAGTTCTAAATTTTGATCCGATAGAACGTTTCTTTACTTAACCTAATTTGCTGACTATATTGTTTTTTAAGATCTTTGTATTGTATTGTTAAATAATTGTCCTCTATGGTATATTTTTGCAGATAATGCAGCCTTTCTAATTCTGTTTTTATTTTATAAAGACTATCATTATACCAACTAAATGACTGTTTGTTATTTTTATTACTGAAATGTTGTGTTTTGTATGGACAGCAACAGTTTAAGCCATGTACAATAGAACCTATATAATTACACCATGCTTCTTCCAACGAAACATTAGAGTCTGCCCACTCCTGTTGTTCAAGCACGTTACAAAACAACGCAATATTATTGACAGATAAGTCTCTTATACTAGCTCTGCGGCAATCCAGGTTATCCATATCTCTAACATAGAACGGAAGCTTTCACGGCTTTGGTCAATTAAGCAATCATGGTTCTTGGGATTAGACCGTGTTGGAATTACTATGCGACGTTTCGCCGAGGCACGAGGCATCTTCAGGGATCTTTACTCCACGAGGTCTGAACACTTAATTCATTCGGTTGAATGCTGGTGGTCAGATACAGCAGATTGTAGGATTTCTTGCTTCCTAATACATCCTTAATGTTCCTAAGGCCGAGTGGATATGGTTCGTCCAGTTTCTCTTCTTTAACGATCGCAAACATTGTTCAATCTTCTTGTGCGTGTGTGTTGAAGATTGTACGTATTTTGGACCGGAGAAGTAACCTTGCAATTTTTTCTGTGCTTCCGTGTATAAATGGAAGATCTACACTTCATATCGGTAACTCCGTATTAGTTTCCTGTCGTAGAGTAAGATTATCATATTTTCTAATTGACAGTCTAATATGTTCATTAAACCAAAAAATTAATAACTGATTGCTTTTGTGCCATATAATGATGTAAATTTACATTTAGGTACTTATTCGCAAGTATTGGTTTTCTGTATACAGCGTGCTCTAAGAAACCGCTGTCGAGGAACGTCTAGAAATGCAATCGTGTCCTCTAATTCAAATTCCACTGTGAATTTTGTATTAGGGTGTTGCTGATTTAGATGATCAAGGAATACGGGGAAATCTTCTGGACCATGACGCCATATAACAAAAGTGTCATTCTGACCCACGACTTTCGCTTTATTGGAGGCGACCATAAGACTTTTTCTTGAAAAGCGTCTATGATGGCTATCACATGTAACAGCGGAGATCCTATTGCTGCACCTGAGGTTTGTTCCTAAAAATTTCCTTGAGAAATGAAATATTTTTTTGATGTGAGACATGCTTCAATAAAGTTTAAAAGTGAGTTGTCAAGATTACAATGGTGGAATGGAATCGCCATTACGCATATTCGTATATAGCGATTCTACATCAGAACTGGATCATTTGGATCTAAGTAGATTGTTTTTAAGTTCTCTACGATATGTGAAGAGTTTCAAAAATATGAATGTGTTTTCCTATAAAATTTTTAAAAATATTTACCGGTTTTGTACGTGGCCGATCCTATTACCCTGACCATCGAATGAAGTAGTACATTAGCTTTCTGTGTTTTAGGTAGTCCGTTGACAGGTTGGGTGCGTTTATTAGGATGGTCATCCATCTTTCGATTTAGTTTCTTGGATCTGTCTGGATTACTCTGTAAGTACTGTCGCCCACCTACAAAATTGGTAAATATTTTTCAAATATGTTTAATAATTTTACAAGAAAAACAAATTCATATACATATTAGAAACTCTAACCATTTTGTAGAGAAATTAAAAACAATCAAGTTAGATCCAAAGGATACAATTTCCATGTATTGTGGCTATAAACAATACAATTTCAATAACATCAGACCACTCACTTCTAGATTTGATTGAAGCATGTCGTACATCAGCATAATATTTTTCAAGGAACTTTTTATGAACAAATCTCAGCAGCAGCTAGGGGATATCCGCTATCATCTTTGATGGATAATATTTTCATGAAAGCTTTTAGGGAAGAAGCCTGAAGGTCGTTTCCATTAGAGCCAAAATCGTGGTTCAGATATGTAGATAACATTTTTGTCAAATTGCCTTATGGATCAGAAAATCTCCTGCAGGATCGAAGTAAGGACTTACGGAATCGGGCCCTTAATTAAATTTACAATGGAAACTGAATCAAAAAGCACGATTCCCTTTTCTAGATGTTCTAACAAAAATGATGGTTCCTTATTCCTGTATATAGAAAATCAACACATTTGAATGCGTTTGTCATTCTTCACCTATCTTACAAGAAGAGCTGGGCTGGCAAATGTTGAATGACTCTCTCAAATAATACCTGCTTATTATTATATGTTTATTTTTTTCTTAAAGCGGTAAGCTCGATTACATTACATTCTAACAAAATATTACAGAGGGTACCGTCTTGTTGCTTTGAGCGCTGACCCTTTTTAACATTTTATAGCCATTCAGGGCCATTGTCCCTATTTTTAAAAATAAAAGTTTTATCCATACAATAATATATTATATTTTTTGTTTTCTCTACAATTTTCCCTAATAAGAACATCGTCATCATCAATTTGTGTTACCCCCTAGACATAACTACGGTTCCCAATCATAAAAATCAAGATAGTTTGACGTTTTCTTCCAAAGGTTTTATTATCGATTTCATTTCCTCTGCTACTTCTAATTTTATTAACAAACAGCCACTCCCAAAGTCAATAAAAGCACTAAGTTTGTACTCATTAATAAAAATTATTTTATAAATTTTGTAGGATTTTTTTATTTTCGATAACTTTCATATTTTCTATTTTCGAAAACCTTTTTTTATTAATTTTGTTGGGCTGTGCCTAATCCTGATTTACATTGTTTTTATATTTTTAAACAGTTATTCTCAATATTACCCTTCTTTTTACAATAATTACATATTTTATTATTATGTCTACATACACTCCCATCATGACCAATTTTACCTCAACAAACACATAAACGATGATTTTGTTGCTAGAACCCCTTTAAATAGTTTATCACGGTAACTAATATTTTGACTTCTTTCGAAGACGCTACTTCTTTTCCTACCGGTATAAATTTTGCTTTTAAATAAGCACCTAAGGTACTCCGGTCTTGAATATTTGAAGCCTCAACCGCTGAAGTTATATTTACATCGTTGATGACCCCAATAACCAAAGACACCCGCTTCGAAAAAATGTAGCTAAAGTCTATTCATTATTTATAAGTGATTAAAATAAAACTCATATAATGGGCAGCCTTCTGTAGGTTTGTGACTGGCAAGATCCATTAACAGTGCATACGCATTACGTGAAACGAAATGTTCTCGTTAAAATTCCCTTCCACTCATCCCATGTAAGCTCATACCAACCTAACTTACTTTGAATAAAGCTTTCGTATCATGTTTTGCGGTACCTCTAAGTTTATTATGTGTTTGATGCGTAGTAAAACTCTGACGATTCATAAATTTGAGAATTATATTCGATAATTTTAATCCACTTGTTTATTTCCAAAGCTTTTGGATCATACTCTGGTATTATCGTAGATATACTTGAAGTTGACTGCACGTTGTAATGGGCTATAACAGAATAGCTGCCATTACTTACAGTTTTTCTCGTAGATTTCCTTTGTCGATCCTTTTTTTTATCTCCTACGTTGTCGATATTCACCACTACTACTCCCGGTTGTGCTAGTTGCCTCACTACTAGAACTCGGTGACGAAGATGTCGAACTATCACGGTAACGTTTTATTCACTTTTCTTTCGCTTCAGCATTGTTCAAGCACTTTTAATCACACTTACACGGTTCAACCACTTCACTCTTGATTTCAATCGACACTGTATATTTACAACAATTAATGTTAGTTCACTCCGTATGCATTCACAACAGGCGACACCATCGTACTAATAATATAACTCTTATTCTAAGTGTGACTAACTGCTATCTTATCATATTACATAAACATCCTATACATTACATATATTATTTGCCTAAACAAATAATATTACTGTCATTTTTCCTTCAATTAACGATATTATGAATTCGTCATGTGTTGAAGGAGGGAACGGACCACAATAAAGAGTTACCTTCCGTTTATGCATGGACCCATAGACAAGACTGCAAGGTTTGCGATTGCCAAAGGACATTATTCATTTCCAAATTATATTATATTGGCTTACAAAAGGATTCTATACAGGTTTCTGTTTATGTGGTAATGTCTATATTGGAGAAACTGGACGATCTACATCCACTAGACTTAAAAAGCATGAACGATGCATTAGAAAGAATCGAATTGTACAATCTGCTGTATCTGAACACCAGCATCCTACTGGTCATATATATCATAAATGTAAAAGAAGCCAAAGTTCTTGGATCGGTTTCCGAATTATATAAACGGAAAATCAGAGAATCTACTAAATATTATAAGTATCCCAATAATTTTAGTAGAGATGCGGGCTACAATCTACATCACACGTGGAAAGCGATCGCTACATCGGTAAATACAGGTCAGGTTTAAAAAGCCGATCTGTGTCTCCGAGCTCATTCAGAACTTCGATCTCGCAAGTCGAATAACTACCATTTCATGTTTAAAGTTATATGGAATATGACATTCCTGGCATAAGAAATTATATCAAGTAAAAGACGTAGTAATTATAATTATTTTGATATCACGAATTTAGAATAGATATATGTACGGTAAAAGATATTGGAATAACTAAGCTGTCAAGTTAAAAAGTAATTTATTCATAAACATAACATAAACTAAATACTTATGTATGTACAGAATTACAGTTTATATTTTTAAACCTGATATGCAAACTTTTTTATTATATTATAAAAAAAATGTTAAATATGAAAACTTTATGCTTTTATATGAACCTGCAGGATTTGCAAAAAAAAAAAATATATATATATATATATATATATATATATATATATATATATATATATATACACAATAACTGTAATTGTATAGTTTCAGTTCAGTAGGAAGAGAATTTTTTCCAGTTTTTAAAAATATATGTGTAGGTTTCGGTCTAAGAACTATAACATAAATTTAATCTAAACCTCGCAATATCGTTTGCTCGGATTCATAGTAAATTTAACATAGATGGTTTTGGATTCAATTATTATTATTCTAATAGTTACTCGCAATGTTCACTTAATAATTATTTTATTTTTAAAAAATAACTGCTTAGGATGCCGCCTTTTTTGAAACAAACGTTATTGTATTACGAATATATTAGCTTACAATCAGTAATTGCGATAAATAAAATATTGCCTAAATTTTTTGGGGGAGGTCCATAATATGGCAGATTTGGAGTCCTCTATTTCCTTGTACACTCTGTGAGCATGAATAATTAATAAGAATATTTTTTGTTAACGTTTTGTTGTTTTACTTCCTTTGTAAGACTTACAATCAGTAATTCTGCGATAAATAAAATATTGCCTAAATTTTTTGGGGGAGGTCCATAATATGGCAGATTTGAAGTCCTCTATTTCCTTGTACACTCTGTGAGCATGAGTAATTAATAAGAATATTTTTTGTTAACGTTTTGTTGTTTTACTTCCTTTGTAAGACTTATTGTAATCGTAAAGAAAATTGCCTCCGAGGCTTTTTCATGTTTCAGGGTCTCTTTGTATGTCAGTTTGCTAAATACCTAAAAACCGTCTACCAAAATTAAGTTTAAATTTTGTAATTAATTAACTAATGCCTGAAAATTCTTTAAAAAACTTAATTTCAATTTTTATGCCATAATCAAGCCAGACATAGAGATGGTAAGGTATTGATACAAATCAAACAACAAAATAACAGCCTAACAAAATGTTCAAGAAAAAAATAGTATCAATTTTTATCGGCATTGCAAACTTACTTTCGAACTAAATAAAATGATTAACAATAATTACATATTTTCTTATAAAGTAAAATGTAGAATATTTTAGTTCGAACTGTATATTTTGACAGTATTCGACTGATACTAACCCAGAGCGGCTGGGGAATTATAAAGGCGGGGCTTGAGCAAAGTGGGAGAGCCCGTCTGCCAGTGCCGTCGACATAAGCCGCCGAGTTATATCGAAGAAATATTTAAACAAATACTGTTTTTGTTTGCGTCCAAACGTCGGTAAAGATCAAACGAAAATTCGCGGACTGTATGGATAGCTCGCATTTATTGTTTCGAATGGGGCACTGAACCAGTATTGTTTTGTAATGGAAAGCCAATCCGAAGCTAATATGAAATGGACAGATAAAAATGTATCGGCATTAATAGACTTATATAGCAAAGAAAGGAATTTGTGGGATCGGTTACTTCGTATTTCAACGATTTTCGGCATCAAAAAAGTAGACGTTGAGTACAGAAAAATCTTACCAGTCATTTCTAAAGATCTATCATACTTTGGCACACCTCGGGTATAATAATTCTAATTATTTGCTTTGACATCTTGAAATTCTAACTAAGACTAAGGAATAAGTCTCCTGTGTCTAAACATCGCAGTCATACGATAGGAAGTTATGAAACAAAGTTCTAATAACACTATGACCAGACAGTTTAATTTCACAGATATGCTCTTGTTTAAACTAGAACGTATCAAGAACCTGAGTCTTCTTTTCTGTTTTCAACTAAATGCAAATCCGACTATGAGCAAGAGTGGCAGATTTTTTCAGGTTTTGGATTCCATTTTTGCAATAACTATTGGCCCGAACATAGACCAAGGCTTTATATTTGAAGCAAGAAACAAAAGTGCTTTCCTAAAACTAAAAATATAAGGGGTGCTTCTTTTTAATCAGCAAAGTCAATGCAATTTTTTTTGCGGTTGTCACTTATTAAAAAGATTTAACTACGTTAAGCTATTTTCAATTTTTGAACAGTAATATCAATATTAATCAATAAATTTTTAAAACATACAGGATATTGTATTTAAAAGACTAAGTTGCTCCCTGTACTGCGTTTTTGGGACATAAAAATATTTTTATAAAAGTAAAAGTTATATTGGGCAACCAAGAAGTATTCCTACTTGTTTTTTTTTTACTCGTAATAGCTTATGAGATATAAGAAACTACACCCTAAATAGATACTTTATATTTATCTTTAAAATTTTAAATTTATTAACAATATTTTTATTATATATTATTTAGCTTTTAACCCTGGATGTGTATGCCTGAAAATATTTGAGATTTACTCATGATATCAGTTTGAGTTTCCTGTTAAAATATTGCCAACCCTTTGCGATTGAAAAGCTTAGTTAGGGGAATATGCTGGAAAATATAAAAGTGCGACCCGAGCGTTGTTCATCGATATTGCATACCTTAAATCCTATCTATTTATTAAAATGTATTTTCGTTTTTCGATGCAATACACTAAACCAGTGCCACAGCCCACATAAGACTGGCTGCGACGCTCACGTATTTTCTTGAGGTAGAGAATCTGCCCGCCTGGAAAGCAGCTAAATGAAGCAAGATCAGGAGATGATTGGAAGTAATCTAAATAACTCGACGGAATTATTTTTTGTTGTGTTAAAATGGGTAGAAGGACTTTAAAGTTGTGAAGCAATTAGTTGACAAATAATTATAATACTTATTTGTATAAATTTTTACAATTTCCAAAAGAAGAAAGCAGGTATGTTAGAATTAATAATTAATATAGACTTTAAAAACAATAGTGATTTAAAAAATTTAAATTTAATTCACGTGTGAACTTTTATTACACAATTATGTTTGGCAATATCGCATAAGAATTTTAATATTCAATGCCACTGAACTATAGCCATTGTGTGATCTAAAAAAGTACAATTTGATATTTTAGAATTAAGTTACTCCTGAACAAATACACCAAAGTATACAAGTTAAAAGCTATATAGATGCATAATATATGTATAATAAGTCTAAAAATTTTTGAATTCATTCTCTTTACATTTCTAAACTGTTTGAAAAGCCTCTATGTATGTTTAGACAAAGCCTACACTGCAAATTGTGGTATAGTATATTGCTTTGTTATTCATTACTAAATTTTTTGTCTAGCCCCTATTTATAATAATATAAAATATAATATATTTTAAACTTTAAACTAAGCTTTAAAAATCTTTTTTTTTTGTTTGACCCTTATTTACAATAGGTAAAGTATTTTTTCTACGACTTCTATAAAAAAACACTTAGCAAGGCCTAAAAATTGCCGATTTATCATAGCTCAAAAAGGGCCCATCGTTGGTACTTCATATTTAAGAATCAATTTAATCTATAAAACTCTTGAGACATTGGATGTTTTTACGTGTCTCTAAAAAATGTAAACCTAAAATCAATTTCATTAAATTTGTATCTGGCAAAAAGAAATAATTTGCATCGCGATTGAAGGGATTCAGGTTTATTTTAATATGTGCTGATTTCATAACATTTGCTCACATTATTATTTCTTTTTATAGTTTGTTTTTATTAACTTATTTTATTCTATAAATTAAACATTTAAAATCATGTCAATTCAAGGGATATACTAGGTACAATTTTTAATAAAGTTATATGTGAGGATTGCAAAAAAAGCGGTCATCAAGTCGTGCTCTCCTCTCCGCTACATCTCGTCCCGCGAGATCATAACACACCGCGGCAGCGTTGTCAACCACACGATTTTTTGGGTCGGCGTACGATGTATTATCGCAACATTTTGATATCGAGTTGACAAAATGAAAAATATTTAATTAATCCAAAATTCTGTACCTATAAGCAAAGCTAACTTTTAAATCTCGAAAAAACTATTTAAACATGTGAGACTATAAGATATTGTCACTTTTGTCTATGCAACAAACCATCTCCTCCGTAATGAATCGGGGAGATCCCCAATTATTTGTCACTTATGTCTATAGACATAGTACAAATATGCCTATCCGCAATGAATTGGAGAAATCCGTAGCTTTTATTTATTACCATCTTTAAATATAATATAGTCCTTTCTCATGTTTTAATTTTGTCGTCGGTAGCCCCCACAATTCATAATTGGAGGTTCTATTAAATTAATGTAAGTCATTTCACACAGCAGATTACTTTCGAGATTTCTATATAGTTTTTGCACTCAGACATTACTCTTTTTTTTTAATAAAGTGCACAAAAAATACTGTGGGAACAGATGGAATAAGATGATGATCCCCAAAATACTGAACATTTGCTCGGGATAAATGTTCAAATGTGGACGCACCTTTGATTTAAAGTAAAGGTCAAAACAAGTGTAGCAACAAATTATTAAGTATTTATTTTAAAATAACAGTAATAACGAAATAGTAAATACATTTTAATTTATAAAACGTGGAACGTTGACGTGGAAGGTACAATTTTCATAATGGATGGGAGTAACGGATATTTTTGTCCGTTTATATTGCGTATTATTTGAAATGCTTGTAGGTATGTTGTCAAGATGTCAAGATTAAAGTTCATAAGTATGGTTTGTTTCTGCAGTTTTTCATTTAATTTGATTTTTTTTTAATTTTATTTTCGTGTTATCATTTACAATATTGATTTATCCGCTTCTTTTTCTTAAGTTTTTAATAACTCGAATGTGTTCTTAATCCATCTACTCAGAGCCGGTGCTACCATAAGTGCAAACGTGCGACCGCAAAGGATGGCATCCATAGGGGAACGGCAATCTATTTCTACTTCACGATAAAAATTCACGTATTTTTTTCATATTGAGCCATCACTGTTTTGAGACCCACAGTCCACAAATATTTTGGTACAAACGTTGTTCTCAAAACTTCTGGCCATACGAATCAAATACGATATCCCACGAGAAATTGTCAGTCTAACAGTTTCTATGAAACGGACAAAATAAAAAACCGTGACTAAAAATTAAATGTTTACGCATATGTAGAAACTTAGTCTGATTAGTGCACAGTAGCGTTTTCAGTTTAAAAGCAGCTATTGTTTGACAAAAAATTGTCCTGCAAAACAGAACCAACAAGAATGTGACTTTAAGTTCGAATTCAGGGATGTTTAAATCATATATGCGAACTGCTTTTACATAGACATTTTAGTATAAGCTATAAGGGCTGGCTTATCAAGAAGACTATGTCCAGACATTTTCAGAAACGGCTGTAGCAGTCGCAAAAACTGGGCTTCGAAACTCTGAAGATGGGCATCAAAATTATATTCAAAGATCTACAAGCAGACTCTATAATCAAGATGAAACTGAAAAATATATTAAGACCTCGTTACTTAGGAACTGCGTTTAAATTCTAAAAAGTAAATAGTTTTGTGCTGTTTTTTGGTCATTAAAGTCCAATCCATAAAAATCAGACTATCAAAAAACAATTCCCCAAATATTGCAGACTTTATAAAGTAGCCACAAGAGTGACCTTTTTGATGTAACCAATACTCTTGAAGAAGTTATGTGCTTCGTTCCTGTAATGAACTAAAAATCTGCACTTGTAGTAAAGCAACAGTATATGGTAAGCAAGATTGTTGAATTATTCGGTATTTTAATCAAATTGTTTTAAAAAATGATGAACTTTGTATGCCTTTAGTTGAAACGTTCAAAAACTGAAATAAATTTTGGCATGAGCTATTTGAAATATTGCACCGGCGCAATTTCCATAGCTTCACTATGTCACACTTCGTGTGAATAATCTGACATGGATATATTTTACGACGGTAATGAAGTTCACAATCATAGAAATTGCACTGGTGAAATATTTGGTGTGATATTTAAATAAAGCTCTCCTGTGTTCAAGTGTACATAGAGATTTCCTGATTGTTGTGGTTATTTGGTAAACGTATTTATTTCTGATAACAAAATAAAATACTAATTGAAAATTCTCTGTCTGTTTAGTGGAAAATCGACTTAACTTGTTTGTAATTTTTTGCTTTCAATGAACTTGTCACTCGTTTAAAATCGGTGTCTTCAAAATCAATAAAAATCTATTTAATTTTTTTTGTTCTTTTATAAATTTCTGGTATTTTGCAAATTTTCGAATTTTCTTTTAATGATGTGCATCTCTTGAGTTCCCAAGTCGTAAATCTTCTAAAGCTAAATAATGAAAAATGCAATTATGTGGATGAAAGTAGGCGGCGCGACAAAAAGTTGCACAGGGCGGCAAATAAGCTAGCGCCGGCCCTGCATCTATTTGTAAGACTTGATGGAATAAGAACTAGTGTAACAATTTATTTGTATAAACAACTGCTTTTGAACTTTAGCAATTTGAGTGGCCGCAGTTGATCTATTTGAACGATTTGTAATTTTTGTGACACTTGTATTCAGTACCATTGTTTTGTTGAATCGGTGGTCTATAAATATATTTGTATTTCTACTAATACGAATTCGGAGTAAAAAACGTTTTTTAGTCTAAGCGTTCGATAGTTTTTTGCTTATAATTTTGTCAAGCAAACGTATAGGGCAAAATTCCGCACACTAAGCGGGCCACCTTCCTGTGTATCAGAAGTATCTTTATATGGAAGATCTGAAAGTGTACTGCAATCCTTGCTATATACATTTCTTTATGAGCGTGCCCAATATTTACTTATTCGATTGCATTTTAGTAGAAAAAGTTCTGCTTTTTACTTGCCTCCCAGATTTTTACAGATCTTCACGTTTCAGGGTCCCTAAATGCCGAAAAGCATGATTTCTCAATTCCCTCGGACTGTCGTCTGGTTGTTCAAGACATAGCTACTTACACGATTGATTTTAAATTTAGGTCAAAAATTAAGGGTCATTGATGGCGAAACAAAATGGGGGCCTAATAATATATTTAAAAATCAGATAAAAATCATCCTTCCAGATTTTACGTCTCTTCACAGTTTAGCGTCGCTAGATGTCAAAAAACATGTTTTCTGAATTTGGTCGATCTGTCTGTCAGTTCGCGGCATAGCTAAAGTTCGCCACACTAATCTGAGGCTATGAAAAGATGGCAAGTACCTATGAAAATGCTGCATTGCTTATTGGTGACTGGCTAAAATTCTGATATTTATGGAAACTGCCTGTTTTTTTAACAATAGTCCCCCTTTCGTCATAACCCAAGATCCGTTTGGCGTACTTTAAAAACTACTTACCTCATCGACTTCAAATTTTGGTCAAAATTAAGAGTCATAAGTAGTTATAATAGGGGAGCGCCTTCTCCTCCTCCTCCTCTTCCTCTCTCTCATGTCCCTCATTCTTAACTTCCTCCCCTTTTATTCTCATTCGCATCATATTTTTAATTTTTTCTCTTTATTCTCCCACATTTGATTTTGCATTCTTAAGTCTTATAAATAGGTGCATCAAGATCATTTTAGTATGTTAAGGTACGAGTGACTGTTAAAAGAAAAAAATCTGTTGAATAAATCTATTAATAATAATATTAAAATAAAATGAGTGAATCAGTTGGAGAAAGAAATCGATCCATTCCGCTTCAGACAATTAGCCTCGAAGAAATTATACCAGGAGTTCAAGAAGAAAATATACCATTAGTTCGAGAAGAAAATAATGGGATTGTTTTAAAAAATTTTAACAAAACTGAGAGTGAAGAGAAAAAAGTGTTTTGTGCTATTTGTTTTGAAATAATCGAATATTATGATTCATGTAGACCAAATACATGTTCCCACATTTTTTGTTTAAAATGTATTTTAAGATGGAATGATGAAAATGGTTGTTCTATAATGGTAAACAATTGTCCTGTATGTCGCACTAGATATTACTATTTGGTACAAATCTTCAAATATGTAATTAGACATCATTTTGTTGTAATTTTAAAAAGAGGATAATATTTTTTTTATAATTTGTGCTTGTGAAAACTCTGGTAACAAATAATTTTGTAAAAATAAGTAAATGTAAATATATACATAATAATTGACACACATTTTTTCCTTTTCCTATATTGAAACGACAACAATGATCTAACAAGTTTTTTAATACATACTAATTTTCACATTACATAACAAAACAATTGTTATGGGTTTACACAAAAAGTGCCACGCCCTAAAATGGCACCACTTTTGCAAATGGAAGCTTAAATTTTCTTATATAATTTACGTGTAAAAATGACGGTTTTGATTGTCGGACCGGCATAGCCTAATCTACTACTTTTTAGTTATACTAATAATATTAATATAATTTGCATCAAGTAAGAGAAAACTCAACTGAATACAGAAACAAGCGTTAACAAAATGTTATATGAGTGCTTCTAGTGGCAGTTGACATAATCGACACTTTTTTACATATGATTAGCTATTTCATTTACAAATACAGTGTCAGATGTTAGAATAAAAAGAAGTATTTTGCATATAGCACTGAAAATATATAACCGCTTATAGCAACAGTTGACATTTTTTAAAATTAATATTGTTGACGTATTCTACTTATTATCTTTACAATTTATGTTTAAAATTAATATTTTTGACATTATCTACCCATTACGTTTATAACCTATATTTAAAATTAATATTGTTGAAATAATCTACACATCACCTTTACAAACTATGTTTATTATTAATATTTAACAACATAATCTTCTATCTCTTTTTTTTTCATTTTTATTGCAGTAAAAGCAAGCATGTTCAGGAATTAGTAGAAAAAGATGTATCCTACAAATAGCACAATGTAAATCAGAAGCACTAACAACATAAGCTCTTTTGTAGTGGCAGCTCACATGATCGGACTCCCCTCTCCGTAAATATCTCATGTGAATTGCACTACAAGGAAGGCAAATAGCAAATGTTCCTAGTCTTCGACTTTCAATTTTAGAGTAGCTTTGTATAACACATACATCTTTTTCTTCAAAATTATTAAATAATTCACTAGCCCTAAACTTGCTTACTTTTACGTCAGCCTCGGTTCCTAAATTTAGCAGTTGTCCATCCATGTCCACTCCTTCGTCAATTTCCTGATCATCTTCCTCCATCTCTTCTTCTTCCTCCTCAATATAATTAATGTCGATGTTAAACAAGAATGATCTTCTAACAAGCCTAGATGATTTGTCCAAAAATGAATGTTTATAAGTGATGGAATCGCCTTCCAAGTTAATAAAAATTTCTTCTCTTTCTTCAATTTGAGCGGCGTTCTTCACATTATTTTCTTCAATTTGGTCAGCGTTTCCAATCATATTTTCTGCCATCGTTAGGAGCTTTAGATTTAGATAGATATATTTGATAAAAAACAATTTTGGTTATAGGTTATAAATAATATCGACAACTGATATTACAGCGAATGATACTGTATGATCGTCGAGTGGATGTTCTTAAGTATATATCCCATCGACCACCACTTTTACTACCTGCAATACTTGAGTTTTTTTTTTTTTTTCTCGCTGTCCCTTTCTCTGTCAGTTTCCTCGGGGGGGGGAGGCCAAGGGGGGCTTCGCCCCACTCCCCGCTCCGCCAACCCCCAAAAGGGGGGAGACCCCTTTTAAACCCCCCCTCACTCACCTTATCTTCTTTCTCTCCCTTCCTTCTTTCTCTTTTTTATATGTTTCTCCTTTTTCCTTCCTTCTCCTTTTTCCTTCCTTCTCCTTTTTCCTTCCTTCTTCTTTTTCTTTCCTTCTCCTTTTTTCTTTTCTTCTTTTTTAATCTAACCTAACCTAACCTAACCTAACCTAACATAACCTAACCTAACTTAACTTAACCTGAAGAGGGTAGCCCGAAATTGGGGAACCGGGATTCGAATCTCGGAAATTCAGGGGTCCGGGGGGGAGGGGGGTAAGGTTGTTGATCGGCTTGGGAAAGTGGTTTTTAGAGATTGTCGTTCAACTTTAAGTAGGACACATGTGATTAACTTTTGCATATAAAATCGCCTCAGCGAAGAGACGAATGCAATTGATTTCTGCATTCACACTGTGCAGAACTGGCAAGTTTTCTGGTGTTTACATTGTGTCTATTTGGTAAATTTTTATTTTTATTTCTAACATTTTTATTTGACAAGATTTAATTTCTTATATATATATATCGGTGACATTTTTATGTACATTTGTGGCATTTTTATTTGTTATTACGATTTTTTTCATAATGGACAATTTTTTGGCATCGAGTAGCAAAATAATTGACAATGACTTTGACTTATACACATGTACTCAAATGCAAAATTTTGCAAACCAACAAAACAATGAAACAGACGTATTTACAACTAGTCAACAACAAACTATTCAGGACTTGAATGAAATTATTTACAATAGCCAAGTTCAGAATAATGCCAACAAACACAACAACGAAAAATATTTATTTACAGCTACTCAACAACAAACTGTTGACGATCTTAATGACATTATTGACAACAAAACGGACTTAATTACAACAAAAACTAAACAAACTCTTAAAGAACTGAATGACATTGACGAAACTCAAAATTCTAGCTATGAGGATATTGTTTGTTTTCAAAAATCTAATCCAAATTATTTAACATTAAAATCGCCAATTAATTCTCCGAGACCAATTTGCTCTCCCTTTTTGTTTAGTGAAAATTCTGATTCGGAAGAAGAACAAATTGATCAAAATTTAAGTTTGGCTATTTGTCCTACTAATTCACCATATGATATTGTAAATTCTGATTCGCAAGAAAAACAAATTGATCAAAATTTAAGTTCGGCTATATCTTCTATTAATTCACCATATGCTATTGTAAATTCTGATTCGCAAGAAAAACAAATTGATGCAAATTTAACTTCGGATATTTCTCCTAATAATTCACCAGTTGAACAAAATTCAATTTCGAAACCATCATTTATCTAAAAAAAAATTTAAAATTAATAAAAAAAATAAAAAACAAATAGCAAACCTTAAGTGTCTGGGTTTCGCTATTCAAAATTTAACTAATTTGATCACAATTAAAAAGGGAGACGAAAGTACGGTGAATTATGTTAAACAGGCCTTTGACAAATTAGTTGACTCATTTGAAGAAATGGATTCATAAAGTCAATTAATTTCTATTGCTTTTTTCAAAATTTGACTATAACTAAATAAAAATGCACAATATTAATTTTATTATTATACAAAGAACTTCAAAAATGCAATTGCTTTTTTCAAAATTTGACTATAACTAAATAGAATTGCACAATATTAATTTTATTATTATTATTATGCAGAAAACTTCAGAAATGCATAAGTGTGTAACATGTAATAAAGTCTTCACTATAAAGGATAATTTACTGCGACATATTAAAAAACAATTCCAAAATAGGCTTGGAGGAAGGTGTTGAAATTATCAAGTCAGCATTCAGGGAACGAATAATATCTTATAGGATTTCCTCACACCAAAACTTCATAAATGTGAAAGAATATTTTCAACATTTGGAATACAAAATTGCACATCTAATAGAACAAGAACTGCAGAAACATAAATGTATCAAGCTAAATATGGAACTGTTCGGTTTCTATTTTAACCCAGCAGCGACAGCTATGAAGTCAAATCTTTTAATGCGCCGTTCCAAGTCATTTGCCAGGGATATCAGAAAAAAGAACTGTTAGAGCAAATCTGCACCATTATTGACCAGAAAGCTGACGAATTTGCAGAAAGAGATTCAGGTAAAGAATTTATTTTCGATTTTACAACAGCAACAAAAAAAGTAATTTTTTAATTTTTACGTTGCAGGATGGGCTTTGATGAATTTACTTCATTTGGAAATTAATGTTAACAAGCACAATCCGCTGAGAGCCTCATCTTTTATCGAACTTTCTCAAGAGATCAAGAGACGTCAAGCTGTGATCAACATTAGGAATGATGACAACTTTTGCTTCGCCTGGGCAGTTGTGTCTGCTCTTCACCAACCACGCGGATTAGATTTTGAAACTTCATCCTACCCACACTACTCTTCTGTTTTGGATATGTCAGGTATAGAATTTCCAATGTTGCTAAAGAACATTAAGATTTTTGAAGAAAAAAATAACATTTCTATTAATGTATATGGATTAGAAATTATAAATCCTAAAAAGGGGTATGAAGTAATTGGTCCACTTTATTATTCATCGAATAAAAAAAATCATCATGTCAATTTATTGTTAATAAGTGATGATGATGAAAAAACTTTTCATTATTGCTATATTGAAGATTTATCAAAACTAGTTTCTGCACAAATTTCTAAACATCACGGAAAAAAATATATTTGCGATGGTTGTTTACAATATTTCCCTACAGAAGAAAATTTATTACAACACAATAGCTATGATTGTGATCATTTACGAATTAACCTACCTTCTAAAGAATTAATAAAAGATAAGTTTGGAAACTATTCATATGATAATATTTTGAAATTTGTAAATTATCATAAACAAATGAAAGTTCCTTTCGTGGTGTATGCAGATTTTGAATGCATTTTAAAGCCTTTAAATAATGACAATGTTGAAAAAAATCCTAATACTTCATACACCTTAAAACAATATGAACATACGATAATATTCTAAATTTGAAAAATATAGAGGTCAAAATTGTGATACATTATTTATAAATTCTTTAGAAAGAGATGTGTATAACATATACAATAAATATTTAAAGGCTCCTAAAAAAATGATCCCTTTGAATGAACTGGACAAAATTTATCATAACTATGAAAAAGTTTGTCATATTTGTAATAAACCTCTTTTAAATGACAGGGTTGCAGATCATTGTCATATAACCGGTCTTTATAGAGGTCCAGCTCATTCACTCTGCAACATAAATTACAGAATACCTAACTTTATTCCAGTTATATTGGATAATTTGCGTAATTATGATTCTCATCTATTTCTTAAAAAATTATGCTTAAACAAAGAACAACTAACAGTTATCGCACAAAACAAGGAAAAATATATTTCATTTGAAAAGCTTATTCATGTGGATAACTATTTTGATAAAAAGACACAAAAGGCTAAGAAAAAAAATATATCATTAAGGTTTACTGATTCTTTTCAATTTCTATCCCATTCTTTATCAAAACTCTCTGAAAGCTTAAAAGATGAACAATGTAAGGAAATAAAAAAAAATTTTCAATGATGAAGAAAGATTTAAACTTATTCGGCAAAAAGGTGTATTTCCTTACAGTTATATTGATGATTATTTAAAATTAGAAGAAACAACTTTACCTCAGAAAGACCAATTTTATAATACTTTAACGAATGAGCACATCAGTGATGCAGAATACCAAAGAGCTGTAAAGGTTTGGCAATTGTTTAAATGTGAATCTCTTGGTCAATACTCCGACGTTTACTTACTCTCTGATACTTTACTTTTGGCAGATATTTTTGAAAATTTTAGAAGCACTTGTTTATCCACATATAAGCTCGATCCAGCTCATTTTTACACTTTTCCAGGTTTATCCTGGGAGGCGTGTTTGCGTTATACTGGAATAGAGTTAGAATTGTTAACTGATCCAGATATGATACACTTTTTCAAAAAAAAGCGTTCGCGGTGGTGTGAGCTCTTGCATTTGTAGAAAATCTGAAGCTAATAACCCATTTCTTTTAAATTTTGATCCTTTAAAGCCAACTAAATACATAATTTATTATGATGCAACAAATTTGTATGGTTATGCAATGTCACAGCACATTCCAACGGGAGATTTTGTTTGATTAACAGATAAAGAAATCAATGATTTAAATATTATGAATATTTCTAAAAAATCTAATAAGGGATATGTTTTAGAAGTTGATTTAGAATATCCTACAAGTCTACATTCCTATCATAACGATTTTCCGTTTTGTCCAGAAAACTTTAAACCGCCAAATTCTAAATGCATAAAATTAATACCCAATTTAAATGATAAATCAAAATATGTTATTCACTATCAATTATTAAAACAATGTTTGGAACATGGACTCAAGTTAACTAAAGTTCATAGAGTTTTACAGTTTTCTCAATCTGATTGGTTGAAAAAATATATAGACTTGAATTTAAGATTAAGAAATGATTCAAAGAATGAATTTGATCGTAATACTTACAAGTTGGCAAATAATAGTATTTATGGCAAGACTATGGAAAATGTTGATAGGAGAATTGACGTAAGACTTGTTACAGAGTGGGAAAAAAATAGAAGAAAAGATGGTGCTGAGAATTTAATTGCAAAACCATATTTCAAGGACTTAACAATATTTTCTGAAAACTTGGTAGCTATTCAAATGCAAAAGATTCAAGTTACTTACAATAAACCAATATATGTAGGCTTCTCAATATTAGATATATCTAAAACTGTCATGTATGATTTCTTTTATAATTTTTTAAAACCTTTTTATCAGGAAAATATTTCACTTTTATACACCGATACCGATTCGTTCATTTTAGAAGTCACAACTCCAAATATTTATTCTGACATGATAAAAAATATTCACAAATTTGACACATCTAATTATGAATTTAATAATATTCATGAAATGCCTATTACAAAGTCAGTTATAGGAAAATTCAAAGATGAATATGCTGGTGAACCCATTACTGCTTTCTTTGGTACTGGAGCAAAAGCATATTGTATTAAAACGGAAAACAGTTTAACAAAAAAAGCAAAAGGTGTTAAAAAAAAGTGCAATTAAAAAGCAGTTGGATTTTATTCATTATAAAGATGTTGTTGAAAATCATTCTAAAACCTTTTGTTCAATGTATGTTTTTCGATCTAGACAACATACAATTTTTACAGAGTTAATTAATAAATTGGCTTTGAGTTCCGAAGATGATAAGCGGTATAAAATTCCCTATAGTTTTAATACATTAGCTTGGGGACACCAAGATATTGCTTTGTATCAATGGAATGCAGAACATGAAGATTTAGATATATTTATGTAGATATTATAAGGTATTTAAATTTGTTGTTTTTGAAACCAAAGTTAGTCTTCATAAGTCTTTCACAAAATGTGCTTAGAAACTTTTGACAAAGAAATTGATAACAGTTATTTTAAAACATATGAAAAACGACTTTCCACTTTTAAAAAATGGAAAGGAAAATTGAGACCAGAAGTGTTAGCTGGAGCTGGCTTTTACTATACTTCAATCAATGATATTTGTAAATGTTTTTATTGTGGTATTGAAATTTTTGATTGGTTAAGTTATGATGATCCTATTGTGGAGCATAAGAAATTTGCTAGGAATTGTGATTTAAATAACTGTTTATGGAAAAATAGGAATCGAATAATTGTAACCATTCAAAATAAGTCTTCAAGCTACACATTTTATATAGTATTATTAATATCCTTATTTATGAACTTTTACATATATTTAAATTAAGTATTTTATTGTTATTTTTTTACAACTGCTTTTGCTTTCGTGGTGAAAGTATCTGCTTAATGTTAATAAATTTGGAATATAATTATTAATTTGGTTTAATGACTATCAGTAGATCTCAATTTATTCTTCTATTTTATTTTCCAAAATGTTTTTTATGTTCATCATCCCCCTGGCGTAACACAGTGTGAAATATGATTTTCTAATAAAACAGACGTCACTCTAAGTAAATATTGTAAATTTATGAAAATTGGATTAATTAACAATAGTACAATTAGTTGGATGGAACGAATAAATGGAAATGAAAATG
Organism: Kuschelorhynchus macadamiae; assembly: GCA_030620095.1. Classification (NCBI taxonomy): domain Eukaryota; kingdom Metazoa; phylum Arthropoda; class Insecta; order Coleoptera; family Curculionidae; genus Kuschelorhynchus; species Kuschelorhynchus macadamiae. The sequence continues at coordinate 233,164 of JAUTXW010004335.1, forward strand.
CAAGTAAATTTTTTAAAATTTTGTATCATTATCCAAATCGATCTATTTTTGATACAAATTGGATAGAAAGGTTAGAGTTTAAAAATAATCAGTTACAAATTTTAACCCCCAACTGTACCAATTATTATGACGGATTCAAAAATTATTACTTTTCCATCATTAGTGTTACATTAAACTTTGCATTATTTTTATACATTACCATTTTAATTATTTATCTTTATTACAAATTTCAAACTGGAAATCTATTTTTTCATTAATCCATTTTAATCGAAACTTTAAAGAAAGTGGGGATGAGAATATTTAAGTACAAGAATAACACAATATGTTTCAGTCTCGTTTAGTCATTATGAACAACGCCGTGGTTCATAAACCTTTGGAAACGCTTCTTAATTCAAAAATTTATTTTTTAAATAATTCTTTGTCAAAATTTGTTCTTGTTGGCATTAGTTTAAATGATTTTTCTCCAAAAATTGTAATTGGTGGAAAAACTGGATTTTCAATCGCACTAACCGAAGAAAATTGGAAAGACATTTGTGTTCATCAAGGAATTATTGTAAACAATTTCTACTTTCCTCAAGTTGATCAAACCAGTGTGAATATAAACAACATTCATATGAAGGATCAGAAAATAAATGATACCCCTGTTCTACAAATTACAAAAGCCCACACTTCATATACTTAGGACAAGAGTCTTTGGACGATTTGTGGCGATTAAAGGAAATTATTGATTATAGATTATCTATACTTAAAAGGCAAGAATTCAATACATATTTCAAAATATTTCAAAATAATATTTCAGCTGATTGTGGCGACTTGTGTACGCATGTTTATAATATAATAAGTCCAACAGAAAATCCTAACAGTGAAAATGTTTCAACTGTGATGGAATTACTTGCTTTATATCCTGAACAAATGGAAAACAAATTGAAGCAAAATGGAACAAAACGAAAATATTACGAAGAAAACAATGAAAATGGATCAAAAAGAAAATATTACGAAGAAAACAATATCTTTTCTGGAAGAGAACAATAAGGTGCATGTGTTAGTGAAGTGGAGCTTTGCTTAGAGACAAGCCCGTAGGAGTAACTTTCAGATGTGGTACTTAGATAGACTCCGTTTTGAAAAAAGAATAAATGATTGTAAACTTATTCTAGATTCGATATTATCTGAGGAACATAGAAATAAAATATATTTGACACGTTTTAATAAAAATTGTATTTGATGTTTTACTTAATAAAATTTTAGTTTAGTAAATGTGAATTTTATTTGAAATTAATTAGCACATTAAGACTTTGTAATTTGTATCAGCTAAAGCATAAAGTGAGGAACAGAAATAAAACAAATTTAACTAAAATTTAATTTCAATTTAATTAAACAATATTTTTTTTATCAATCCATGTATTATATTTTTTATCAAGTCCTAACCATTTCACATAAACTTTGTTTCCTTTCCTTCTCAAAATCTTCTCAATAAGATACACATCGGTATGCTTTACTTTTAATAATTCTTGCTCATAAAAACCACCCAGAATGTCCTGATTATCTTCGTCTTGAATTAAATATGTCCAAGGGTTTGTCATCTTAACTTCTTTAATGTGGAATATCTCATTTGACCAATTTGGTGTGTAACCTTTTGAAAATCCCTCTCGATGCTTGTTTATTCGCACGTGATCACCCACTTTAAACTTTGGAGATTTTATATCTAACGTTTTAGCATGAGTAAATGCAGATTTCAAGATTCTATTTTCATTTGTTTTATTTACTTGTTTTGGTTTCATTCCTATTGAAGAATGTTTTGTATTGTTATAATCTTTTACAATATCCGCTAATATATTAAACCATTTGTAATTTCCTTGAATGCTAAATATTTTCCACATATTATTCTTTAAAGTCCTGTTCACTCTTTCTACTATACTCGCTTTCAAATTGGAAAACGTGCTATAATGGTTAATTCGAAATTGTTGCATCAAATTTTGAAAATTTACATTGAAAAACTCTCTCCCTCTGTCCGTTTGCAAGTTTTTTGGTGGAGTTTTTGCACTGATTAATATTTTTTTCATTGCCGCTGTTACGTCTTTTCCAGATTTAGATTTTACCGGTTCGGCCCAAACATACTTAGAAAATACATTTATGGTAATCAAGATATATTTAAATCCCTTATTAAGTTTGGCATAGGGTAACATTTCAACCAAATCAGCTTGAAAAAGATCATTTAACCCTTTCACTACCACCCTTCTGCGTTTGTAGTTTTTTCTAGCAGGTTTATGTAATTCATTAACGACTTGTTGTTTAACGGTTGTCATGACAACAAACTTGTTTATTCAATTTTAAGGAAGTTCACTTTCTATGTTTTGTAATAATTCGAAATATAACTTTTATATGTTTTTCCCATTCATTCAATTTATCAATTTGTATTGTATAACTTTTTTCATTTAAAATTTTACTAATTTTAGTAATCTCCTTTTCTAACGCATTAAAGGATTTTTTTATCTCTCCAGTTAAGAAAGTAGTTGATCTACTATCACTATTTTTTAATTCCTCCTCTGTTTTATTTAATTCTTGTTCTAATTTCTTAATTACACTGGACATTATATTTTCCAAGGAAATATATTGTTGATTTTCTTCCAAAGTGAGTTGGTCAATTGTTCTACTGTTAAGAATGCTATTTTGATTTCTTTTTTTTTCATCATCTAACCTTTTTATAAAAGTTCTTAATTGTTTAATTTTTTCCTTGTGTTTTTCAATTATTACTTCTCTTATATTTGTTTCCATTATTTTATTAATTTTGTTGATATCATCACTTAATTTTTTGTCTTCCTTTTTAACATGTTCATTTAAAAATTGCAAATCTTTACTTATTTGATTTAGCGTTAGCAACTATTTATTAACGTTTTCAATTGAGGTATAACATCCTTTAATCTGGTTTTCATACTTTAAAAAATGTTCATGAAAAACCTTAAGCTTTTTAGCAAATATTTCATTATTTGTTTCATTTTCACCTAATCTCCTTTTTAAATTATTAATGTCACTTATTCTCTCTTGATTTTGTTTTGAAATATGGCGTCCAAATTTATCAACTGTCATGTTGAGCTTTCATTAAACAATAAATATGATTATATTTGATAGCTGTTATTTATAGTATTACTTTATCTTCTCTTAATTCTTCAATAATAGAGATAATCTCGTTACTATGAGCATTATTTCCCGCATCACTTGATGAAAATTAATAAACGTAGCCTATCAACAAGTTTCTACTATAACAGTTGATGACAATGGTTGTACTACAGGAGAGGAAGAAGTGATACTACTGTCATTTAAAAATGTTGGTAGTTCTGTAGGGAGTGACGGAGTTTTTCCTGTTTTCTGAATATTTTTCCTCGGAGTTGATGTTTTATAAAGCTTTGTAGGTGTTTTGAAATCTTCATACTTTGAAACTCTTTCTTCTTTTAAATCGAATGGTTCGGATTTACCAATACTTGAAATTAGCTGTTTAAGTGGTTGTGTTATTGGTCTATAAGTTTGTTCTAATTCGGACTGAGCAGTAGAAGTAGCTAATTTCAAGCTTTGATATTTCTGCTTCACGGCTTGTCTCGATCTTATTAATTCTCGAGCTAAACGTTTATCCATGCTGTACAAGTTTTAAATGAAATAAAACTGCAAATTTTTTACTTTTATAAATATATAAAGGAATCGAATTTACTCCTATATCTGCCGTGATTTACTTCACAATCTTTGTCAATTACAAGAAAGCCATATGGATACATCCAACAGTTAGCACAAATATTTTTAAACTGATCAAATGTCATATCCAATATACAGTGGTCATTATATATATGTTTTAAACTCAAACAGTCCTGTTTAAATAAAATTAATAAGTTTGCATTTTCTCGAATTAGACGTTTAAGGATTGAGGAATATCCTTGAAACATAAAAAAACAATCGGTGTTTCTATGCCTTCCATGCGTGAAATAGTCCCTAATAATAGATTGATTATGACGAGGAATATCATCAAAAATGATAACGGAATTTGGCTTTATCTCATGAGGTGAAATAATGTTCTCATCGCTATCATATTCAAAGTATTCAATTTCTTTCATAGGTTTTAACAACTTTCTTAAATATTCATATTTTGGTTGATCTAATGACTTTGAATAAACATAGACATTTTCAAACCTAATTCCATTAGGATGCTCAAGCAGTGTAAGCATAACGTTGGTTTTACCGCTACCACTGCAACCAACTATAAGCCCTCTTTTTGAACCACCGCAAAATAAGTCTCCATGCTTTCTCAACTGTTTACTTAAAATTTTTTCGTCATGATTATTTACTGGTAATGAGAATTTTTGTTTTTCAATCCTCATTCTTAATCACACTAGTAAATATTTTTAGCTGTAAAAGTATTTATACCAGAAAAATGTCAATGTGCTTTTAGTATAAAAAGAACTTCAATGACTGTGGGTCGTCATAAGTTGAAAAAAACTATTAAAACACGTAATAGAAAAGGCTCTGGTTTAGTAAATAAATTAATTAGTAAACTACCTTTCGAAGTTCATATACCAGGATATAATTATTGTGGTCCCGGCACCAACTTGGAAAAAAAATTAACTAGAGGTGACGTTGGTATAAATCTATTGGATTCCGCTGGCAAAGAACATGATATATCTTACTCTCAGACTGAAGATTTATCAAAAAGACACATATCTGACCAAATATTAGAAAAAAAAGCCTGGGATAGGGTAAAAGCTAAAGATTCTTCTATTGGTGAAAAAATTGCAGCTTTAAGTGTTGCAGGAATAATGAAGGGTAAAAGAAAGTTCGGTTTGGGATTAAAAAATACAAAAGGGGGTAAACTTAAATTGAGAAAAAAACGTATCATTCAAACACCCAAAAAAATTGGAGGATTTCTATCTCTTTTGTTTCCCATTCTTGGCGCCCTGGGTGTACTAGGTGGAGGCGCGGCAGGAATTGCTAAGGCAGTAAATGATGCTAAAGCAGCTAAACAGCAACTAGAAGAAATACATAGACATAATATTGCAATGGAAAATGCTTCTAAAGAAGGCAAAGGATTATATATTAGACCATATAAAGGAAAGGGACTATTTATTAGACCTTATAAAGGAGGATCCGTCAAAATGAAAGCAATCAGACAAAAAAAAACTCAAGATAAGTTTTCCAAAAAGAGCACTTACGAACAGTGATATTATTAAATATGTAAAGCTGTTAAAAATAACTGGCTTTAGAGGTGTTTTTATGCTCGATGAACTTCCAAAAAATGGATGTATTTTATACTTATGAAAATAAACAAAAATTTAATTCATATAACTGTGGTCAACTATCCCTAAAATTTTTGCAAAAAAATATATAAACTCATTATTTATTGTAATATCTCATTCATAAATAAACTGCAATGTCTACCACAATTGCCATATCAGGAAACAGTTCTGTTTTGTCTGCTGATTTTAATCCGCCCATATATTTAGAGGATGAAAAACAATATTACCTGGGTTTAGCTGATTTTGAAACGTTTATGACTATCCCCAATATAAAAGAAGGATATAATAAATTTTACATAGATAATAAAGTAATTGTTATTCCCGACGGAACTTATGACATTACAGATACAGAAACATACATAAGAGAAAGTATAGAAGATTTATTTCCGAATGAAAAATTTTTTTTTCTTTTAAAAGCAAATGTTAATACTCTAAAAACTTTTTTAATGTGTAGTAGAATAATTGATTTTACCAAGGAAGATTCGATAGGAAAAATGTTGAGTTTTAATAGCAGGATACTAGAAGCTATGAAAGAGGAAGAATCAGATAATGTTGCAAAAATAACTAAGGTGAATGCTATTTGTATTGACTGTAATATTTGTGTCGGTTCTTACAATAATGGTAAACCTGTTCATATTATTCACCAGTTTTATCCAACTGTAGCTCCAGAGTATAAAATAGTTGAATCTCCTTTGCCCATTTTGTATTTTCCAGTTAACATCAAAGCAATTAACAATATAACAGTTAAAATAGTTGATCAAGACGGAGAACTTATCAGTTTTAGAGGAGAAACTATAATAGTAAGGTTACATTTACATACAAGTGAAATATAAAATGGTTGTTATATATAATAGAGCCCTTGGGATGAGACTTGCCCCTACCACTATCAACAAAGTAAAAACTTATAAAAAGAAAAAGCCTAAACAACAGTTCAGTATCAAATCCAACACCAACAAGTTAAGACGGGATAATCGTAAATTTCTCACATCCTTGGGTTTCACTGTTTTAAAATAATGAACATATTAAACGTAAACGAAAAGCTTTATGTAGACAATTCCATCGTCAGTTCTGAGCTTCACACATATCAACCATATATTTCTTCAAAATTCGATTACAATGATGAAATAAGGATCCCAATTCAAGAACTCGATGCTTACACTCTACCATCAGATAGTTTACTTTATATCGAAGGAAAATTAACTAATACAGAAGGTAAATATAAGAAAGAATTGCTATTTATTAACAATGGTATAGCCTTTTTGTTCAGAGAAATCCGCTATGAACTAAACGGAATTACTATAGATTCAATCAGGAATGTTGGATTAGCATCAACCTTAAAAAGCTACCTTTCTCACAATACCAACGAAAGTTTAAAACTGGAAAATGCAGGTTGGTTTCCACATCGGAAAGAAGGTGATACAATTTTAGTTGATAATGATGGAAAATTCTCCGTATCCATACCACTAAAAATGCTTTTAGGATTTTTTGAAGATTACAGAAAAATTATTATGAATATGAAACAGGAATTGGTTCTTATTAGATCAACTGATGATTTAGATGGTGTTATTTTCAAAGAAGATCCGGCACACCTTGTTACTGCTCCTGACACTCCATTGGTTACTTTCGATAAAATTTATTGGAAAGTTCCTCACATTCTAGTTGATATGCCACAACAACTTGCTCTATCAAAAATATTAGAATCAAATAAAGATATATTGATAGGATTCAGGAGTTGGGAACTTGTTGAATATTCTTCTCTAACCGAAACAACCCGTCACACATGGCCGGTAAAAACAACTAGTAAACTAGAAGCTCCTCGTCATGTTGTGATTGGCTTTCAAGAAAACAGAAAAGGGAAAATTGTTAAAGATATGAGTAAATTTGACAATATTACCTTGTCAAATATTAGAGTATATTTAAATTCTGAAAGATATCCTTATCACGATTTGTACTTAAATTTCGAAGAAAACAAATTTTCTGCTTTATACGAAATGTTTGCCAACTTTAGACAGTCTTACTATGGTGTTCCAAATGAACCCATTTTTAATCCTGAACAATTCAAAAACATTAGTCCTATTACACATATTGATTGCTCCCATCAAAAAGAAACAATTCAAACGGGATCCGTAGTAATGAGAATTGAATTTGAGACACACAATGCAATTAAAAAAGATACTTCTGCTTATTGTCTTATTTTACATGACAAATTATTTAGCTGCAACCCTCTTACTAAAATTGTGAAACAATTATAAACTTTATCCCCACTATTTTCATATTTCGATTTAATTTAAAGAAATTTTCAAAAGCTTTTAGTTTTAGTCATGACATCAAAACTACAACTACAAATTGAAAAATTTATTTTTAAAATTAATCAACTGAAAGAAGAAATTGCAAATTATTCAAGTAAAAAAAGTCTCATTAAAAAATTTGCTGCTTTGAAAATATGAGATTGGTTATAGATATTCAAGGATTCAAGGATGAAAAAAATAAATTTATACCGAAAGAGCTTGCAGCTTTTGATGGTTATGAAATGACTCATTACATTTTTAAAAAGCCTTTTCCAATGGAGTTTCTTTCACCTGATTGTCACAAGCAGGCGGTATGGTTAACGAAAAATTATCATTGTATACATTGGAATAATGGATTTACTCCATTACATCATTTCCCAAAAATAATTGAAACACTTACGAAGAAAGCAGATTTTGTTTTTGTAAAAGGAAGCGAAAAAAAGGATTTTATACAGAAATATTCTAAAAAACATGTGATTGAAATAGATGAACAACCAGCGCTAAAGCTAATGGAACCAAAATGCTTCTATCATTCAAAATCAGCTTGTATGTGTGCTTTGACAATTGTGTTATTTTTATATGACAATTGTTTTATGAATGAATAAAAATATAAAAAAAAACTTAATTACCTTTTTATTTTGCATTAACCAACCATGATTGAATACAATTAATATGATACCTTAAATCTAATTTTCTAAATTCATTTAAAAGTTCATACTCATTTTTATATTTTAAATAATCATTACAAAATTTAGCGGCTAATTTACATTGTTCCATTCGATCTATATTATTAACATATGCTGACAAATCTTGTGCTTCTGCGTCTTCTTCGCCTACAATTGATAAATATTGGAAGTATGCAGCAGATATAATAAACTCTTCATACATTTCAGTAACCATTTGCTCCATTGTAAATATTATTAAATTTATTCTTCCTTTTCAATTTCTTGAAGAATAGTATCCTCGTCAATAAATTGCTTCAAGTCTTTTAAATAGTAACCAAAGCCAATATCTTTTAGATCTTGAATAAGTTGAAAAAAATTTAATGTTTCAATGTATTTGTTGCAACAGAGGGCAGCCTTTACGAAGTCCTCAGATTGATTACAATAAAAGTCTATCTACTCCGGACCACTTGCCAAACAATATGAGAAATAGGTTTTTGAAAGATTACTAAATTTCTCCTTTAATAATTTAACTGCAATCAGCAACTCTGCCATTTCATTTATTTAACATAATATTTTAAATATGTAGGGGGACCTCTCTTGCGAATAGGATTAACTTTCTTTGATAATACCTGTTTTTTATCTTCGTATAATTGAAACCTCTTTTGGGTTGCAATAATAGCAGGTATCAATTGGCAATCTTCTCCTATAAATTCTATTAGGTGGCTTAATTCTCCTACAAAGTATGATTTCCCAAATGTATTGAAAAACGTAGTAAGGCTTATAATTCCTTCTAAATAATCATCACAACAGTCAATTGCTTCCAAATAATCTCGTTTCAGTGGATAAAACAGCTTGGTGTATTCATCCTTCGAAATCACTTCAAAGAAATTGAGATATTTAACTTTTAACTGTCTGATAGTTGTAGTTAATTTTTCGCGATTACACATAATTCACTTATTACTTGACACATTTTTTCTTTTTGTTTTATACAAAATTGGTGGAAAAATTCAAAAATAACTTTTTACGCAACTCGAGCACAGCTTAGTAAATGTGTCTCGGCATACTAAAATGACCATGATGCACCTATTTATAAGACTTAAGAATGCAAAATCAAATGTGGGAGAACAAAGAGAAAAAGTTAAAAATATGATCCGAATGAGAATAAAAGGGGAGGAAGTTAAGAATGAGGGACATGAGAGAGAGGAAGAGGAGGAGGAGGAGGCGCTCCCCTATTATAACTACTGTCATATATAAATAATCTAGTAATATTTTGGTAAAAATCCATCATAGTGGAACAAAATGGCAGTCCAGTGAAATGTTATAAAATTATTTAAAAAATAAAATGTCTAGTTTACCTCAAATTTTGCACAAAAATCAAGTGTTACATAAAAATGAACTGTTAACATTTTGGTAGGAATCTAAGATGGCAAAACAAAATGGCATCCTAATAAAATATTTAAAAAATCAGCCCTGAATGACTACTTATTAGATTGAGTTCAAATTGTGCACAAAAAATAAATGTGCTCTAAGGAATAACTGGTACGAATTCAATAATACAGAACAAAATTGTGGTCTTAACAACGTTAGTGTGTAGTGTGAATTCATTTTATTTTAAATTATGCCCAAAAATCAAGTTTGACGAAGATAGAAACTGTCTGGTGCGAATATAATGTGGTGTAACAATCGGATCTAAATTGGGTCATACTTCACGATTTTTAATCGAAGGAAAGATTCATAACTTAAAGGGATTAAATAAAACATGACAACAATCTACATAATAGTTCTTGAAGCTATTTTGTCAAATTTTTCCTCATTACTTTAATCACAAGTTCTTTGTAATCTTTCCTATTAAGGTGTTTCCCATATTATACCTCGCTTTTTCAGATCGTAGTCTCTAGTTTTGCAAACTTTTTAAATATATTTAAGGGATACTCTTATTGGTTGCCTATTTGATTAGCAGAAACATTTTTGAAACTATTAATTCAGTTAGGTGTTGTCACGGGTAAAGACAAAGTTCCTTTTTATTAAGCTTCGCTATTGAGAGATAGGACTTTTCGCTCAGCTTAGCAAATTTGATTTAATTTGTTTTATAATCCACCGATCAACACTCTTTAAAAATAATCTGTGTTTGTAATTCTACTTAAATATTTTGTCAAATTTGACACAACCGAACATTTATAAGATTTTCAGGTATTTTCGATATAAGTCTCTAGCATTCAAATTACGTTAAATATTACACCACTGCCCTGTAAGAATAAAACTAGAGTTCATTATTTACATATTTAGCCACTGCCAAGATTACCTCACAGTATAAGGTCGATCGTACGACGATGCCAAGCCTAGCCAGGAACTCCAATGTTTATACCAATATAAATTACGGTGAATATATTTAAACATGATGCAATAAAAGTTTCATGCAAAGAATGTTTAAGTAATGTTTTTCCAGTATTAGTTTCTAAGCAGTATATAGAAATTACTTTTATTTCAAAATAGTAAAATACAAGCTAAAATACCCAAAGCCTAAGATCAGATTACACCAGTAACAAGAGTTTTAGTTAGATATGGCACCCTGATCGACTACTCCACGTATTAGACCATCCCACTTTCATTAGCAAGGAATCCTTATAGTAAAAAAGTATAATAGGCTAAAGTAAAGATTATTACAGGGTCCCGTGACCGGCGTGGCTTAAAAACCAATAACGGGTCGTGGAACTACAATAAACTTTAACATTAAAGAAATTAATTTGCTAAAAAATATTTTAACACAGAAATTAATTCAATTAAAATTGTCATTAGGTACCAAGCTTTTCTTAGCTCCACTACTGCATGTATTTTAATGTATTTATTGTGTGATTGTTGATATGTTGCCTTACTTCAAGAAGCAGCGTTCTAAAGGTGCGGTGACATTAATTTTTTTAAATATTTAATAAATAAGTTTTATTTACTTGGACATTGCGAAACTAGGAGCTTTAGTTGAGCTGACTATGGTGCGGCAATGGTAGTTTGTAAAAAAATGGCAGTCTAAGTTTGTATTTGTCTTTTAATCACTAAGTAAACAGCTAGATTTTCTTTTCCAGGGGACTTGTTATGCCTAATGGAAGATACCTTAATCACTTATTTTGGGATATCATGACGTATTGACCAATCCGGTTCAGTATAATAGAACGTTTATTTCGTCGGGGGTCATATGAGAATACTCAAAAGCAAAATGATACAAGAAAGACTCTGAGGTGTTTTTTTTTTGACGAGTACAATAGTTTTTTCCTATCAGAGAATTAATATAATTATAGAATATATCTATAGTATATTAAAAAAGTTAAAGGGCGTCTCACGCTCAAAAAAACATACTGCGATTTCGAAAATCACTAGATTGTGGATGAAATCTGAAGAAATAATTAAGTTTCGGATGATTTCGGCCCTTTTTTGAATTTCCCCTTGAATTAGGCCAATTTTTTATATAAGTGTTGTGAATTAAAAGAATTTAAATGGTGATTCTTTGGGTAATTAAAAGTAAAAATGTGTTTGTAAACATGTTCTAAACTGGTTAGAATTTAAGATTTAGGATACTAAAAATTAAAAAAAAATCTTTTATTTTTTAAATTTAGCTATTAACATGGAATAACAAACTGAGAATTGGCTATTCTATTTTTATCTTATAGCGCTCGCTTTTTTTTTACTTTTTACTAAGGGGATAGTATTCTAGTTGCAAAAAAACATGTTTTATCAGTTTCGTCGGTTATTCTGTATGTCTGTCTGCGACAAAGCTCAAGAACTGCTGATCCTATTTACTTCAAGTGTTGGTTAAAAATTAAAGGTCATATGATAATAGGTGGTAAAATTCCAATATTGCAGATCAAAAAATTTGCAGAAAGAATAGGTGTGACATGAACATCAACTGATAAGTTTTACTACAAATCCAAAATGGCGTCCTAATAAAATGTTATAAAAGTCAATGCAGAAAACTACTGCATCGATTATATTCAAATTTTGCTCAAAAATCAAATATTATATAGGGATGAACTGGTAAAATTTTTGAGAAAAATGCAAAATGGGGGAACAAAATGGTGAGCTAATTAAATGTTTAAAAATATCTGAAAAAAGTACTTATCGAATTGATTGATTGATGACATCCCCATTTTGAATATTTATTACTAAAAATGTCTGAATTGATAATTGAATAATTTTAATAGGCATTTCGTGTCCCTAATGAATAAGTGTAACTTGAATTCGTGGGTTATGGGACTGCAATAAGATCTAAAGTGAAACCACTATTTTCAATTGCAACGTTTCGTGTTACATTAACACTTTTTTTCTTTTTTTTTCAAGCTCTTGAGTTAGTGGAAAAATTATGGACATAATTAAGAGCTTGAAAAAGTGTTAATCTAACACGAAACGTTGCAATTGAAAATAGTGGCTTCACTTTAGATCTTATTGCAGTCCCATAACCCACGAATTCAAGTTACAATAATTGAATAATATGGATTTTTAATCAAATCTGTATAAATATTAAAATTCGTTGGCAATCTAGGCATGCCTAGTCTCATTTATTTAAATATTTACTAAAACTGTATGATATGTATTCTCAAATACCTCCAGATGCCAACTTTCTTTCAGCCAAATGTTAAAATTCCGCCGCCATGTTGGCATTACAATCTTGAATTTTTAAAATGTTGACAAAAACTCTTGATGTGCAGTCTTAAATACCCCTAAATGCCAAATTTTAATCAAATCTGCAAAAATTCTAAAATTAGTCTGTTATGTTAGTGCCGCCATTTTTAATTTTCAAATATTGATTAATATTTCATAACTTTCATTCTTAAATACTTCTAGATACTGATAATTCAGCCGAATCTGTACAAATAACAAAATGCGTTCCCTATATTGGCGCCACAATTTTGGTTTTTGTTGTGCATTCTTAAATAATCCCCAATAATGTTAAAATCATCCGTCCGACCTATTAACATTGTCATTTTGACACCGCTATTTTGAGTTTTTAAATGCTAATACTCTTAAATTTTCCTAGGCACCGATTTTCAGTTTAATCTACACAACAAACAACAGCCACCATTTTAGATTTCTAAACGTTGACTAAAAAAAAATTTATTTTTTATATCCGAAAGTATATGAATGTCAAATTTGAAAATAATCGGTAATGGAAGTGGTGAAAAATCCATTACAATATTTGAACCGGACATACAAACTATAATGGAACAAGTAGGAAGCCAATAAAAGCGCGTTAAAAGCATTGATTTTAGTTTAAAACTCTAAAACCCGTATTCACTAAAGAGGTTTAAGTTTAGACAAGGTCTAACTTGATAGTTACAGGTTTAAGATGACATTTTTAACAACTGAAGAAATAATTTTTGTAAATGTCACAATTACAACATGACAGTGACGTAAGGCAAACATAACTAAAAACTAAAGTTTAGTAATATATAAATAACTAATTTCCTCTTAAACTTACCCATCTGAATGGTTTGATTTTAGATAGTAAAGTAGGGAACGATTATTTTTTTAAGTTTGTAAAAATAGCTATTTGCCTCATTAAGGAATAGGTTATAATTCTTCCTTTTGTCAACGATAATGAAGTATAGGGCATTTCTTCATTTTCGTACATCCAATATTTTAACAGGTCGTCATTTTGTTTCGCCATATTAAATTCATACCAATATTTTACCAATTTTTTTTTTGTATCAGAAGTAATTTTTGTGGAAAATGAAATAAAATTAAAGTTGATCGAGTAAGTGGATTTTTTAGCTACACCGAAACCGACGGACCGACCGACAGTAATGTAAAAACATGAAGATCTGTAAAAACCCAGAACGATGATTTTTTCACAATTCAGGATATTTCCTTATGCGGGAAGTGAAAACTCGCGCAGCCACTGTCATTCGTCAACAAATGGCCACGGCTTGGACATGAGCCATCCCCCCTTCTTGTTTTATAGTAAACATTGGTCGGTAGAATGTGAAAAATAGGGGAACCATGTTGGCGCTACCCCTAACGTGATTTATGAATGAATTTTGATCTCTACTTTAATTCTTACTCTAAGCCACTGCCACTCTGCTTTAAGATTTGACTAACTTTATATTTTATATCAGCAAACATTTTTTGAATTACTATAAGCTACTGGAATTCGTTATATTTTATATTTTGCTTATTTATACTTATCACCACCTGCAAACTGGGATATTTTTAACAGTCCATTTATTCAATTACTTAATATAGGCTATATAGGAAAAGTATTATAATCCCAAGCAATTGCAAAAAATATAAGATTGTTTTTAGAAAAATATTTTGGTTTGTATAGATGTGTATAAAAAAAATTACGCGAACGATGATTTGAGGACGGTCAAAATTATCCGTTTTAAATATTCATTGCGCAGGGATAAGATTTTGGGTACAAGGGGCATTGATCTTCGATATTCTTAAATGGTATAAGTATGTTAAGAAATTCAAAGTTTGAAAACCCAAAAACCGATTTAATTTTTTTAAACCGTAAACCATTGCAAAAATTGTTTTTTGTAATGAAAACGTGCACATTTTGTTTTTGTAGTGCAATAAAAAATTGTACAAGTCATTGGCCTAGATGCTTGCTATTTTTTTGAATTAATTATATTTTTAGAAAATATCAATACAATATGAATGAAAACGGTGAATGCGTGAAATTTCTTTTTTTTTTATTTAAATACTTTTTTCCACCATAGGAGATTAAAAAGCCCCTTAAAAGCTATATGTTTTTATATTTTCATAGGCTTAGCTTAAACAGTAAAAGACGTCATATTTGCTTTATTTTATTTGTGTAAGATCAGTTAAGGTGGCCCCTAAAAAGAAAAATAAATTTTTAATTTTTTTTAAACGGTAAAAGAGGACAAATTTGTTTTTTATTTTGTATGTAAAATGAAATAAAAAATATGTTCGTTTTTTAAAACAAAATAATTTTTTTATTTCAGGAAAGAATAATATTTATAGAAAGTGATAAATCACGTTAATTTATGCTACTTCTTGAATACAAACCTTAGATGTACAGGTTCGCATAATTTCGTTCTTTTTATAAAGTAGCGCGTTTATCAGCGAAAATACAGATTGCGGTTCTCACGACATGGTATTACCTTTTTGGGAAACTCACGATGCCGTAAATAAAATTTTCATAGCCAGCTTCGTTTTTCAGATTCAGGACGAAACTGAAAATTTTGCATTTTGGGACCTCCCCGTATCTCGGTTATCCTTCAATTTATTGGCAAGGTAAAAACTGCCACTCATATAGGTTTTTACATAGAATCCACTGACGTAGTTAGATTTTTGTTAAGAGCTGTCACTTTTTTATATAACCCAAAGTTATGTTTTTTAAATAGGACATCTTGTATATTTGTGGTTATCTTATCGACTTCGCTTTCAGCTTTTCAAAAATATATAATAGTATATACTTATTTGTAATAATAAATTAGTAATTTGCGTTTTTTTAACTTGGATATAGAATACTTCCGCCAAACTCTTTCTATGATCTGCCAAAAGGCGTTTGCTATTTTAATAGAGTTTAAATATAAGGGTTTTTTTTTGTCATAATATGGCTGTAATGTAAGTTATTCTAATCAAGAAAAATATGTCATGCTGGCCTGTTTTATTGAATGCAATAAAAATATGAACGAGCCGTCGCCGTCGCAGGTAAGTTGTTGTTTTCCAGATATGTTCTTATATTAAACAATATTATTATTAGAATAAAAACCAACTTTCTTAATTTTGGATCATTTACTAAGCCGCTAAACTATACAATAAAAAAAACGAAGATGATAATATAGATACAGACAGATATTTTGAAATACTTGAATTTATTCTAAGGCGATTATTAGATGATGTGCCATTGGCGTATTTAAATGACATAAATTTTCAACAAGGTGGAGCCCCTGCTCATAATCAATAGAATACGACCGAATTTCGAATTAAATTTCCCCAGTAAATGGATTGGAACACACTGCCCTGTAAGGTGACCTGCAAGATCCCCTCTTTCTCTGTTCTCGATTTCTTCTTGTGTGGTGATTAAAGTATTTCAAAATTTGAAAGCACAGCTTGTAAAAATCTTAAATTCCTTACGCAAAATAAGAAAATTATGCCCAACATGTTTAAGGTACAACGGACATCAATTTGAGCAATATCTCTGAAATAATACCGGTAGTTTATTACTCCACTCTCGTAGTTTAAATTTAAATTGTTATGTCTATAGTATTTTCATACTTTTAATATAGCATATGAGCTTGCTACAAAATATACAGAATTTGTATATTTGTAATTGTATATTAATCTCTGAGATATAAATAAAACAAGCCAAAATAATATATATAATTCTCTCAACCATCGATATACCCGTTCAAAAGTCTTTATATCCGGAAACAGGCTATTGGGAAATCGATCACCATATAACCATCTGGCTTCAAAAGTATTTGAGAAATTGAGTCCATACATCAAAATATATATGTCGGCTAACTCGTTAAAACATTGTAGCAGATAATTAATTTGAAAATTATTCTACAAAATATTATTAGTCAATGACAGACAATGCAAATTTTCAGGTAAATCAATTTAACTACCATGGACGAGTTGTTGGCTCGAATTAACCTCCACTGCGAACAAATAAGAAATCCGCTGTTCGGAAGGCAAAAGGATGTATCAGATTTGCAGGTGCCCATGTAGAACCAACCTATAGGTTTTTTAGCTAAATAACATAAAATGCATACATGTTGGGAACAATAATTTGCATAATTCTGAAAAATTTTCAGGTAAATCAATTTAACTTAGTAAATGCAGGGTTTCATAAATGATCGTTTTTTTCGAATACGAGTCAATTTTTGAAAACTGATAGGGAGGACTTTTATCTTTAAAAATATCTGAGCGACAAAAAAAGATGTTTTTAATGAAATATCTTTACAGAGTAAAGTAACTTGCTATTACATCAATCACCTAATTATTATGAAGTTACGTCAAACGATACCAAAAATACTTGGTATCGTTTGACGCATAGTTTCGCAGATCCCTATTTTCAGAACAAATTTCTCAGTTGGCAATTTAAGAAAAAAAATTATATGACAAACTAGAATTACTTTTGCTTGTTCTATTTATATCTCCGAGATTGTCGACTGGGACACATTATATAGATTTATTTCTTAAAAGTTCAAATTACTGATTTTTGTTAAATATAAGTATAGATAATTATATATTTTTGAGAAGCTAAAAGCAAGGCGGATAAGATAAACTACAAATGTAGAGGATGTCCCATTTAAAAAAATATAACTTTGGTTATATAAAAAAATGACACTTCGTAGCAAAAATATAACTACGCTAGTGGATTCCACGTAAAAAACTATTTAAGTGGCAGTTTTCACCTGGCCGATAAGTTGAAAGATAACCGAGATACGGCGGGGTCTTAAAATGTAAAATATTTAGATTCGCCGTGTATTTTAAAAATCAAACTGGCTATGAAAATATTGTTTACATCATCGTTAGTTTCACAAAAAAGAAGCACTATGTCTCGAGAACCGCAACCCTGTATTTTCGCTGATAAAATGATAAAAAAACGACGAAAATGGGCCACCCTGTACATATACGGGGCAATAATATATTTATCAGAACTAGCTTGTTTGCTATACGCTTACAGATAAAGTGTCATACTTATCAAAATTTAATTACTTCGACTATTAATATTCTGTCTTATTTTTTACTTCCCAGAATAACAGCCTACATATTAGAATATTAAAGCAGGTCTAATATTAAAATATTAATCGCATTTTGCTTACTTTATAGAGAAAGAATAACTTGAGTTTTTTGACGTTTTAGTGTCAGTGGAACCCGAAATAGCATATTATAATGCGTTAATTTCGATTACTCTTTTTCGCACTAGTGCTATAAAATGTTTACTGCATTCTTTTTTCGCACTCATTTACTCTGTAAGAAATAATAGCACATTAGTAATTATTGTTAACTGCCTATTTATTAAATATTAATTACAGAATTTTGAATCTTTGGCATATTTAAACAAAGCAGATGAACTATTACTAGATAATTTTATAGCGCCATCCATTAATACGTCGATATTAACACACAACATGCACTCTGTAACTGTTCTTCTCCTTTTCTTCCCATTGATTGTGCTGCAATTTTTTCTTGATTTCCACTGAACGATCAAGTTACCCTTCAGCTACTGCTCTACTCTTCAATCCACCGTGCCTTTTTAAGGTCGTATTAAATTAGCCCCTGAACCTGCTAACGAAGATGCAAATGACGTTCGAAAACAATGGCCAGTGTATTCTGATTTTTCAGGTAATTTTAAAAATTCCGCATTCTGCGAATACCTCCGAAAGTATTAATAGCAACTGGTTGAATGGAGCATTTACTATTTCTATAGTCATTAAAAAAACCTTGCATGTGGGGTATGTGAAGGCCACAACCGTATTTTCGTAAAATCTCCAAACAACCCATATTTTCTATGCTACCTTGAGTGATAGTGAATTCTCTAGGTTGTTTGGTTTTTGTATGAGAATTTTCGTAAAACCTTGTTTATCTTCTACATATTTTGTATTCATGTGCGTCAATTCTTCTCTCCTGCATGTACCGAAAACGCGAGAAATCAGAGAAACCTTAAACATAAAATACATAAAATATTTCCGGTCATCTCATTCAACGAGAAATGTTTCAATTTCATCTCCAGTAAATATTTTCAACTTTTTAGGTCTATAACCATCCGATTTTCGCTTTAGAAATGCCACTATATTGCAAAAATTTCGTATATCTATATTATCCATAAGATATAGAGTACTTGCCCACATTGGATATTGACCCCAAAAAGTAGATGCTTTTTGTTTTTTCAATAAAATAGGCAAGTAGAACTTTTTCTCAAACACCAAAGTTCTCCTTTTCCCAATTCCTACAGACACTATAGCTTCTTCAGCACCATTTTCTATATCCGATGTCTTCTACGCTCATTTTTTTTATATAAAATTTCGATTTTAAAAGCATTTGATTACATTTGACAAGCTTTCAACAAACAAATTCACCTAGCAACTACTAATAAACAATCATCTTAGCAATATTAAAACAATTATCAATGAAAATTCGATGTTTTTACAACAGGAAATTTCCAACCAAACTGCCAGTATTTTTACAAAGTGTAATTTTTTTCTTATTTAACTGTGCGAAAAAAAAACTTACTTTCTGCACTAATTGAATAAATAACTATTATGGATGTGCGTGTAGGCAAAATTTTGCCACACGATAATTTCAGAACGTTTAAACCGACTCACACTGGTCGAA
This sequence comes from Kuschelorhynchus macadamiae, assembly GCA_030620095.1. Classification (NCBI taxonomy): domain Eukaryota; kingdom Metazoa; phylum Arthropoda; class Insecta; order Coleoptera; family Curculionidae; genus Kuschelorhynchus; species Kuschelorhynchus macadamiae. The sequence continues at coordinate 252,691 of JAUTXW010004335.1, forward strand.
AGCACTTAATTCATGGCATTGATGTTAGTAAGCCGAACTAAAGGTCCAGTATGTATACAATTTATTATTGCCACTTAACCAAATATCAAATCTAGAAAATTTGTATGTTAGAGACTAAATATAATATACAGGGTGAAGCTATTTGTCGAATATTATGTATTTTGGTAAAACGGAATCTTCATTTTAATTGCTTAAACATTTTAACACTAATAACATGAAACACACAGAAGCAAAATTTAATGGTTTGATTAAATATACAAGGTGAACAAACATAATTAACACTAAAGTATGGAAAAATTGGCTCAGTTATGTTTATCTAGTTAACTACAGATTCTTAATAAATTAAGTATAAACTATTGTTTTAAAATATAACTAGATGTTTAGATTAAAAAAACATAGGCATTCAGCCAACAGCAGTACCTTTCAAGAAAACATTACTTATCATCAGTGTTATTAAACTTTAAAACTAAGTTTACATGGTCGTTTTTGACTCCAAATTAAAAGAAACCTTCGCAATAGAAAGAACTATCACATTCACATAGTCACATCCCGAAAAAAATGCCAAATTTTATATTACTTATTACATAATACTTGTTTAATGATCACTAAAACTATTTCCTAAAAGCGCTTTAAAACAAGGTAGAATATTAAGAATTTTTACGCAAAAATAAGTTTTATTCGTCATCATCAGAGGAACTTTCGTTTTCAATAAAATTTTGTTCAATATATTCCACATTTAGAGATTTTAACAAATGTATAGATTCAGGGAATAAAGATTTCCTATTTTTGGAACGTGTTTTTCTAAAACTTGAAATAATAGGATCTGAGGAAACTAGAAGGCGCAGAAAAATGTCTGTTAAATTATCTTTTCTCGATGTTTTTCGTGAAAAATTACATTTAAATTTTTTGATGTCTTTATTTCTCGCCTCCTGGGCTCCCTCAGATAACTGACCTATAGGCACCAAAAAAGAGTTTAATACTTCTGAGCTATGAATGAGGATTCGATGTACGGATGTTGGCATCGGATACTACGGATACAAGGAACAAAATAAATTTGCTGTTTCTACACAACATTCTTTAAATTTTTTTACATCAATGTCATATCCAGATGATAAAGTTTGTAAGATTATATGAAATTGAAACATTAAATTATAGTTAATCTGTAGAACATCGGCAACTACAGCAGAATTTTCAAAACATTTTCTGGCTGTGTTGCCATCGTTTGAAGATCCAAAGCCATGTTTCGATTTATCTACAATTAATCACAATTTTAAATGCAACTGTTCCTGGATATATTTTTTTCGGTCTGCTACTTTTGCCTTATCTTCCGTTTGTCTGACTTGCCACTTTTTAATTTCGATTTTGTACGACAAACATTCAAAAATCTGATCCAGGCATGCAAAGTTGATAACCCGAATTTCAAATAAGATGTATTTAAAACTGGTCTTTTTAAAACAATTTCAATATTATTAAAGTCTTTAGAAGTGGCTACGCATAAAAAACATTTTTGGGTGGAATTGTTTTCCGCTAGAGCATTTCCCACTTTAACATCGATCATAGTTAATTACATTTCAAAATTAATTTCTATTTTTATGTAACTAGAATAACCTACAAAATTCACAAGATTATCGATTTGGAGATCTAAATTCTGTTTTTCCTGCAAAGTAAGTGTAGTTGTTTCTTTCGAAAAATGTACTTTAATAGGACAACAAAATCGGGTTGAGGCTGGCCGCGAATTCTGCCAGACTAAAGCATTATCTTCTTTATTTACAAGCCTTATGGGTACAAAAGATGTAAAAAATATGCTAGCATCGGATGTCAAGCTGCCTTGAAATCTTTGTTTATACTCTGACTGACCAGAGGTTCCGTCAAACCCATACTTACAAAACAAAGTTAATTTAATTTTGTTCTTCGATTTTGCTACATATATTATTACATCTTTTTGCACTTCTATTAGTCGTTCACAGGTGTGGTTCAGCAAGGATTGTAATGGTAAACTAGCCCGTTCTTCTGTTATGAAAATATCTTTGGAGTAACACCTTTTTTTGGCACACAAGACTTCATCGTACGAGGGATAAATATCACAATTCTTAGATTTTGCTTGACTTCGAATAAACTTGTATTGAAATTTCGTGAGCTGTGCCTCTACAACTAACGAAAGTGTTTATCTCCGTTTAGTTTACTGTATTTTGTTTTATTTAGTGCTTGGAAGTATTCTTTAGCTTTATTTGGTTCTTCATGTATTTTCACGATCATTTTAGATGCATGTATCTGACCCTGGGCACGAGGTTGCATCTGGAGCGAATACGCAAGTTCTTGTGGAGTTGTAGAATGTCACAATTTTTGAGTTCTTAATCTTTTGGTTCTTTCAGCGCAATTGTCGAAGCTTAAAACTTTACGACCCACATTTGTTTTCTTCTTTAAAAATTGACATTTTGCATTCAGCCATTTTGCATTATTAGCAGAAAAGAATCTTTTTTTTTTCCGATTTGAAGCTTCCCATTTCTTTCTAAAGTTGCTCATGAATCTTGAAAGAGTTTTTTTTGAGTTTACTTGCAAACAATGAAAGCCAATGCTTTTCAAAATATCTTTTTGTAGTTGTTTGTATTTTGCATCTGAGTTTTTCTGAGAAGTCCTTATAAATATTTCACTTAGTTGCCTATTGCTCAAAACTATAGTTTCGTTTTTATATATAAAAAAAATATTGTGTTATCCTAACTTAAAATTTTAAAAAAAGAAGTATAAAAAGATCTGAAATATCCTTGATTTTTTTTTAATAATAAATTATAAATGAATAACTGAATTGAAATTTAAAACTTAATGTAAAAAATAATATGGCATTGACAACGGATATTTAACAGTTTTGGCGCATGCTATTTGAAAGTTTACGAAAAATGTTTAACTTTTACGATTATTTTTTTAGGGATACATCTAAAAAATAATTATTCACCCTGTATCTATCTCCTGATTTTAAAAAAGTTGCCGTTTTTAGAAATTTCAGTTATTTAAGAACCTTTATCTGTAAATAAAGTATTTTTAACAAAACACGGTTTTTTTGTCAATTACTTCTCTATTTTAATTTTTTTTTAAAGTGGCGCAAAAATGCGCAATGTTTTATTTAATATCTTTTAAGATAAATAAATAAGATTGTCAAAAAGGATATTCAACAAGCTGGGCAATGAGCGGAACTTATTGAAATGTTAAATAGAAATACGATTTTTTCAGTAAAATAACAAAAAGCATGAATTATTATAGTTTTAATTTTTTTGCCTGCTTAAAGAATGTTATAAATTAATAATTTCTAATTATTTTATAAAAGCATACCTGTAGAATGTGTTTCCATGTTTCACAAAATGGTTCTACTAATTAATGATAGAGTTAGACATAAAGCAAATTATCAGAAATTTATTACACAACGACAACAAGAATAAGTTTCATCGAACTTGACAACCAACTGCTGATCTTTGGCATCTTATAAAAATAAGTGATAAGTGTCAAAATCACAGCCAACTATTTGTTGACACCGTGAAATATTATCGGGTGAATTTAGTTTAATTTGTTTGTGTTTTTTTAATTGCAATAAATGCCATGAATTAAGTGATTTCGACCATTGTGCGACTGCTTCTTAATTTGCACCAAATATTGACTAGGTGAATGTCAAGGGGGGATTAGATTTTGGATGTCACAGACGTAACTCTTCTATATATTTAACCGGTATAAAATGAAATAAATATCATTCCCTGAAAACGCGCAATCGATAGCATTTAAATTAAATACAGAAACAGTTCGGGTTTTGACATTAAAAAACTACAGAAGTCATTGGTTACGTAATACTAATATATTTAAAAACGCTTATACGATACTTCGAAAAACGGGTAAATACGTCAAATTTCTTTTAATTTTTGTACATATTTTTTTTAGTATACTGGGTAGCCTCAGGAATATAAAGCAGCCCCCTAAAAACAAATTTGTGTTATTGTAAAAACGGTTAGGTTATTGAAAAAGACAGTAAAACTCGTACAAATTATTTCATTTTTTTGCATTAAAAAAATTCGCTATGTAGGTTAGACCTAGGGAGATAAAATAACCCCCTAATAAAAATATTTATCAAGACGGGTGAGCTTTAAAAAAAATGGTGAAACAAGACAAATTTTTTTTATCTCTTTGCATATAGAACATTTTTTTCCATTAAAGAAAAGAAAAAGAAAACAGACCTTTAAATTGAAAATATTTTGTGCTCAAAACGATTCGTTTTAAATTTACATAAAAAAATTTGTTAAATGTCTTGGGACCTATGAGACCACTGGCATAGACTCATTCTTTTTTTAAGGATATAATTTAAAAAAACAATACTATATAGGTAAATACCTTAACTTGTTTAAGCCTTTTACGTACAAATTTGTAGAAGTAGTATATTTTTTTTGTTTATAATATTATACGCTCTTAGACAACGGCCCGCCCTCTATGTATATATATTGTGTTTAATGAATACACTACAATGCTTGCATATTTTGCTAAATTCCATTAATATAATTTTGCTTTAGGCTATCTTTGATATTTCTATAAATGGATAATCCTAGTCCTGCACATTATTTTTCTATACAAAATTATATGCTAATTTTAGTTACAATTACAACAGAAGAGCATATCACAATTGTAATTTTTAATATAACTGGCATATTTAGAATATAAACCAAGTGTTTGTTTAGTTTTTATTATTACGTATATACAAATTGTGTATTTAGAAATGTTACATATGCTTTTTTGTAAATTGATATTATGTTGTCCAGGTGCGGGATTAAGGGGGGGGGGTATGAGTTGGCTAAGTTGCAGTTTAGTTGGCTATTACTAGGCAAATTAGGCGACATAATTACTCTCTATCTATACCGAAATTACTGTAATACAAAAGATATGGCTTTAGTTTAAGTTTTTAGACATTGTCGATGATAGTTATTGTTACCAATACAAAAGGTGCGAGTTTTTTTGTCTGTTGGTCTTTTTCCTTCAAGCTTGATATTCAAATTCAATGTTTCATTATTTTGGCTCTTAAAATTGACTATAACTGGTGGATTTGAAATTGGGTATAGCTAGAGACTCTTGCTATAACTGTAGGAATCGAATCAAGCATTCCGAAATGTTTAAGTTCGAGTTTCCGTTCCGACCGAAAACGATAGAAAATTGGCGCAATGAACAAAAATCGATTTGACGACCAACTGAGTGTATGAGATGTCATTTACATGCACACTCGATTCAATCTGAGCTTAGTTCCTTGTAAAACATTTTACGAAAAAAAATAAAAAGTGAAAAGTATCTGCGCTACGTTTCGTTTTTTTAGGCTTTTTTTTAAAGAGAGTTGAATAATCTTTTAATTACAAACGAACATCTGAACTTTCCCTAAATGCCAGTTGTAGGCAGCGTAATTACGATGAAACCTTTTGCTACTGAACAGAACGTTCTAGATTGCAGTAATAAAATTTTATTGGAATATCAAGACAACATTTTTTACCTTGGTCTACAAATATATGTTCAGATATGAATTTAATACGTTTGCTTGAAGTTTACCGTTTTTAAACAAAACTATCGACAATGCAAAATGTTCATTAAACCCGTTCGGGTTTACATTGCCCTTATTTTTTTAAATTTCAAAACATTTCGGAAGGTAACATCTCCAAAGGCTTTCAAGTGTAAACTCAATATTCTTATAAATTCTAAAGCCAGGGTCTTTATACTAGTAAGGTGCGGTGAAGTTTGAAGTTTCCCGCCCCTGTTTATCTTAACCGTAAGGTTTATGGAGATTATTTTGAGTAAGAGACGCTTTCTCTTTCTTTGGAATTTCTACGCTAAAAATACCTGGATTTCTTTGAATAAGAATTACTCCACTCAACTTTCTTTTTCGCCAGTGATGCGTCCTAGGCAAAATTCTAACCCTCAATCACTATATCATCCGGTGTTAGTTTGACCAGATGTGTTTATTAAAGTCCTCTTTGAATATTCTGCCGCGCTAAGCTTAAAGGTGGTATCTCCAATATTTGATAAAATTAAGTTTTATAGAGAAGTTGGAAGATTATTTAATTCTGCACCTTTTTGCATAGTTGAAAAGGAGTAAAAACCACTTAGAACATTAAATACACAACAAACAAAATAGTGGTATCTCCACAAAATGTATCTTTGAACAATCTTAAACGTGGTATCCGCCGTTTTCCGAACTATAAAGTATATTTATTATTTAACGTTGTGTCCCATGTTTATTTACGAATGGCCTACACACCAGATATGTAGGAAATTAAGCGGGGCTACTTATTATTGTATATGTGGATTAGATCGGCTCGATGACTTAACTCGCTCTCTTTGTTACAAATTATTTGTTTACAAAAGGAAAGATTTTTCTTTAGTTCCCGGTTAGTTGATAATTTCTTGATGTTCATTTCTAAATTTCTAAAAGGTTGTCTTACAAAATTATTTGCATATGGCACCACAAAGCTCTCGCGCCTGCTGTGAGAGTACTTGCATCTTAGTTCTATATCAGTTTTTAAAGTATTTTTTATTTTAAGACCGGACAACAGTGTCGCAAGACCAATAATAAATAATAATATTTGCTTTCAAAATATGAGAATTGTTTTTGTAAATGTACTGATCTGAATGTTGCTATATTTTCGTGAAAAAAAAATTGTACTTATTGGTGTATTTTGACATGTTTTAAATAACAATTAACATGTGACGCGCACAAGAGTTTTTCAATGGAGAGAATAGTTTTTTATCATAGGGTTTCCAATTTTAGGGGTCATGTCTGGGTCGAGCAGATCTGCAAATGGCAATCGTAAACCCGACGGCGCAGTAGAAAATATTTTACAATTTGAGAAGCTTTCATACACTAAAAAAAAAAGTAAGTTTTGAGATGGTAACATTTCCTCCAAGAGTAGTAGATCCTGTAAATTTTGATCAACGATCCACATCCACTCTCCACCAACCGTCTTTGGGTTCCCCAGATAACCTTCAACCCTCATTTCGTTGTGATTCTGTAGATGACCCCGACTTTTCGGTAAATGATAGAAAAGATATATCAAATTCTTATGAGTGTGATGAGGATACACCGTTGGCCGCCTTATGGAGTAAAAATATTAATGAATATACAAAAAAGGGGGAATTGCAAAAACGAAGACGTTTTGATGAACCGTGATCCAAAAGACAGGAAAATAAATTAGAAGAAAGGAAAATGAGCCACATAATAAAACCAGCGTGTAAGATTATTTGCGAAAAGAAGTGTAGTTCAATATTTTCAAGTTGTGAAAGGAAATCCATTAATACTCAATATTGGAAAATGTCATTTGTTGAAAAAAGAAATTTTATTCTAAGTTCCGGAACATACAAATATGTTAAACGTCATCGGGTTTCTAATGACTCTAGGCGAAAAAAATCATTGAGCTATTTTTTTAAAAGTGGATCTGGAGATAGAGTACACGTATGCAAAACATTTTTTCTTGCTATCCTAGGTTATACAAAAAACAATGACCGTATAATTCAAGACCGCTTTTCAGCAAGACGATATTATCGGCCACAGAGAGAACAGGCAGGGTAAACATACAAAGACTGCAAAAATTTGTTTGATATCGAACACAGCAAAGAAAATAAAATGCGTTTTATGGCAAACGCATAAAAGAAAAGCAAATGAGGCTCGAGAAACCTACAGAAATGATACAAATATTTTAGATAGAAGAAAAGAAAATGAATTGAATTTTTTACAAAGTGAATACCAAAAAAGTTTTTTTCGACAAAAAAACAATGCGTGGAATTACTGAAGAGCGAAAAAATAATATAATCAAAAATTTGTGTTGTAATTATCCCAGAGAATCGCCTAGAGTTTTGGAAAAATCTACCAGTTAACAATGCACCAAGTAATCTAGTTAACGACATAGATGAATAAAATAAATTGTTTATTATTTCTCGGCGTTATTAGTTAAAGTTTCTACTAAAATAGTTTGTGTACTTTTTGTTACTAAAATAGTTTGTATATTTTGTGTTTTGTTCAGAAGAATCTAATCACTTGCTAATTTTTTTATTTATATCAAAAAACGATATTCCTTAATTTTTTTTCTCAAACGAAAGATATTTTTGTTGCTAAGTGCAATGTATTTATATTCAAATAAATTTACATGCTTAAAAGGATGTTTTTCACTTATTTGTTCCATCGGTACAGCCTAGACCAGTGAAAAAGGTAAAATTATGATTGATATATTTTCTCCTAATCTCATCAAAACCCAAAAAAATACATTAATAATTTTAGCTAATAGTTTTCTTAAAAGTACCATAAAAAAATTAAATTATAAAATTATTTGAAAGAGTTGGGAAATCCAACTAACTTTAAAGTCGATTTTCTCAATTTTAACACATGTGTAGATATCACCTTTAAGCTTAGCATGGCAGTATTATGCTATGAAGGCGTTATATCTCACCAATGTATGGCTCACCAGATATACACTGGATTTAGGGAATCTATAATTTTTCTTTGTTTATGGGTATTCGGCTTAATTTGTGCTATAAGGCTTCTTAATGTAATTAATGGCTGTTCTTCGAATCTTTGATCTCTTAATGCAAAGTGCAATAATTTCAAAAATTTGACCAGCATATAGTATTATTAAAATACACATTTTCTTACCCTCCTCATTCTGTCTAGTAATATTTTCTTTTAACCAGCCATGTTTTTTATATTTACTCCTCATTTATTTTACCATCAAGAAGTTAATAGGTTTCATATTATGCGTATATGTAATTTTCTTTAGAATATCTTATCACATTAATTTAAAAAGATACTGGTATTCTTTTATGATAGAATTAACAATTTATTTGTGTCTGCAATAAAATATTTTATTATTCTGTTTTTTTTTTATTTATGGAACTCTTTCCCGATAGAGTTGCTTTATATAACAAGTTGATGGGACTGCCATATAACCAAGTGGCGTAAAGGGCGGCTTTTTTATGATTGTTTCTACTTTAACATTTTTTTTTAATTGTAGTGTGCTTATGAATGTCAAAGGCTTAATTCTGGCCAGTGGTCATGTAGTTTAATTGATGTTGTTCCTATTTTTTGGGCAAGGTAAATTCAGTCTCGTTTCTTGCTGTGCTAATGCATATTTATTTTATATGAATAAAATATCCTGATCGTTTCAGCTGACTTTCCGGACCATCAAAGATGCTATCCAACCAGATGATACATATCCGAAATTACATATATGGTTTTTTTTTTTATGTATGGGAGTTCCGTACTGTCCATCCTGTAAGGCTGAAAATATATATACTTTGAATTTTTTATTTTTAAAATTTACTTATCAGCAGAAACTGATGAAGTAAAAACCTATTTTTGTAAAATAATCTAGGCAAATGTATTCATATTATTAGATTTTACTTGCGGCAACTAACGAAAATTCATGAATTTTTAACTCCTGCGTGCTATTTAAACTTTAATTGTCGGATATTTGTATGACGAACTTCCGCCGAATGGTCATAGGTTGATTTGGTGGTGATAACTCTAAACTCAGTTACATATTTGCTGGCAATAACTTTACACCACATATTGCCTCATACTATATTTGAGTGTAAATATATATATATATATATATATATATATATATTATTTTTTCTTCTTATACTTATTTCTAATTAACTAAAACTTTAAATCTACATTTCCTTTAATATTGTCAGTTATATTTATAAACTAAACTAAATTTTAAAATTGGTAAAACAACAATTCAAAAAAAAGAAAACAAAAATCAAATAATATTAAAATTGACAACCTGCATGTTATACGGTTCGTTTATTATAAAGCACTTTGAACAATGACTATGTTAATTACATTCGCCCGTACTGGTGAGTTTGTAACGGTTACGGCAGATATCGTGAAAACCGGTGATGTTGTCTAATGTGTGTGGGCTTTCTTTGTAGTTTATCTTTTTTTCTCCAGATCGTTTAACAAGAACCTCAAGAAAAGACAAGGAGCTTTTTTCTATTTCTTCATTTTAAGCTTAAGATCTGACTTAAATGATTTAAACATTTTGTGTTCCAAATAATAAAAATATTATCCCTATTCCTAAGACAAAGTTTAAGTTCAATTTAAGCAGGGTTAATTGAATACTCTAGGTATTTCTGCGGTCTACTAATACGTAGAAAACATGAACAAATGCGATCATTTGTACAGGCGACATTTGATTACGTCAAAGTTGGGCTCAATTCCTACGATCGATTTCGGGGCTACTACCCTCATCATCAGGCAGATTTGGAACTTCACTACAACTCAAAGGCAATATATATTTCGATCTTCTGGTCAATTGCTTATATAGTGTCTTCTCTATATATTCTTACTTTAAGCCGGAATTCGTCTGCTTCAATTTGAGATCAAACACTCGTTAAATGCATAATATTGTCTCTGGATGGGATGATGAAATTATTGAAGTGCTGTCTTCATTACTGCTATATTCAAGTGAAAAACTCCTCTTTCTGTGGCTATCGAATATTTATATAAACCAGTATAACACTTCTAGAATCAAACCTAAACTTTGGTTTAGGTATATCGAGAATACTTGCATAGCAAATTTTCTAAATCACTTAAATAGCATAAGAATATATCTCAAATTCACAGTGGAGGAAGAAGAAAATTCCTCTTAGCGTTTTCTCGACATTTTTGTTAAACGATTTGCAGGAAATATCTACGACCTACCGAAAGTCCATACACTGGACAATGCGTCAACTAGGGTTTTATGCTTTATGCGGCAAAAAAAGTAAGTACATAAACGCTTGACAACAGAACTGTAACAGTGTGTAATAATCCAACAGAACTTGGGGCAGAAACCTTAAATATATAAAAAATCTATTGGGGTCAGCTTTCATGGCAGTAGCGTAACTACAATGGTGCGAATAATGTGCGGTTACGCCAGGGCCCGAGCCTTTGGGGGCCCGGCGACATTGTTAAAGTCTACAGAAAAAAATTTAAAACCAATTTATAAAACCGTACATTTAATTAAGGAAATTATATTTACAAAACTTTTATCGATAGGCGAGAAAAACCGTGTCACCGTGTGTATAGACTTTAACGCACACCAAACAAGGCCTTTTATTTTTGCTTTACTTAAGCGCTTTACGTCGGTATAGATCGATCGAACAAAATTTCTACGAGGAATAAGGAGCGAAAATGCAAAATAATTAATGAACTGATAGTTTGTTTTAAGATATTTGCTATTTGCTTTGGGCCCAGGGACGCATTACCCATTAGGCCCGTCGAAAAAAGGACTCGCTGTCGCCTCGCTGCAACAAAAATTGTTTATATAATTTTCCTTGTTTCTTTTTATCAGTAAGTAGGTAATTTTTATTTACTACTATATTGAAGGAGGGGATAAGGTTCTGCTATATAAAAGAGAGGACCTTTTTTTGGTCGTCACTTGGGGCCCATAAACACATTTGGGCGGAAATAATTAATCTGGCACTGGCTGCAATGGTTCTAGGGGATAGGGCCGATAAAGGTCCGTAATCTCAAGCGGGCCTAGGGCCCCAAAAGTTGTAGATGCGGAACTGGCTTTGGGTGATAATTGTTTGTGTTCTCTGTTGGGTGCTAGACTAAAACAGGCGTAAAATTGCAGTGATACTAATTTTATATTTTGTTTTGTAAGTATTCAGCGTTGTAGTTGTGATAAAATGAATTACAAGCACAAATCGGGAGCAGCTTAAAGATAAAAATCTGCGGAAAATGAAGCAAAATTGAAAAGCATGTAAAAATAGACAGTTTTTTCCAAGTTATAGACAAAAGCAACAGCAGTCAGTCGTCTAATCGTAAGTCGGTGTAATTAGAATTATTGTTATACTTTAGAATATTGTTTTGTATATTTGCTTCTTTCATTTTTGTTAAGGTTATTTAGAATAATCTATATGCAATGTATTATGGTTGATATATAACCTTATTTCATTTTTTTGTGATACCTATCCGTTTTACTGGAGCTATTCTGAATTAGAAATTTCGAATATATCTAAACCGCTTTTTGCTTAAAATACCTTTCTTAAACTTCACGGTTCAGGTATTACCACAAACGACTAGTATACAGCACGGATTTAGGTAACATATAAAAAACTTTTTAGTTGTTGATTTTATCAGAAGAAGTTATTCTACAGAAAAAGTTTTGCTCATTAAAAAAATAAATTTGGCACAGACGCAAAACACGCAAAAACAAATATGTAAAATTAAAAAATTGGGAAATCAAAATTTTCTAAGATAGCCAAATTGGAGAGTAAATTGGGTTCATTATTAAAACCAGGAATGTACATGTTTAAAAAAAAAACCAAATTTCAATGCTAATATTGAAGAACATGGATACAAATCAATACCTAGGTACGGGTACTTGTATAAATTTTTAAATAAAAATACTACTCGTAACAATAAAAAATCTCTAGTTTTTTTCCTGTCTATAAACATTACGACATAACACGCAGCCGCAGAATAAGAAAACCAACATCAACTGAACACGTGTCTTTGTAATTACAGAGAAGCTGATTAGGTTAGCTTCTTTAAATACTGCGTAAATCGCACAAAAGGGAGTTCATACAAAATATCTTCCTACAGCACAAAGATAAAAGATGTTTGAGCACATGAAACGATGTAAAATCAATTTTGGAACTAAAATAGTTCGAAAAAAAAAATGTCTCAAAAAATCACGAAAATCGCCATTTAACAGAAGACATAAAACACAGCAAGAAATCCTATTTGTATCTTCTTTCTCACTCCGTTGTTCTTGTCTCGAACAGCAGTGTTTCGTTGACGGGCGTATCCAATTTAGTTACGTAGTATATATTTCATTGATATTACTTATACAGTGGTCTTATTACTTATACAGCTTTATACAGATTTTAGTTTAATTTTAAAGTTAATGTAATACCCGTAATTTGTTTTAATGAAGGTATACTTATATTTATTTTAGAACTTATATCGTTTTATAAAAAAAGAGCAAGAGTAGTAAAAGAAATAATAAAGAGCATCTCATTCCTCAGCCAAAAAGGGTCAGTTTCAAGCAACGCCTCAAAAAAGAGATTAGGTTCCGCATCGCCAAGGACTGTGAGATTTTCAGAAGTTCAAACAGTAGACTCAGATGTCGAGCCAGATTCAGAGAAAATTTAAATTTTACCAAAAGTATTGTATAATTTTTGAATCCATTATAATTATTTTTTACAATAAGTAGTGAAAAAATTATTTGCTGTTACATTTTTCAAAACTGTAACTTGATATTGATATTCGTGACAAAAATTAAATTATATAAAATCTTTTGATTTTTAAAGTTGCTTTTTTTGTTTAAAACCTGACCAACTGTTTAATTTTTATGATAATATAAATTACAGGGTAAACTTTAAGATATTTAGACCCTTTCTCAAAAACATGAAACATTACGCAATGAGAAATAGAGAGGTTTATGTATTAATAGGTTCATTTAAGTGTTAATTGAAAGATTGTCAAAATGCGCGGACCAATTTACAGTGGATGGCTACTAAATTAAGCTAGAAAAAAATAACTTTTCGGTTTTCGCACCATATTTCGAAAGCTATGGAAAAGTTTGGCAAATTTATACAGTATTTTTCTTTTCTCTATTTAAAAACAAAGAAAATGGCTTATTGCAGAACTCACTCGATGCAATAAATAGTTTAAAAGATAAGGCGGAAGAGGATGACGGTTTTGAAAATTGATTTGGATCCTTAGAACTAATTGGATGTTTCTTGTACACTGTAGAAACTTAATTTTTTAATTAGTAATATATATTTTCTCACCTCCGGCTCATGATTCTTCATGAAACTTCCACACTCGTATGAAATGTGCATGTTTTGTGCATTGTTCTACAATAAATTATTTCTAGGCAAGTTAACAGTTCTTTTTTTGTCAGTTTCAGAAGTAGTTGTAGGAAAAAATACATTCGCCGTTTTGCTCGTGTTACTGATATCAAAATACGAAGTCATTGACATGACTTTCGCGAAGAGGTGTGCGACACACTTAGAATATTGGATTAAATTTTGGTGCCGAATGGATTACTAGTTACTGAACACTAATTCTTAATACCATTACAATTTTTATGCATGCAAAGCTGAATCTACGCAGAAATATTCTTATTCCTACAGTGGGCCTATTGGCACACGAAAAGAATACTTATTTTGGTGTGCAGCAGTACGCAGAGATGTAGAAAAGCAAAAGAATCTTATGTCCAAAAGTTGCAACTCCTAACTTTGCTAACGTGTTAGTATATTTGATGTTGGTTAAAAAAAATTAGTTTGCAACTTAAAAAGTTATAGTTTCATCATGAATAAAGATACTGACGGAATTCAAAAATATTTATAGCTAGAGTTTGGTACATCATGTCATGTGACAGGGAGATGTAAATCACAATCTGATTGTTGATGGGAAGTTGGTGTTTACATATTTTCACGGGTTGGGATTTTTTTCAGTTGATAAGCTTGCCAACTAAGTTTGGTAACACCACATGTAGTCTTTTGAATTCCACGTTCACAATGGATAAGAACCTTGTTACAGGGAGCAACGTGTTGAATGCAGATAATATATATGATCACAGATTGTGCTTGTGTGAGGTAAGTATTAGAGTAAAAGAATTTCAACCAATTTTAAGAAGATTTGCTATCGATGTCATGACATTTTGTACTGTCTGAACTTAATATGAATATTTTGCGTCATTTCATTCACGTCGGTTATAGGCTGGATAAAGTTGGATATCATGGATAGGGGTTGTTAGTGCAGACATACATTTGCTATTCGGTATGCTACTTAATAAAGATTAAAGGCTACGTCGTAACCCAGAGAGCTGATAGGGTAGAGTGTGGGCTCGGTATCGAAAGAGTGACGCCCTCCGTGATTCCGGGACTCCCAAATTATAAGGGAAAGGTGCAGGGCAAAACGTAAGTTTGCACAAACTAAAGCTGCTCAGGTCTGAGAACTATAAAAACCTCAAAAAATGTATTCTCTATGCTATGTACGCTAAAAACGGGCATGTCATAACCGTAATCTATAACTTAAAAGGCATTATAAAAACGTTGAAAAGTTAATAAATAGCAAGAATTACTCAATTTCCGATCATTTAAAAGACACAGATGATTTTGTGTAAGTATTTTGCGTCTCATTTCAAATGAAAGGGATTACTCAGAGTATACGATTTTCTACAATTTATAAAACTATAAAATAAGCAATAAACAACTTTTTAAACCAACAATTATTGAGCAGACAAACAAAAATAGTATGTTGCGTCAATTAAAAATCAGTTGGTTATGATAGCAATGGTATTTTTCTATCCATAATTAGCTTTTGTCATTCATCGACCAGTACATTGCCCGTTTAGTGAACTGCTGTTGCATAGAAAACTATTTTCTAAATTAGAGAATAAACTGAAATGTATAAGAATCCTAATAATTTTAATAGAGATACCGTGCTACAGTCTACATGATATGTGGAAACTGGTCGTTACACCGGATCACAAGTCGGGTATAATTAGCAGGCCTAAATCTCTCCGAGCTCATTCAGTGATCTCATGAAGTAAAGATCTCTGAAGATACCTAGTGCAATCAAAGGTGAAACGTTGAGAGTAAACTCGTTTTGACATTGTCTAATATCGAGACCAAGAACGTGAAAGCTTACGCCTTATTTTAGCTCATTCTCTAGAGATGGAAATCAAGAAGGATGCGAAAGCTTTTGGCGATCTCAGGAACAACAAAGAGAAGTCTCCCTATAAATTACCGTTTCTTCTTAGATGCCAAGATGAATACGTAGTACAGAAATATCTACATAATATCAAGAACTACAAGGAACATCTACAAATGGCATTAGTAAAGGCTTGTATTTAAAAATGTCGATGGCATTGCCAATGCGCAAGCAGAAAGGATACTTTTAGCAGTTACCACTAGAAGCAGCAAAAAAGATTTCTGAACAACCAAGAGCTAGTGAAACCGCGACAGAACATCGAAATTAACCTGTCTTCCAAAGCCCTTACTGAATCAAAATAATCCGTCCTCTCCAAAAGTCCAAACCTGGCCATTATACTAAGGAGCACAGCCTTATAACACTAGAGGAAGCTAACGTAATATGGTAAGAGACAGCGAACCCCCTTTCTTCTTAGATGCCGAGATGAATACGTAGTACAGATATATCTACGGAGGAAACACAACATAATATTAAGAAGTGCAAGGAACATCTACAAATGGCATTAGTAAAAGCAATGCTCGTATTTAAAACTGTCGATGGCATTGCCAATGCACAAGCAGAAAGGATACTTCTAGCAGTTACCATTGGAAGCAGCAAAAAAGATTTCTCAACAACCAAGAGCTAGTGAAAACGCTACAGAGCATCGTAATTAACCTGTCTTCCAAACCCCTAACTGAATCAGAACAATCTGTCCTCTCCAAAAGTCCAAACCTGACCATTATACTAAGGAGCGTAGCCTTACAAGACTAGAGGAAGCTAACGTAATATGGTATGAGATAGTGAACACCATCAAAAATTCTAATCCACCTAAGTAAAATAACTCAGTTGCGGAAAAAACGGCGATCGAATGTTTAAACAGTACAGATATTTTGGTCCTTCCAGCGGACAAGGAAAGTGCTGTCTTCATGCACAAAACAAATTACGTGGAGAGAGAAAAAAGCACTACTTTTGAACGACACCATCTATAGAGTAATCCGAACAGACCCGACATACAAAATCGAGAGACAGACAACCAACCTTATAAACGCATCCACCCTGCCAGCAGAAGAGAATAAGATGTTAAGACCAAGCATCTCTAGGATCCCGTGGTTCTATGAACATTAGGTTCATAGAACAAGGTACCACTTCGACCTATATTCAGAACAATACGATAGCCCATTTACAAGATTGGTAAATATCTTTCAAATATTCTTAATAATTTTACAAGAAACACATTTTGTAAGGAAATTAAAAGCAATCCAATTATATCGAAAAGTTGTTTTAGTCAGTTTCGAAGTAGAATTGCCATATACGAATGTACCTATTAATGATTCAATTTCCATAATATTAAACCTATTTCTAGAAAATAATCTTAACAGCTTACTTTTATATCTGAGTGAAACATCAACCTATTTCAACTTTCAAGGAACTTTTTATGAAGAAACCTCAAGAGCAGCCATGGGATCTCCTCTGTTACCTATGGCAGCCAATATCTTCATGTAAGCTTTTGAGGAGGAAGGCTTACAGTCATCTCTGTTAAAGCCGAAATCATGATTCAGATATGTAGACGACACTTTAGTTGTATAGCTTCATGGTATAGAAAATCACCCTGTGTTTCTTGAACACTTAAATTAGCAATACCCTAATATAAAATGTACAATGAAAATTGAATCAGAAGGCACGATTATATGTTCTTGTACAACTCAAGAAACTGACTAAAACTTTAAAAGGAAATGGATGATACACTGAGCATATTAGATGGTCAGTTAGAAAATATAATAATCCTACTCCCCGGAAGGAAACTGATAAGAAATTACCAATACGAAGTGTGGATCTTCCATTTACCACAGAACCACAGACAAGATTGCAAGGTTACTTCGCTGGTCCAACATTCGTACAATATCCAACACACAAGAAAATTGGCATATGGTTATTACGCCGCTGGCTAGAATAAATGATTCCAAAGAATTTCCCCTAATTCAGAACTGTTAATATACTACCACTCATATCAAAGATTCTTGAGAAGTTTATTTATTCTCAGAATTATGAATACCTACTGATAAATTTTACAATCTTTCAAATCTGCTTTTTTCGACTAGTTTTTAAAGTACAGGTAAAATCGGTAAAAATAAAATATTTTTAAGGAGCCTTTAAATTAAATAATGAACATTAACATTCTCTCCCAGGCTATAGAATTTTATTTATCTTGAAGAAAAAACTGGCAAATCTTAAATAGTGCTCGTCGGTATTTAATTATATAGTCTTCAATGACATCTGCAACTCTTACGACCCATCGCAGAAACTTTAGAATGTTTAACGAAATGTCAAATTTGACAGCGAGTTCCTAAATTTCTGTAAGCAACTTGTCAAATCGAAAGCTCGGTTAAATATTCTAAACAGCAATTAAGTTTTGTGCAATCGGGTGTTATTCTTTTATGCAATATGTATGGACTATGTTTCCCATCCTCTATGTTTTAAAGCATTTTTCTCAATAGCAATAATGTCGTTATCGATTTCTATTGCTATCTGATCTATATTTTGTTTCTTTTATTAAGTTATTTATTTATTTTTTTGTCCAATGTTTCCAAAAAGAATCTACGATTTTTTGAGGTTTCCTCCATTATTTTCTTTTTATTTAGCATTAGTAAATGTTGGCCATTTGGTATTGTTCATCATTCGATGATCCTAACAAGTCATTTGACGCTAAACTTTCAAAGTCATCTAGATTGAAAGAAACTTTCGGTAAAGGCTTGTATTAAATAAGAAAAAAAAGTCTTTAAAGCTTCATTTTTAAGTGATTGGTCGAGTAAAACTTTTGCAATAATTGTTTAACTGATTCTACTAATAGTTCCCATTATCATCGCATATGTGAAGAGCCTAGTGGATAAACTCGAAATTAAATGGTTTTGGCAGGGAACGTTTTCATTATCCAGTTCTCATCCAGGCCAGGTATTGCAAATTCTCGCCAGTTCTCTCCCAGCGCCTTTTAAAATGTTTTTGCTATCAGGGGATCATAGTCTCTTTTTGATATTAATCGTCGTATCACCATTATAGCTGAGTTCGTGTCCATACTATGAATAATTTCTAAACATATGTCCCTGATCACTCAACATGCAACATGCACCTTCTTTTTTTTCTTTTTTCCCCGACCACTTAATTGATTTAAACGCATATGCTCACACAACTGACAATTTAAATAAAATAAATGTAAACAAATATAGGATTGGGATTACTATAATCACTATGACAATTGAGTCAGATTGTTCCTCGATACGTTAGTACAAAAGAAAGAGAACGGCACAGATCATACTGTTTACAGGAAACCGACACACACGAATATATATTTAATATTTAGTTCTCACCATCATCCATCTCAAAAACAATCCGTCATCAATTTATTGTTTTTAGGTGACTAAAGCTTTAGAATCAAACGGATATTGCACTGAAGGTATTAGGCGTTCGATTAGGTATTTTAATAATCCCAGACTTAAACCAGTATTGGATACTCAATCATTATGTAGTGCAGTTTTACTTTTTATTGTAATCGCAGGCGAAACTTCGGAAAGTTATTTCAATTTGACACTTTCTAAACAAGAACCATGATTTCTTAGGATCACCTCTTCGTTTACTTCTGATAGGAAATGTTCTTCATGCGATTTTTTTATTCAACTAATCTCGGCTTTTTCAATTATCTGTGTAGCTAATTCTGTTTCAATTAAATATAATTTTCTTGATTGTCTCTTGAAATTGTCTATCCAAAAATATTGCTAGCTTGCGATATAAAATATTCTTTAATAATATTTTAACAAATCTGGCTACTATTATTTTCACAGTTATTTTCGACAGAACCTTTTTAAAAGATGTCACTGGGTACTACCGAGCAGAAAGAATATCAAATTTTGATGTAGGCTAGTATGATCTATTTATTGTAGTGTTTTACTGCGGTTTTTCAAAGAGGTCGTTTTCAGCGAAAACAATTTTTTGAAATTGTACCAAAGTAAGTTTAATCTTTAACAGCGTCTAGGGGAAAATAAAAAGCCTTTATCTATAGTTTTTAGATAAAAGTTGATCAGTAAAAAATATTAAAGAAATTTAATTATATGTATTTATATATATATATATATATATATATATATATATATATATATATATATATATATATATATATATATATATTTAAAGAAAACAGAAATATCGATTTCCGTGCGATTCTTGGACGTAAAAAATTGTACGAAACGAAAGAACTAACGGTAAGGAGATTTACTACATCTGCTATCGTGGTATCTGCCCCGGCAAATCTCATCAGGCAGTTTCCTTGGGGGACATCAGTATTAAAACTGAAATACCCGAACGCTGTAACAAACAATGTGTCATGTCATTCGACTTTGCAAGTCGATGAGGGAAATAAACAACCAGTAACGATATCTGCTATCTGTAGGTACTAGGGTGCCACTAAAACAGAAATATCGATTTCTGTTTCTCTTTTATTTTTGCCTGGCACCTTAGCCCTCAAACAAACATAACGTCATGTTTTGGGTGTTTCTCCACAAAATGGTGAAGGAGTAAATTTTTTTACCGTTAGTTCTTCGTTTCGTATAACTTTTTACGAACAAGAATCACACAGAAATCGATGACTGTTTCCCTTCTATTTTTGCACAGATGTGTCATCTTGTACTCCAAAGTACGTCGCATCTAAACCGATTTAGTTGCATCATAGTACTTATTTGCTTTAGGGTTCGGGTATTTCGGTTTTAATACTGATGCCACTCTAGAAACTGCGTGATGAGCCTGACCGGGGCAAATACCGCAGTAACAGATGGCACCTTGGCCCTTAAATAAACAAAGCGTCATGTTTAGGTCGTTTCTCGACAAAACTGTGAAGGAGTAACTATATATATATATATATATATATATATATATATATATATATATATATATATATATATATATATATATATATATATATATATATATATATATATATATATATATATATATATATATATATATATATATATATATATATATATATATATATATATATATATATATATATATATATATATATATATAAATATATATATATATATATATATATATATATATATATATATATATATATATATATATATATATATATATATATATATATATATATATATATATATATATATATATATATATATATATATATATATATATATATATATATATATATATATATATATATATATATATATATATATATATATATATATATATATATATATATATATATATATATATATATATATATATATATATATATAGTGCGCACTATTGCTCACTGGTTTATTACGGGAGCTACAAAGTCGGTTAAATTAGCAAACTAGTATCATTTTTTGGTGTGATTAAAATAGTAAAAAGAGAAAAACAATCGAACATTGCGTTTCTGAATCAATTTAAAAAAAAGGATACCCTGTATATTTTTTGCTGTTTTAATTGCAAATCTTCTGCTGAACAAAAACAATGTATATGCACTACTAGCTAAAGTAAAGATAACTTAATAATTCTTATATTTCGCTTTTAGATAAAGGAGGCTATGTATTTTTAAAATAAAATTTTATTTTACGGTTTTTTTACTTAGTATTTTATTTAAGTTAGAAATAAGAACAATTTAAATTTATAGCAAGTGGGCAAATATATCTTTTTCTTCAAATTATTTTTTAGCATTTTTTAACACAGCGTTTGTTGCCTTCAAAAGTATTCTGCCATCGATAGATGTTACAATGTGCCTAATATTAAGTTGAAGTTCGTCTAATGTCAAATATCTCTTTTTATATGCCTCTTCTTTGACATAACCCCAAAAGTAAAAGTCTAAATGAGTTGGACCAGTTGCTGTTACACCTCTATTTTGAAAAAGTCTGTCAAGCAATATTGTGACATAAAACGTAAAATAAAATGTTATTTTAATAATACATAGCCTTCATTATATAAAAGCGAAATATATGAGTAACTAGGTTATCTTTAATTTTAGGCCAGTAATGCATATAAACTTTTTTGTTAAGCATAAGATTTCCAATCGAAATGGTAAAAAATATACATGGTGTCCCGTACAAAAAATACCATTTTTTGAATTTAATCAGAAACGCGATATTCGATTGTTGTTGCACTGGTAATAAACAAATTAGCAATAGTGCGCACTTAATTTGGTACACTATATATATATATATATATATATATATATATATATATATATATATATATATATATATATATATATATATATATATATATATATATATATATATATATATATAAAGGGTGTTAATTAATGTCGTGGACATATTTAAGGGAGTGATAGTACTCGACAAAATAGGAAAAAATGACATTATGTACATGATCAGAAATTAATATTAAATTTATAGCAAGTGGGCAAATATATCTTTTTCTTCAATTTATTTTTTAGCATTTTTTAACACAGCGTTTGTTGCCTTCAAAAGTATTCTGCCATCGATAGATGTTACAATGTGCCTATATGTAGAGCAATTAGTTAATTGTTTTATTAATCGTTATTAAAACGGCCAATATTATAAACAATTCTGGGCGAGTTGCGGTTTGCAGAGTATTGACTTTAAAACAATAGATGTGTAATTTAGGCCATTGCAAAATATCTTAGAATTACTTGTTTTTATGTATGGTATATTGATCGTCTTTTAGCATTTATTTTATTTGAGATATAAGAGATATTATTCTTGTACTTGATATTTGAAAGTAATATTTTATGCATATAATTCTGTGCTTGACAATATATATATATATATATATATATATATATATATATATATATATATATATATATATATATATATATATAAAGGGTGTTAATTAATGTCGTGGACATATTTAAGGGAGTGATAGTACTCGACAAAATAGGAAAAAAATTACATTATGTACATGATCAGAAACGCACCATTTTCTTTACATAGTTTCAAATTTTTTTCTCGTTTTTTGTGTATTTCTTTAAGAACTTCTTCAATAAAACCTCAAAATTGTTCGTCACAATATACAGGGTGTTACATGATTTTTACGATTTAAACTCTCTGTTCATTTCTTTAAGCGTAATAATGAAACTCGTTTGTTGTGTTTTTCTCCAGTAAATTCTGAGATAATTTAATAATTAATTGAAATTTAGTACATGTATTATTTTTAGGAACCTCCACAATAAAATATCAATATATAGCAATTATTCGTCGTCTAAATTTTAAATATAGAAATAAATTCAACCCAAGTTATCAATATCGTTTTTTTTTGTTCACTGTGAACTTTTCTTTATATATTTTAGTCATTTCAAAACCAAAGGCCCTTTGTTAGTATTATGTTCAGTGTGTAAAATTTTTGTTTCGTTAAAACTATGTGTTTCCTATACCTATAATATGTTCTGAAAGAGCACAAGAGCGCTTATTCAGTCTTGCATCAATTTGTGTAATGCAACTCTTTTACTTAATCTTCGGTTTTTCAAAAATGTATTTTTATCACAATGAGAACAAAAACAAAGATTAAGTAAAATAATTGCATTACACAAAAGTGTTGCAAGACTTAATAAATGGTCTTGTGGTCTTTCAGAACATAATATAGACACGGAATACACACGTAATTTTAACGAAATAAAAATACAAAAATTTTTCATACTTAACATAAAACTAACAAAGTTTTTTTTTAGAAATCACTGAAATACACAAAAAAAGTTCACAATGAACAAAAAACCGATATTGAAAACTTAACTTCCATTTATTCTTATAATTTAAATTAAGTCAGCTAATAGTTGCTTTAAAAAAATATTTTGCTTCATATACTGTATTATCTAATTTTTAAAAATAGTTGAACATACCCTTTTTTGAACGAAGGAGGATATCAATCGATCCTATGTATTTTTTATGTATGTACATCGATTATTCTGCGCTATGGTTTGACCAAATTGGATGAAATTTTCAGGGAATATTCAGGATGTTACCGGAGAGGTCCCATAGCAAACATTTAAAAAATGTTAAACATAGCGAAATGACGCCATGTGAACGATTTACACAATGTTACATTAAATTATATTTGCGTGCAGTAATGCGTTCACCACTTTGTCAGGAAGAAAAAGTACGTATGTTACCATTGTATATTATATAATAAGACATGTTATTACATAATAATGTTACATAATATGCAATGAACCCAGTGGCTACTTGCTAAATTTGACTTTTACAATGAAAACAAATCACACAAATAGAATTAAAAAGGATAAAATAAAAAATTTTATAAAAAAAGCCTACTTTAAAAAAAAGTTTAGGGTGTCAATTGCGTGTTGTTAATCGACGCATAGTTACTACGGTTGAAACTCGAAAGGAAGTAACTCAACGTGGTCCAGTTTAGTGTATTCCCGGTGCACAAGTGGAGTAACATACTGGAAGCCGGCTGAAAATGTTTTGTATTATTTTTCTCTAAAATTGCAAATCAGAAATAAAATAAATATGTATACCAGCTTGCCCTCCTTTCACGTGACAGACACGTTGAACAGTTTAAGCCCAACTGCGTGTTCAGATAAATGGCAGCCCTTCATTAACAAAATATTATCAGATTTCTATATTTATCTTATTTAGTTGTCTTTACCATATTGTGTAGGTGAATGCGGCTATTTTCGGCTTCTCCCACGAGGAAGAAACGATACATCTTACTTGCATTTGTGTACATGAGTTAGAGATTAAAATCAAGATTATTTCTGAGGTTCCAGTTGACACGAATAATTTAACTTATACCAATTTGAACGTACTAAAATGGATACGTTCAACCTTCAAATGATGTACGAAGTGGTTTAAAGTAGACGAAGCAAGCAAGTTATTTATTTTTTCCACGACTGTGTTAAAAAGACAAGTATTTAAACTTTTTTTTATGTCAAAAGTGACGGTTTGTACCACTTTGATGTCTATTCCACGTCATCCTTGACAACGTGCGTTAAACGTATAAAAAAACATGCATTTTATATTTTGCAATCATCATTTAATCATTAGTAAGAAATCAACCTAAGGAAAGAAAAAAATGGTAGATATTAATTTTTGTATGAAAGTTAATATTAACTTGGCAATTTGAATAATACTGAATATTAATTGTCATTGGAACTGTACTAGATCTAGATGCTTCCAAATTGATAAACTGTGTATAATTTTTATTCACATTTTGCACAATCCCAGGGCGACCACTATCATTTTATTATTTAATAGGCAACGTTTGTTTTCTTTGAAATGGAATCTTCTAAATAGCCTTCAGCAACCATGGATAACCGCCAACCACCATGACGCTTCAGGCTTAAAAGATCTGCACTAGTGTCAGCTAAGAGAATCCCGGATGACCTTCTGAAACAGTGGCCGGTGTATTTCTGATGGTATTTTTTCGAAAGTATTAACTCCAACAAGCTGGCCTGTACATTTCCCATGGCGATAGTTAACAAAGAAGCGACATGAGGAACAGCTACTGGACGAAGGCGCACATACTTTTGGCAAATATTTACAAGTACAGCTTAAATCGTATACATTGAAAAAAATTAGTAGGCTATGAAAAACAAAATAGCATAATACGGCCATCCTTATCTGGTTATTGGCAGTTATAATAACTATGTTATCTTTGAGTTCTTTGATTTTTAAAGATTAAGATATATCTGCTGTGTTTGATACAAAATAATATATAGTATTACTTTCCGAATGGGAAGAAATACTATTTATAATTTTGTATCAAATACAACAGAAATACCTTATTTTTTAAGAGTTAGAGAACTCAATAATGAGATATTAAAGCTGCCAATAAACCAGATAATCTTGGCCGTTTTATGCTATTTTGTTTTTCATAGCCTACCTACTACCTTTCTCAATTTATGCGACTTAAGCTGCATTTGCGTGAAACGATCATAACCAAGCATCTAGAAACAATTAAACTTAAAATTAATATAAGCGAAAATTATTTTACAATGCTTATATTAATCAAATATCACGTTTTTATAAAAATAAAATGGCCAGTTTACCAATTTCTGTTAACTGGAAAATGGTCATTGGTCAACCTAGGTCTGGTCATTTAAGTTTAAATGATATAAACAAATCTGACACATGTTGACACTAAATAAAATACTTAGTTATTGTCTACTAAAAATGATGGCTAAATAAATCTAACATAGTTTAACTAATAAAAATGGTTAATTTTGGTTTAGTAGTTTCCCGACAGAAAATTATGTACCTCGGAGAAAAATCGAAATATTGTTGTAATTTAACGGCAAGAGGATAACTTGTGGGATATTATTGGATACGTAATTTAAAGTGAAATTAAATGGATAAATAAAATATACAAGGTCCCATTTAAATTTTGGCAGAAAATTTACATTAAAAGTTGACATTTTTATTTTTTTTTTCGAAAAGGCATAATTTAAAAAAAAAACATAGTAACATGCTTTCATGCTTTTTCTAATCTAAAAAGTTTGATTTTAATTAGGTCACCTCAGAAGATAGACACTGTCTTTTTTTTACCGGAAGTGATGTATAATCCAATTATCCGTCAAAATACGCATTTTAATAAGTTACTAAACGTACCTAAGTTTCAAAGCGATATCTGAAAAGGTAAAAAAATCATTGCATGTACTATGTTCTGTGTCACCCGCTATAGTAAAGGAATTTTTGGTTCTGAACCCTTTTTTCTAAATTTGTTTCTTCTTGGGTATTTGTGGTTCAAGAGAAGACATAGAATTAAACAAATGCATTTAATTTTTCTTAATGTTTTTTATTTATTAAACGTAAAAGGGTTGGTCTCCGTAAATAATTTTTGTTTGTAAAAAGGAGGAATTTTCGTTTTTTTATTTATTATTATTTTCCTCTCCAGAGTACGTACTCTGTATAATATTAATGTTGTTTTAAATGAATTTTTGTTTTCATGATCATAGTTTGTTTTAAATGTAATGTTTTTTTGAGTGATGTTTTTTCAATAATGTTTTAACCAATTTAAATACTAACTATACATGCTTTTATTGTAGAAAATAAATATCTTGAGAAAGCTCAATATAATGAGCGAAATGAGTGAGTCGATTAAATTATAGTTTTACTTCTCAATGAGTTAACCTATGCCAAAGAAAATATATAACAAAATATTTATATATGGTTAAAGAAAAAAAAAAAAAAAATATATATATATATATATATATATATATATATATATATATATATATATATATATATATATATATATATATATATATATATATATATATATATATATATATATATATATATATATATATATATATATATATATATATATATATATATATATATATATATATATATATATATATATATATATATATATATATATATATATATATATATATATATATATATATATATATATATATATATATATATATATATATATATATATATATATATATATATATATATATATATATATATATATATATATATATATATATAGATATATAAATATATACAGTGTGTCCAAGATAAGGATGCACAGCATGGGGATCTCGGAAACGGTAAAAGATATAGTGTCGGTTAAATTAGACAAAAGTTGCGTAATTTGATTCCCAACAAAATCCCGTTTTACAAATTTGAAAATTCTAAGAAATTCCAGAGAAAAACCGAAATATTACGATTTCGTTTTAATTTTCTTTTGAAGCTATTTGAAAAGATATGAAAAAACGGAAAACACTTTTTCATTATCAGTTTTTAAGCTGTACAAGGTGACGTTAACAAATTTTCATTACAACGTTTCATTTCGATGGAACCACCACCATTGATTTTTCTTATGGGACGGAAAAAAAGTACACCCAGTATTAGATTGCGCTTTTCATTGCCAATTCAACGATGTACTACACAATATGGTTACTTATGTTTTTATCCAGAAAAATGGCTTTTTAATACATTTCAAGCAATTTATTATAGTAGGCCATGAAATCCTAACGATAAAAGGGAAAAAAACAGTTGACAAATTCGAATGAATGTATTTATTTATTTAACAAATATTCAAACAACTAAATGTTTGTACTGTTATTGTTGTTGACGTTTTTTAATTTATTTTGTTCTACAATGGATGGAGGTAATTTTACAAACGAAGAAAAATGTGATATGCTATCTTGCTACATTTTATGCCAAAGAAATTGTGTAGGAACCGAGCGCATGTATTCTAACAAATACCCGGAGCGGAGACAACCTGACAAGTTTATTCTTCGGCGTTTGCTATTTAATCTAAAAGAATATGGATCATTTAAAAAGCCTGTATTATCCCGACAAAAACCTTCCAATGAAGAAAACCAATACAACGTTCTACAATCTGTTATTGAAAATCCACAAACTTCCACCAGAGAAATTGAAGACCAGACGGGGGTAGCTAAATCTACAGCTCAATTTATTTTAAGGAAAAATCAATTTAAGCCTTACAAATTCCAAATATGTCAAGGATTAAAACCGGGTGACGATGAACGACGTAGACATTTTTGTGAGTGGTGTACTAGGGTGTGTGAAGATAGTCGTAATTTTCCTTATAAAGTGATTTGGTCTGACGAAAGCATGGTAACCAATAACGGTATTTTTAACAGGCGCAATACCCACTATTGGTCACAACGAAATCCACGTGTAAATAGATCATCCAGGCATCAAGATTTAATATTTGGTGTGGGATTTTTGGTAGCAAGTTTATAGGCCCTATTTTCTTTCACAATTCATTAACTTCCGAACGGTACCTTGAGATCTTACGACACGATTTAGAAGATGCATTAGATGATTTACCGTTAGGCGCTGTACACGGCTGTTGGTTCCAACAAGATGGTGCTCCAGCCCATAACTCCATAGAAGTTCGCCAATATTTAGCTGAACGGTTTGAAGGAAGATACATTGGGACTTACAGTTTAAATTAAATAGACCTAACTCCCTTGGACTTTTTCTTATATATATATATACATTTTATATATATATATATATATATATATATATATATATATATATATATATATATATATATATATATATATATATATATATATATATATATATATATATATAGGTATATATATATACATATATATATATATATATATGCATGTATATATATATATATATATATATATATATATATATATATATATATATATATATATATATATATATATATATATATAATATATATATATATATATATATATATATTATGTTATACTTACTTATTTTCTTGTTTAAATATCTTTTCAAACTTTTAATAAATTTATTAACAGTTTTAATTTTTTAGATATATTTAGAATAATTTATAAATTTATATATTTATATATATATATATATATATATATATATATATTATATATGTATATATATATACATATGTATATATATATATATTACATATTTATTGTATGTATAATTTCGGCATTTTAAAAAGTTTTTTTTAACTTATAATTATTTAATTAAGGAACCAGTTGATAGATGTTTATATGACCCGGTTACTGATTAACAAGGAAATATTGTGTTTTTATATAGATTTTTTACGAATATAATATTCTAAATCTTTGTTTTATTTTTATATACAATATATACCTATTCATAATTCCATATGACTTTTTAATTTTTAGAATATATTTATAGTTGAAATAGGTTTATGATGCGCTCGTCAAATGCCAATTGCCAGTTATTAGGATTCGTCACATTCACACCCAAAAACTGCGATTCTGTGAATAGACAAAGGTGGTATTCTCAATACAGTAAAACTGTGATCACGATTCACAGTGTGACTACCTCTCCTGCGAACTAACAGATTGCTCGATATGACATAATCAGAAACGAATCATCAATTAGACCTCAACAGTACTACATGCCAAGTGTAACACCTAGATCTACTTACTGGGGCTCCGGGGATTTCCTGCTGCAAACTCATAGGTATTTTCGGCAAAGCATGCCCTAGCACCATCATGTGGGCAAATACTGAAAGCAAAGCAAAAATATATAATTTAAAACGGCCTACGAGAAGAATTTTATTCGATTATGTCACAGGGTACCACTCCTGCAATCATGATTTCTGGGCTTTTACCCGCATCAGGCAGGCTTGTACCTAGAGAGATCTGAAACGAACTAACAAATTGCTCTATATGATATAATCGAAAACGAATCTTCAATTAGACTGCAACGGTAGTACATGTTAAGTGTGTTATATATGTTATTAAATAATCTACATTTTTATCTAATAGAGCAAAAATCAAGAATGTTTAGATCATTTTATTAATATTCGCCCTTCAATTAAATTAATATAAAGAAAGAAGAAAATTGAGGATGACTTTTCTTAATGAACTGGTCAGTCCCGAAAGTAACCATTTTCTGTGGTAATAAAACCAGATATTATTAGATCTTTATGTAACCCAGTAATAACGTTATGTAAGGAGCAGAAGTCTTTAGATAAAGAAATAAGTAGTATCAAAAATTATTTTTATAAGTTTAATGGTTATACAGAAAAGTTGATACTCGACAGAATTATGAAATGTCAATGTAATAATAAAATTGAAGCGAGAACAAGCAACTAGCCCTCTCTTAACTATTCCACATGTAAAACAAACGTCCGAAAAAATCAAACGAATATCAAGGAACTATCACAACTTTAAATTCGAAAAACACTTTACAACGCTTAACTAAAACTAATCCCGATATTACAAAGGGCAGAAATAACTGTAGAACGTATAAATAAAAACTATTTGTAGCAAGGATTTTCACTTTATTTGTTCAAAATAACATGACATGTTTCTCAACACTTCAGACGTTACATCTGGAACAAACATTATTTTAAACTTTTTCGATAATATAAAATTGAAACTTGAAAACTATTTTTTTTTAATTTAAAAAAAAACAGTTTCACCTGTCAAATTAATATATCCGACTCCGGATATTTTGGCATCATACGTGCAAGAATTATGATGGCGTGCACTATTTTTTTAGTGTATGAGTGGAACATTTTGTGTGATGTATCCAGTAGCTAACTTCAACTAATTTCGATAAAATGACGTTTTAAAGTTATCATTTTGGGCCACTTAAAGTCCTTTATCGGCCATATGGTTAAACTTGATTTACATTTCCTTATCTTTACTCTTTAAATTCGACACTGGTGTCCACTACCGGTTTGAACGGAAGTGCCGAATTTTGACATTCAGTTAATTTCATCCAATGAGTCTGCAAAGGTTAAGATAGGAAACTCCAAGTCGTTTCCTTCTATATTTAACCGTTTGAACGATAGGAGGCTCTAAATAGCACATAATGGCGATTTTAAAACGCCATTTTCCCGAAATTATTTAAATTGAAGTATAGATTATGTTAGTTTGTATATGTTTCAAATGTTCCACTGATGTTAAAAGCAAAATACATTGTGTTGCATTTAAAAAAAGTGTATGATGAATTCTATATGGATGACGTCTCGAACAAATCGCGAATAGCAAAATATCGGGAGTTGAATGAAATCAATTCGACGGGTAAAACAATTTTTATAAATTACGAATAGTTTCCAAGTTATTGAATTTATTCCAGTTAAATGTTTCTCCCTGTATCTATAAATTGACATTTACTCTTAAGGTTTGTTCATACCAGATATAACGTCCGTAGAGGTTACTATGTAGCGGAACATGTCACGTGGCTTTAAACCAATATAGTGGCAGTTTTAGTAAAAAATAGTTTACATTTTACATAATTTTATTACGGATTTCCACCGAGTATAGCCGGACAATCGTATATAAATTTGTCCGCCCATAGCACCGTCCCTGTACTACGGGGAAACTCTGGATTACTATTATCCAGTATCTCATGAAGTTTACCTACTGAATGACATCAGAACGCTTTCAGCGGGGTAGTTCTGTTTACTGGATTTTCTTTATTTATTTGTCTTAATTTATTTCTATCTCCTAATATCAAAAATGGGCATTATTGCACCAACACGGCAGCCTGTTGTTATATGGCTGGCCGGTCTTGCAAGCGCTTCCTGACCCTTCCAGTTTCTGTAGGTTCAGAAACCCAACCCTTCGCGGCGTGTATTTTTACTTTAACTTGATTACGTTGGCCTCTCAACGTTAAATATTCCTGAAATAACTAAGGACTACTGGGTAAGTTCTCGAATAATTCAGCCGAAGTCGAAGCTGAGTGATAACCTTCTGTCGTCGCTGCCTGCGTCTTTAGGATTGCGCACCCACTGATTTTTGATTCAAATATTTATTGTTTTTTGCCGTCTCTAGGACTCCATCGCCAGCTGGGCTTGGTAACCAGCGAGTAGCCGCCGAAGTATGGCCTCTCCAACGAGCCCCCACTTAGGTGTTTTGGACATTAAACGATAATTAAATAAAAAATATATAACTGTATACGAAAACACGGAATTCTGAAAACTATACGAAACCTGACAAAAAACTTTACATGACGATAGCTGGAACGCCACTGTCGAACAACTGTAGGATTTGCCTTTTTATAGGCATAGGCATAAGTATCTATTAATTACCTTGTAAGTGTGGATAGAATTAAATAATATCCAGAGAAAAAAGAAATAACCAGATCGATCATCGCTAAACTTTCTTGGAATAACGAAAATTAAATTCCTCACACAACACAATTTTGAAAGATTTAGGTTCCACTTTACACTCGATAACGATTGGAAGTACCTCGTTGTGAAAATGCGAAAAGTAGATTTATATTTATGTATACAAGAGTCTCAAAAATATGTAGCAGACTCAACATATATTTTTTTAAATTAAACAACCTATACATTATGTTCATAAAAAGGGCCTTTGCTGATTATAAGATCATCTGAGAAAATTGACAAAAATTCTGCTGTAAGAAGTAAGGCATTCTTATTGACTCAACTTCATTGCTGAGCAAAAACTAATTCGTTTTAATCATTAGTATTACGCAGGTAAGTGATTTAAACTATTAGGAAGTGATTGTGATAACGTGAACTGAACTGGTCACACATTTTTCTATATTTAAAAAAAAATGTAAACATAACCTAAAATTGCAACTTTTGTCAATAACTTTTATTTTAATAAAAACTTATTATTTTTTTCTCAGAAATGCCGAAAAGAAAGTACAGCCAGTACGACATAGGGGAAAATCGAGTTAACCTTGAAAGGGCATTAAACATGATAAGGTCGGGACAAATATCAAAAAACCAGGCAGCGAAAACATTTAACATACCAAAGGGTACATTAATTAATAAGTGTAAAAAAGTACACTTGGGTAAGGTCGGTCGCCCCTTCGTGCTAACACCCACTGAAGAAGAAGCTATAGTTGCACATGCTATAAAAGTTAGCGAGTGGGGGTTCCCTTTTAGCCGTAAAGACTTGCAACATTTAGTAAGCGACCTTTTAGATAAAAAGGGAGTGACCGCTTCACAATTTAAAGAAGGAAATATGCCAACTCTAAGGTGGACGACAAAGTTTATAAATCGGCATCAGGCACTTAGCCATAGAATGAGTCAAAACCTCAAGGTTTCAAAAGGAGAAATATCGCCAGATACAATAATGCAATATTTTAATGCATTGAAAGATACATTACAGAATGATGGAGACTTTATTGACCCCGGCCGAATTTATAACTACGACGAAACCAACCTAGCCGACGATCCGGGAAGGAAAAAGTACATATTTAAAAAAGGTACGAAATACCCAGATAGGATTCGCGATTCCACAAAAGCCAGTGTGTCCGTTACGTTTTGCGGATCCGCAAGTGGTGTAATGTTGCCGCCATACGTGGTGTACAAATCTGAACACATTTGGTCCACATGGACAGAGGGAGGACCCCCCCCACACACGATACAATCGGAGTAAAAGCGGATGGTTCGACTCTGTTATTTTCACCGACTGGTTCTGCAACCAATTTGTACCATTCGTTAAAAAACAACATAAGGATGGAAAAATCGTAGTACTTGGAGATAATCTAGCGAGTCATTTTTCATCGGAAGTTTTAAAAACTGCACATGAAAATAATATTATTTTCGCATGTTTTCCTAAAAATTCGACCCATTTGTGCCAGCCACTGGATTTCGCCTTCTATGCGCCATTAAAAAGGAAGTGGCGGGACATATTAGATTCCTGGAAAAGTAACCAACAAAGAAAATCCCAGGTAATTCAAAAGGACCAGTTTCCGCGCCTATTAAACAATCTTTGTAAGAGCATTTCTCCAAACAATCATTCTACTAATTTGATTTCTGGCTTTAAAAAATGTGGAATCGTTCCGTTTAATCCACAGGAAGTGATAAATAGGCTTCCTCGAACTAGCACTGAAGGGACGATAGAAGATCGCTCAGTTGAGTTAGTTTCTGAAGTCGTAGTAGGAATGCTAAAAACTATGAGATATGGGGATCAAGAAGCACCTAAGAAGACAAGAAAATCGAAAATCGACGTCCAACCAGGTCAGGGAATCCGATTAGAAGATCTCACTTCGAATGACAATGACGTCAACCCAACTCCAGGTCCATCGAATCAGAAGACAGCTATTAAAAAGATATTCGAGAAAAAGACGCAAAGAATGAGACTAGCCAGCGAAAGTTCTGACAGTATTGATGAAGGCAATATAATATACGCGGACACTTTAAATGATAGCTGTTTTGAGACATGGGCAGCTAATGAAAAAAAGGCTTTAAGTAAAACTACTGAAGTCCAACTCGACGATGAAGATTCAGCAGAGGAAAATACGAACCTAGCAGATTTGAGAAAGACCTTAATGAACAAAAAAGAAGAGTGTGCTACAGATGACTATGTAGTAGTGTCCCTAAAAACCCTAAATAACCAACCAAAATATTATGTTGGTCAAATAATGACTTCCGAGGAGCAAGAATTTCAAATAAAATTCATGCGGAATAAGAATTCCAAATTTATTTGGCCCATAGCAGATGATATATCACTAGTTTCTAAAAA
Source organism: Kuschelorhynchus macadamiae (assembly GCA_030620095.1). Classification (NCBI taxonomy): domain Eukaryota; kingdom Metazoa; phylum Arthropoda; class Insecta; order Coleoptera; family Curculionidae; genus Kuschelorhynchus; species Kuschelorhynchus macadamiae. The sequence goes on from JAUTXW010004335.1 coordinate 287,331, forward strand.
GGACATAATTTTGAAACTAAACAAACCTAGTGATTTCAAACGCGGGTTGGTATTTCCAGAAGTTGACAATTTGCAACTAAAAATAAAATAATATTTTCTTGTTAAATGTTAAACATATTTATTTCGTTCTTAAGTTTAATTTTGTTTGTTTTTTGTTTTATGTAGGTATTTAGGTACCTACTTATGTTTGATTTATATGTTAGTTTGTTTTTACTAAATCGAGACTGTTTTAGTACCTGCATTTATTATATTTATAAGAATAAATACTTTATTTTTGATTTTTTGTGTTTTATTCTTGAAAAAAATGAACCAAATTTTCTCTAATATTTTTTAAAAACGAATCTGATGGTCAATGATATTGAACAGGGTGCCTAAATTTAAGATATCATACATTTTAAGGGGTCAGTCAAAGTTAGGTTCATCGTCCCTAACTTTGACCACCAAGGTTTTTTTTAAAAAAATGCCTTATGTGGCTTGCTAACAAAAAATTTGATGGTGCAATTTAAAGGGTTACTTGAAGCCCCAAGGTGGTCCACTAAATGAACAAATTAGCTAAACGCCAAGCAAAGATATTCACAATTGAACTTCAATTTCGGTCAAAGTTAGGTAACTTTACGGTAGTAAAACTATTACCTCTTATGACAGGGTTTTTATCAGATTTCTTGGGTGTCTTTAAAGGTAAAGATATCAAACCTAGTATATTTAGAAGCAACAAAGAAAGGCCTTTTTTTTGGACATATACAATATACAGCGGGTTCCTTTAAAAAAAAAGTTTGGCCTGCTACGAATTTTTGATATATTCGGTATTTGAACTCAGAAGCAAATAAAATAATGATGCTTTAAAAAATTAAGGCATATTATACTGTCCGTTTCGATAATTATGTCATAAAGTAAAGTTTCAAAACATTGGAATCTTTATAATCTCTGGGTATGACTACAAAAGTTCCAAAAAGGCAGTATCAAAATATATAAAAAACACACAAACACAAGCATATACGTAAAAATCATACGTTGTAGAAAGTTATATCGAGATTTTTCATGGAGCCTTTAGTTTGTCTTGTCATTTTTGTTTGTTCCATCATACTGGATTCTTACCAATATTTTACCATTTTCTTTCTACCTATGCCACACTTGACTTTTGGGCATAATAAATTAAATTTAATAAGTAGTTTTTACATTGACATATACCGCCATTTTGTTACGTCATATTCAATTCGTACCAGTTTTTGCCAATTTCATGTCTAATTTTTCTGCAAAATCACTTGAATAATATCTTTTTTACATTGATTTTTTTTTAATTTTATTTGGCCGCCATTTTGTTTCGCCACCTTAAATTGAAGCCTATATTTTCAGTCTTTACCTACTCCGCTGGTCCGCAGGTACTTCCCAGATATCAAGTTTCTAAAGTGGTGTATTATTTGGGGTTAGGATCCAATAAAAAAACAAAAGCCTTTTTTTAAAATGTCTACGTTTCGCAACTTAATGGATTTATAGTTGTATCCTCAGAACACAGATTTAATATCCTACATGAAACCCATATTTCAGTCTTTACTTACTCCATTGGTCTGCAGATATTTCCTAACCCCAAATAATACACCACTCTAATAACAAGAAGACCGTTAGCGAAAATTATTTAGAAACTTAATATGTGGAAAATATCTACAACGGAGTAGGTAAAGACTCATAATATGGGTTTCATGAAGGATATAAAATCTGTATGTATCCTCAGAATGCAAGAATAAAGTTGAGAAACGTCGACAATTTAAAAAAAGACTTTTGTTTTTATTACTGGATCCTAATCCCAAATAATACACCACTCTAACATAAAAACAAGAAGATCGTTTACGAAAACCATTTGGAAACTTAATATCTGGAAAATATCTGGAGATCAACGTGGTAGGTAAAAACTGATAATATGGGTTTCATGCAGAACATAGAATCTATATATGTGTCCTGTCCAAAAAAATTGCGTAACGTCGACAATGTAAAAAAGCCTTTTGTTTCTTTACTGGACCCTAACACCAAATAATAATACACCACTCTAACATAACCACAAGAGGATCGTTAACAAAAACCATGGAAACATAATATCTGGGAAATATCTGCCGACGAACGGAGTAAGTAAAGACTGATAATATGGGTTCATCCACGATATAGAAACTATATATGTCCTGAGGATGCAACAGTAAAGTTGCGAAACGTTGACTACTTAAAAATAGAAATTTGTTTTTTACTGGACCTTAACCTCAAATAATACACCACTGTAACTTAAAAAAGAGGTTTGTTAACGAAAACCATTTAGAAACTTAATATCTAGGAAATATCTGAGGACCTACGGAGTAAGTAAACACTGATAATATGGGTTTCCTGTAGGATATAAGATTTATCTGTGTCCTGAGAATGCACAAATTAACTTCCACAACGTCGATAATTTAAAAAAAAGACTTGACCCAAATAATACACCACTCCAACAAAATTTTTTTAACATTGTTTAGCCATATTGGATTTTTACCAAAATATTTTTGATCAAAATTTGAAGTCAATCGGGTAAGTGGTATTTAGGCTATGTCGCGAACTGACAGACACACGGAGGATTTAATAAAACATGTTTTTTGGCATCTAGGGGCGTTAAAACGTGAATATATGTAAAATCTAGAAGAGTTGACATCTATATCACAGTTAGCTATCGCACATAATTTGAAATCAATTCATTAAGTAGTTATTCAGGCTGAATTTTTAAATATTATATTAAGCCTCCATTTTGTTCCGCCATCTTGGATTTGAACCAAAATATTACCAGTGTATTCCAACATAACACTTGATGTTTTTTGCAAAATTTCAGATACATTGGATGAGTAGTTTTTAATAATAACTTTTTTAACATTTCACTAGGCCGCCATTTTGTTTCGCCATATTGGATTTTAACCAATCCATATATGAACTTTAATTATTGACCAAAATTTGAAATCAATCGGTTAAGTAGTTTTTAAGCTATGCCACGAACTGACAGACAGACAGAAAGACCGACAGACGGACTGACGGAGTTAATAGCGACATTAAAACCTAAAGATGTGTAAAAGTGAGAGGGTGACTTTTTTCACGCTTAAAAACGTTTTATTTGGCCGTCATTTTTGTTCGGCCATCTTGAATTATTACCACGATTTTATTAGTTGATCCCTGTACCACAATTAGTTATAGCACACAATTTGAAATCAAACCATTAAGCAGTTTTTTCAGGCTGAATTTTTATATATTTAGTAAGTCACCATTTTGTTCCACCATCTTGGATTCGTACCAAAATGGAATCAGTTGATTCCAATTTAATACTTGATGTTTTTGCAAAATTTGAGATAAATTGGACGAGTAATTTTGTAACAATAATTTTTATAATATTTCACTAAGCCGCCATTTTGTTTCGACATTTGATTTTTATCAAAATGCTACAAGGCCATCCCCATATGACCCTTAATTTTTGACCAAAATTTGAAGTCAATCGGATAAGTAGTCTTAAGCTATGCCGCGAACTGACGTGCAGACGGACAGAAAGACCGACAGACGGACCGACGGGGTTCACAAAACATATATTTTGGCATCTAGCAACGCTAAATAATAAAGATGTGTAAAAATGAGAGGGCAACTTTTTCACGATTAAAAACATTTTATTTAATCGCCATTTTGTTCAGACATCTTGAATTAGTACCACTATTTTACTAGTTGATCCTCATACCACAATTAGTTATGGTACACAATTTGAAATCAAACTATTAAGCCGTTTTTTCAGGCCGAATTTTTAAATATTTTATTAAGCCGTCATTTTGTTCCGCCATCTTGGATTCGTACCAAAATGTTATCTGTTGATTCCAACATAATACTTGATGTTTTTGCAAAATTTGAGATAAATTAAATGAGTTTTTTAATAATAATTATTTTAACACTTCACTAAGCCGTCATTTTGTTTCGCTATATTGGATTTCTACCAAAATGTTACCACATTCCCATATGAACCTTAATTTTTGACTAAAATTTCAACTCAATCGGGTAAGTAGTTTTTTAGCTACGCCGCTAATAGTAAGACAGACAGTCAGCCAGATGGACATACAGACAGACAGGCAGGCAGGCAGACAGACAGACAGACAGACCGACGGAATTGAAAAAACATGTTTTTCGTCATCTAGGGACCCTGAAACGTGAAGATCTGAAAAAATCTCGGAGAGTGATTTTTTCACGATTACAATACTTCCCTTTTACTTAGTACCTTAGTAAAAAAACTGACATATTCGCCACTATTTAAATGCGAATATGTTTTCCTGCATGGAATCTGAAATTGAAACTCATGGTCAAGTCACGTAGAGTCATTACAAAAGAATATTGAGTAGAATTGACGCAATCTCAAAACCGAATTTAAAAACTTTCTATTTTTCAACTTTCTAATAATTTAATGCATAAATTCAAAGTATCCTGGGTAATAAAATATATTTTTTACCTATTTGTAGTTCTCAGCATAACAGTGTGTTCCAGATTCGCTTCTCTATATAGGGATCTCAGCTCCTATTATACCTACAGCAAAGGTTAAATGGGAGAAGTTTTAGAGGAAACCAGATTCGCCAGTAAATCCAGTACAATAAATTTGACAGCTGTCAAAATGTGACATTATTCGGACACTCTTTTAAGACGAATAAAGCCCGCTACTCACTATTCGTCAATTCGTCCATTCATTTATTCGTCGGCATAGTGTGGAGGGTCCGGTTCATCCATTCGTTTCATTGCGTGGCGATTCCGTCTTTTGGGCGGATAATCAAGTAGGCTTATACCTCGGGAAACCATTCGTCCGAATAAAATCTTTTGTGTTTTTGTGTATTTTCAAACATTGAAACGAATGAATTCCATGCGAACGTATTAAATAAAAATTGATGAATAGTGTAGATGAAATATTCGTCCATTCGTTGATTCGCCCATTCGTTCATTCATATGAATGGACGAATTGAATCAACGAATTGAACCGACGAACCGAACCGAATAGTGAGTAGTGGGCTTAAGATGGCTTATATGACATGTCTCCATCGTCTTTTGTTATCCCGCAACCCGGCTCAACTTTCATTTTTCTTATAGTCTCCATATTCTATTTTTCGATTTTTGGAAAGAGCGTAAAATTTCCAGTCTAGTGATGTCTCATAAATACATAAGAGATTTGAATATCATCGAAATATCACACTTCGTAAAGTTAGGTCGAGAGGTATTTTCCTCACCAGAGATATAGATATACATTCATATTTATCCATAGGTATTTAACTAGTTGCTTTACCAAAATAAAACAAATGTGTTTACCAAGCAATATATTACGAAATAATAATGACTGAACGCTCATGCTACTGATCATATAATTAATATCAATTCATATATATTTTTTTAAATAAAAACTGACTGACTAGACGCGGTGACGGTATGGGTTTTTATGTAAGGAGCATATATAGACTCCCGAATACGAACGTAGTAGATTTTTTGACCACATGGAAGATATTTTATCTAATATTTACAATAATATTGTGTGTATGGGTGATTTTAATATAAATATATTAGATTTAAATTGGCAGTTGGGGAATATTTTTTCAACCTTTAATATGAATCAATTAATTGATGCACCTATCCATATATCATCGGCATCTCTTTCCGTTATTGATTTAATTTTCACTAATTTAGAAAACATCGTAGAAGTCGGTGACCATTTTTGGGTCACTTCGAAATCCGGTTGGAAGATTTAATATATGAACCAACAGTCTTTTTTTATAGATCTTAAAAAGAGCATGAATTTTACTGATTTTGAAAAAAATGTATCGGATCTTGGCAAAATATTTTTTTGTTCCAAGTATTAATGACAAAATAAATTTACTTAATAGCTATCTTTTTAGACTGTTTGACAAACATGCACCTGTAAAACTATTTAGAAAAAATAAAAATTATTCTTATGCACCATGGATAAGTGAAAATATTAAAATAATTGCAAAAATTAATAAATAAAGCACTAAAAAGATTTAAAGAAATACAATTGTTGAGAAAATTATAATTGCTATAAACAACTTAGAAATTATACAACCTTTACCATTTGAGCAGAGAAAAAAGCATGATCTAAGATCTTAAATTCTGACACTACTGGGAAGTAGAGGTAGCTTAAAAAATTAAATGTAAGTAAAACCAAAAATAATATTCTTGTTCTAATATATTTTTTGTTAACTATATATTAAACAATGAACAACCAGATGTTAACCTTTTAAACTTTTATAGGCCTAATATTGTTCATGGATTTGATTTTCATTTATCAACGGACTCGATAACTCTAAAGCAATTGGAGATGCTTAAATAAATATAACTTTAATTGAGCTGTATTGTCCTACCATTGTTCCCTATATAAACCATATCAATAATGAATGCATAATAAATACCTACTTCCCACTGCCATAGAAGAGGGCCCTGGTCACTCCTTTGCCCAAAGTAAATAACCCCAAAAATTAATCATTTGCGTTCAGTTAGCAATTTTCCCACATTTTTGAAGGTCCTCGAGAAAATTATGAAGACACAAAATGGATTTTTTTATTTTACCTCACAGTCAGGTTTTGAATCTAATCAGAACTATAAGAAAGCATTGGCCAATGTACTGATGATATCCTTAGAGCTTCAGGTGAAAGTAAAATCAGTATTTTAGTGCTTTTGGATTCCAGTAAAGAGTCTGATGTTCTTAATAATAAAATACTCATTTCAATTTTGCACTATATTGGTTTTACTGAAAATTTGTGTCAATTTATCGAATTATTTTTGTCAAATCGTACTCAGCAGCTGGCTGTCTAGAATAAGTATTCCAACCCCTTAAATGTAGCAATTGTTGTTCCACAGGGTTGGGTCCTTTATTATATACAATTTTTACTTCGATTTTGTTATGACTCTTAATTTTCGACCAAAATTTGAAGGCAAGCGCCCAAGCGGGTAACTAGTTTTTTAGCTATGCCGCAAATAGGTAGACAGAAAAACGAACTGACAGACAGACCGTCGGAATTGAGAAAGCATATTTTTTTGGCATTTAAAACGTGAAAATCTGCAAAAACCTGGGAGGGTAATTTTGTCAGAATTACAATAATTTCCTTTTACTAATAAAACTAAGGTTTAAAATTATACTACTTTTCTTTTTTCTAACCTTGTTCCACAAATAAAAAATATTGTACTAATTCCAGTGGCCTGACAAAACATTCTATTAATAAAATCTGTGACGTAGAGATCTTGACTACAATGGCAACTCCGCAGCTAAAAATAAACAAATTTCGACAAAACAGTGTAGTAAAATCCTCTTTTCTGACAGCCTTTCTGAACAATCCCGTAGTTTCAAAACCGGTCTTGCTCAAGGATTCCACTTACATTTATTAATTATATCCGTTTGGGCAAATATATCTGCTCGCACGTTTTAAATCTTCGTAGTTCCACGTGTTCAAACAATTTATAGCTTCCATAATTTTGCAGGTAAAAGTGATTACTTCTATTTTAGTAACATATGTTTTTAAAAATATTAATTATCCATTTTGACTTTCCTCGTAAGGGAAAGTATTATAATCGTGTAAAAATCACTCACCGAATGTTTTCCAAATCTTGACGTTCAGGATCGCTAGATGCCGAAAAAACATGTTTTCTCAACTCCGATAGCCTGTCTGTCGGTCTGTTCGCGACATATCTGAAAAACTACTTATCCAGTCGACTTCAAAACGGAGATGCTACATTTTGCCGACCTATCAAATTCTTAAAAAAATATTACTAAAAAACTACTTATCCAATTTACTCAAAATTTCGCAGAAAATTATTTGTGATATGTAGATGAACTGGTAAAATTTTGGTACAAAAATAAGGATAAACTGGAAAATGTTTGGTGTTGGATCATTATGGTGGAACAAAATAGCGGTTTAATGGGATGTTTAAAATATCAGTATTAAAAAAACTACTTATCCAGTTGAGTTGAAATTTTGCACAACAATCAAATGTGAAACAGGATGAACTAGTAAAATTTTGTCAATCATATATGATACAACAAAAAGGCGGCATAATTAAATGTTTTTTACCTCAAATTTTGGTGACTAGCTAGTATGGTGAAGCACAATAGCTGCCTAATAAAATGTTTAAAATAGTAGTATCAAAAAACTACTTATCCAATTGGGCTGAAAATTTGCAAAAAAAATCAAATGTGAAATAGAAATGAACTGATAAAATTTTGTTTTTGGTAAAACAAAATGGCGGTCTAATTAAATTTTAAATTCCGGTGAAATTCCAGTCCCTAGAATAATAAAGACCTCATTTTTATGTGTGAAAATAATAAATGTCATAAAACATTTGTTTATAAATTATATAAATAAACTTACAAGATATATTTGTGCGTGGTGGAATCCGAGAAATTACGAGAAAAAGCTCCGTCTAAAGCAGCTTTAAGCTCGGAACACAATGAAAGTTACGTTATTCGTTTCCGTCCATTTACGTCAAACTTAATTTTTCTTTCTGTATTTCCCGATGTTTTGTTAGATACTTTTTTGAAATATAGGTTATATAGAGTTATATTTAGTTCCAGTTTTAAAATTGTCACCAATTTTTGTACCAGAAATGTGTACTTCCTTTTTAAGTTTAGTTTTAGCTTTACTACCGATTTTCTTACCATGTATTAAGAATATTATGTAAAAATTAGAATTGAGTATATTTTTTAATTGTAGTAATGACAACTGACCAGTGGCGTATCCAAAACCCCGGCCTGGGAGAGAAGTATGAGACGATTAAAATGTTCAGTGGCGTGCTTTTTATATATCGTGCAATTATTATTTATATTTTGAGAGAAGAAAAATACAGTATAAAGAAAATTTGCCAACATCCGGGCCCTCTTGTTATTTCTAAAATATATACAATTCATAAAGTAATATTATAAAAAGCCAGTGGCAAAAAAACAGATTCGTTTTGCTTCAAAAATATAAACAAGAATATTTTACCCAAAAACCCTACTTCGAGTGTCATCTTTTATATGTTTACCTCTTAATCTTTGTTACATTTTTTCCATTCCTGTTTTAAATTAGAAACTACAGTGGAGTTTTAACATTTATATCTTAATTGATCACGGAATAACAGCCCGAACGACGTATCGAGAGACACAGACAATATATGTATGAAAAGCTACTTTTTAGGTAGAAAAACAAAATGGTTATAATGAAAATTGTTGTTACGAATCCGAATATATATTTACCTGACAGGTATTTTTTTCTGTATACCGATCGCCACATAGCGACCTTGAAACATTTATGTAAGAACTTTTAAAAATGTTAGAAAATACATACAATCCAAAAGAACAAACACAACACGTCTTCTGTGGGAATATTAATATTAATATTTTGAATTACAGTAAAAATTCACAGAACCTAAATAATTTACTGTTGGAATAGGATATTATTAATAACTTATATTGATAACATTTTCGCCCATTTTACCGGCCTAAAAACGCTGGCCGTAGATTCTCATATATCCAATCATAAAAAATTTAGTAAAAATAATATTCAAATTTTTAACTCTATATATTTTTTTGACTGGAATTTAAAATTTCAGAGTTTATTAGATGGTAACAGGGTCACTTATTTTAATAATTTTACGGACATCGTACCTGCCTACCGTAAGTCTGGTAGTAGCAGTAATAAGGTGGGGGACAAGCCCAGCAACTAGGCCCTTTTCGCTAATCCTGGTCCTACCCACCTCACTCCACTTCTAGTGAAGGAGAGTATCTTGCCCCAGTCGAGAGGTTGTAATTCTTCGTTGAAGAGGGACTCAACGCCGAAAGTATTCCAGCGTAGTCTTGTCCACCTTTGATGATAGGGATGCTCTGTGCCCCACAGTTAGGACAACAAGGGCTGTCCACTAACCCCAGCTGGTACAAGTGCTTGTTTAGTTTACAGTGTGCTGCCAGTTGCTTTCGAGTCTAACCTCTCGTTAATTAAACCTTGAAAAAAAAAACAGAAAATACCAATACAAATTAGATGACTATCGAAGTAAAGCAACTATTCCGTACAGTCTTCCGAATCGCCTCATCGAAGGCAGACCTATTATAGTATTTATTATAGTATTTTTAACATAAGTAGTTCCAGGTATTCGGTTTAGCTGCTTTATTTCGGGGGGAAGCGGGAGACGCAACCGCTCATTGTAGAAACTAACGACCCCGCTGGAAAGGCAGCAGACGCTGTGAACGTGTGAGGCCTAGCTGTTCCTGCATTCTATTCCGTTCGTATTTCGTATTTCTACATAGAATATTAGTGTAATGGCCGCTATGTGGCGGGAGTGAGAGGAGTAAGGGGATAGCTTGAAAGAAAAGGTTATCTCGTGAGACCATTAGTACTCTCAAGGGGCATCTAGTGGAAACCAAGATGCATTAGAAGGATTTTATAAAGATAGTTGGAATATACGGGGTGTACCGGGAGCTTAGACCTCGCCATCAGGCAATCCAATCGATAACGTCTCTGAACTGGAATAAGGTGTAAATCATCTGGAAGGGTCGCTCCAGGTCTGAATAAGCCCCCGGGCGGAGAGCAATGTGGCAAATGGACTAGTAGAAACAACAACACTATTCCGTATGTTGCAAGAAGTGCTTCAAATTAATAAAATAGGATTATTTTACAGATTTTTATAATATTAGGTAAAACCAACTAAAGTGGTACTGTCATAAAATAACTAATATAATAACCAGGCAATATTTAATGATAACAGATTAAAAATGCTAAAAATATTAATAAGGAAAGCTAAGCGATAGTTAGAAAAAACATTAAGGGAAATTTAACAAGTATTTTGCTGATTTTGCTAATAGTAATCCTCCACAAATGATAACTCCTAACTTTCTTAACCAGACAAAATCACTTTATCTGTTTACTCTTCAAGAAATTGAGAAGTTTACATTAAAAAATCCAAGGAATAGATTAATTTTTATTTAATATATCTTTTTTGCAGTACCCCAACTCACTTAAAACCTCGAAAGTTGTACCAATTTATAAACAGAAAAGAAACATAGTCGCTACGTCGGTAACTCTGCAAGTTCATTTGGCCAAAATTTTTGAATCTGGTTTTAATAGTACGCTTACTAAACATCTTGAAAACAGTTTATTACTATCAAATTGTCGAAATGGTTTCAAATCCAATTTGTCTACAAATTCGGCTTTGGATAGCGCCCTTCCACATATTTACAGTTGTCTAAACAATATGGGGCAATTTTGTGCTTTTTCTTCGACAGGAGTCGAGCGTTTGACTTCGTCTGCTTCTTAGGAAGCTTCTATATATGAGTGTTAAATGTCTTGCCAGTTCATGGATTAAAAGTTCCCTGTCAAAGAGAACACAGCGGATAGTGTTATTTTGACTACGCAAAGGGTGGATTGGAGAATTCCACAGTATTTCACCTATACTTTTTAATTGTATATTAACAATTGACCTAACAGTAAGACCCCTAACATTATTTTTATTGTACGCAGATGATACAAGCATTTTGGTCAGCAGCAAATATTAATCGGAGCCTAACAAATCAAATGCATGTACGGAACACGTCAGTAACTGATGCAACGAAAATAGCGTAAAATTATCTAAAGGTAAATCCGTAGCTATCTACGCAAATTATTATCACAGCTATTCGAGTATCGAGGCAAGTTTGCTTGTAAAAAAATAAGGATAGTCCACAGAAAATCTTAATTCGACCAAATTTCTAGGTTTGTATATTAACTCAGAAATCACTTGGCCTTAACATATTAAGAAAATACTTCCAAAGATGAGTTCATCTTCTTTCTTAATATAAAGCATACGGAAAACAATAAACATATTTTTTCTGTTTTGCATAAACCAACAAATACAGATACAAAAATACATTACACTTTATGTCCTTCAATGCAACATAAGTTAGCAGCCTTTCATAGTATGATCCATAGATTAATCACATCACTCCTAAATAAACATGATTTTCAAAATGAACTTAACTTAATTAAACAAATTGCAATAGATAATGGTTATAGTTCAAATATGGTTGATAATATTTTAAGGAAAAAAAGCTATTTGTTCGGTATACCCCAGTTCAAAAGACCCTTCTGCTAACTATAAATGTATTACGTACTATGGAAAATCCAGTATTAAAATAGGCAATTTAAAAAAAAAACTAAATATAACTTATATGTTGCATATAAGACCAAATAATTTCATAGGCAAATTTATAACAAATAACAAATCAAAAACACATTTAAGTAAAAAATTAGGCGACTATAAACTAACTTGTGAAGATTGCCCAAAAACGTATATAGTATCGAGTATAAAGTTTCGAGAGGAGGATAAATAAGCATTATAAGTGCTTCGTCAAGGGTGATCACAGATCTAATTATGCTTCTTATTTAATTAATTGTAATCAATCATCATTTTAATAACAATTTTAAAGTTTTACATACAGAAAAGAAAGGCATAAACTTGAATTTTTTAAAATCTTTGGAAATAAATAAATTTAAACACAGAGGTTTATTACTTAACGATAAAACTGACCTGAGCAATTCGCCTCTATTAAATATGTTTTCTTAAAATATATTTAGGTAATCATGGAAAAAACCCATTGTACACTAGGTATAAAATATTCTACTTCATTCTAATTGTATCATCTGGAGAAGCTACATTGTTGATGAAACATGTCATAAAAGGTATTTTCTGTTTAATATAGTGGAAGTTTTAAGTAAAAATTGTTTTGTTTTTACTTAGTACCATAAATCTATATTGAGGTTACTTAATTTCTTAAATTGGGAGCGCCAAATAAAATAATTAATTTTATTTTATCAAAAACTATTGTAATGATTTAATTATAGTCAATTATTCATTATTAAAACAATTAAATATAAATATTTTACTCAAATTAAGGTTGAAACAAATATAACCTCTGCAAAATTTTCAACATTTTTTTTAACGGTAGGTCATGGAAAATAACAAAAACGTTAAGCATTGACATAATGAATAATTTTGATGCTTTATTGTAAAATAATAATTTTATAAAGTTATTGTTATGGAAGTCTTTAAATTCATCAAAAGAAAGACGCCATATTTACAAGATAAAATCGAAATTATTTTAAGATTCTATGTTAAATAGAATAATACTAATACAAAACACCCTGACAATCCACTCAATCATTCTACCGTAAGTAGACTTTTATTAAGTTATACGACGGTTTCGTACCAAATATTTCTGAAAAATGCCATAATAAATGGATAACTAGTCAGGAATAAATAGAGTTAAGTGTGTTCTTCAAAAAATTAATTATGGACCATGGGCAGACATCTTTATTAACTGTGATTAAAAGTACAAACGTTTTAGCCGTTACCTAATGGAAGTTTGTTGTCACTAGTATAATAAATAAACTATTTCTGTTTAATAATTTTCACTAATTTATTTCAGTTTGACAGCTGTTACAACACACTGTGTGTTTTTCAAAAACCAACTCAAGACTGATACTAAAACAGAAATGTTTAATAATAATAAAACATTAAAGTGTCTATCTACTTAATCCACCCCACCAATGGGTATAAAGGTTTAACCGTGGGGAGCCGTTAAGGTCTCTTTGATCGTTCAATAAAATATGTTTCCTCTTATTAATTTTTTGACTTTCCAAATAATTTAACTTTTGAATGCAACATTTTAAATTCATTCTTAAAATTATGATTTGTTTCTGTCTTTTGCATAATTAGAATATGGTTTTGGTTTAATATGTGATCCTGCTAAGGTGCAAATAATATAATTATAATATAAATATAAGTATAACCAGCAACAAGAAATAAATCATTAGAACAGACTAAATGTTTGTCCATCATTGCTAGTTTTTCAAGACATACTCTCTGAAATTCTTAGCTTCTACAGAAATAGTCGATAGGTTATTAATTTACATTTCCTACTGTCTGTTAAACATTCAATTTAGGAAAACACCCATATCCCAAAAATGATTTACGCAACACTAGCTTATAATACTTTCATATATTCCACATCTAAAATAAAACCGATTGACCAAATAAACGGTCAACATTAACTTGGACCAATTATTAATTGGCGACTATATCAATAATCATAAAAACAAAACAAAAATCTTATATCCACTTATAAATGAAAAAATAATCAATACCAAGGAAAAAGTGATAGGCAAATCCTATTTAAAGCTAATGGTAAAACTAACGACCCTGCATTATTTACGCAAAATGAAAATATATACGTTTAAAAGCATATTGGACAGAAACGCGCTGGTAAGTTTAAGTAACCAGCTAAGTTAATTTCAATAAATACAAAGAGTAAATCTGTGAAAATAGGTTCCCACGAAAAAGTAGATCTTGGAAACTTAAAACGTCCCTTGAGAAAAAGAGATAGTTCTGCTAATTAGGCTAATTCTTTCCATTTCAGAATCCTTCAGCTGACATACGGATTCGAAGGAAATATAGTCGTGAGAAAACTAAACGATAACCCCAAGTGAAATTCCTTTTAAATTAAGTTTTGCATAAATTCAGCAGTATATATCTGTATTTCGTTATTACGACCCTATTCTAATTATTGTAGAAGTTTTATTTTAATTCTAAGAAATTGTCTGTGATGATATGCTGTCATGTAGAATATTTAAACACGTCGTCTAATTATTTTAAGATTTTAAGTTTAACCTAAAATCGGGTAAAAACAAAGTTCGAATGAAGAGAAGTACAAGAAATTTATTACTGACGCAAAATAATCAAAATAAATTAAGTTCAAATATTTCCGAGTTCTGTTTCCCTTAATATAATCAGAAAATGTATTAGCACCGCTCAACAAATTAGCCAGAACGAACAATTATTAAAAGGAAAATTAAATCAAATAGATTTAATAGTTCAAAAACTGCCTATAGGAAAAACGCTATGCGGATCAAAGATATCTCAAATCAAATAATAAATGTTTTATCGATTTAGTCTCACAAGAGAAAGAAAATTCTGTAGTTTAAAATTAATGTATGCAATCATAATGAAAACCGCGGATCTTTACTTTTAATTACTTAGGATTAATTAAGATCAAATTCGTTTAAAATAAATGCTTTTAGAACTTTTGAAAATAATTTGGTTCTAAAAAAAATGTATTATTTTATTTATAATAATAAAATGAATTATCCTTTGCAAATTCTAAAAGAATTTCCTGAAAACAGACTATTTCCATCTGTAGTTCTATATCAATTTTAATTAAAGATTAGTTTAAGGATATCTTACCGCGAAATAAATTCATTTTGAAAAGGGAATTGCACTACGCATTTCTAAGTCAAAGTCAAGAATGCAAAGCAAAGAAGACCTTAGAGGTCTGTAATAAAATGGCGAATAAAGCTGTCAATCAAATAAAAGAAAATCAACCCCAGGTATTCCTAAGAAGTGTCAAGATTTCCTAACATGGTCCTTTTTAATATATGTAGCCCTTATTTTTGACGATACTCTCTAAGGCTGATATTCAACTACCTCTTTAACTCTGGAGTTAAAGATTCGGGTAACCTTACACCCTCTTCATCACGATTGTGGGAGGTTTAAGTCTGTAAACATATTTTCAAAAATGTGTTGTATCTATAGCTTTCAAGAAAATGACAAACTTATGTAGTATCAAACAGAGCAACAAAGACGCCCTTTTTATATTTTTTTCCTTATAGAGTTTCAGTCCAGATTCCAGAAAATATATTATTGTCATTTTTATTTTAATATTGTTGTAATGCGTTTTACAGAAAGACATTAGTTAAATTAAAAATTAAAAAATGTGATAAGGTATATTTTTTACAAATTGCTTTATCGGGACCCGTAAGTTAACTCATGGAACAATGTTGTCTTTAAGAAACCGCGATAAGTCTGTCACTAGATCTCAAAAAGACCTAAAGATAAGTAAAGAACAATATTAATATTTTTTGAAAACATCCATCTTTTTGGGGATTTTTATATCTGAGATAAATCACATTTTTTATCCTTACTAAACTGGCAAAAGTTTTACATATTCTGAAAGCCCACTTAAAGTAAACCACACAGATCTAAAACTTCGATGAAAGGGGGAGGTATATCAAAAGCAGACCGTTTCCATGGAAATACAGAGTTTCCATAGTTACTCACATTATTTTGATACACTCAGATTCGTGTGCCAAACTTTACGTGGAATAAATATATTCTTGATTAATACTAGACATTATTTACCGAAACATATATTATTTTTGATGTATCACTTTGACATACATAAGCCGTGTCTTAAACCATTTAGACTGTCAAAATAAGAAAAACGCAGAAAACTATTTTTCTTGTTGTAGACTTAATGTCATAGTAGTGTTTACTTTTTTCTAATTATATATGCATCTAAAATGTATATACTTAATAGTAATGTCTTTAATCTTAAATGATTTCGTGCTATTGGTTGAATATTCAAATGATATTTTTTCAGCGATTAGAATGACCCTTATTTGGGTTTTCCAGCAAACTACTATATGTGCTCAAAGAGCTTTACCAACTTGAACTTTTTAATTTTTTAAATTGCCTTTTTTAATTAATTTTTGAAACTCTAAATCAACTCCAATGGCCTAGGTGACTCCATGTTATTCACCTACACAACATTTTGATCAAACATTTTGATTAAATAGATTAATACTCTTTTTGAATTGATGTCAGTTAATTAGTTTATAAAAAATAGCTTTAATCAACCTATTACGAAGCATTTTATTGCTGGTTCTAGTAAGGACGTTTTACTATCGAAAAATGCCTGAACCAATGTGACTTGTTTAGTAGATGATAAATATGGGCAGAAATGTAAATAAAATAAGTTCCTTCTGTGTTCTCGATGCTCTGAATATTAGTATTTGATCCTTTTTAATGAGATTTCAAGAAAAAAGATAAGTTAATCTAGATTATTTTTATGTGTTTTAGTTGCTTATATTTCAGTAATAATGAGTAGAGTAATGATCAAATAAATAGACATTTTACCATAATGAATAGAATTATGTTAATAAATGGTTGGTTTATCCTACTTCTTAACCTCCTTAGCCATGTGGAGATTTTCAAAAAGTGGCTCTCAAAATGATAATCAAATATAGTGTTGAAATATGTTTTCTATTCGTCTTACCTAATTATTGACAAGAACAAAATTAAAATACCAGAGGGGTGGGGTGAACATTAATTTCATGTTACTTGCTCAATATTAATTTAATTAACATTTATTATTATATGGTTTTACCTAAATATAATGAGCCCATAAACATATTATTTTCTCCACTCTCGGGCATATCAACTTGCACACCTTTTTTGTGCTACTCCTCGAGTACTGCTCCTGCTCTAGCTTATCAATACATTTAACCTTTAGTTACCCCGAGCTTTGGTCAGGTTTTCTCAGTAAGATTAAATTGTTCAGATCAGTGCAAAAAACTTTTTTTTGCCCGAGTTGGACTGCTTACTGTCATTTGTTATTCCTAGAGGTTAGAAACCATATCATAGTCTCTTACTAGCGAAAAGTTTAGGAAAATGAATTAAACACTTAACTAAATATTCCTCCTGGTTGGTATTTAAACTTGTGTTAAAAAAAACAATGACTTACAAAGTAAGTAAGAATTACGAATTAAGAAATTGGTTTTAGCTAGCCTTACACAGATTACAAAGTTATTTAAAACAAATGTTTACAAATTATTCAGTAATTGGTCAAGCTTGGGATAAAATTCTTCTGGGTTCCTTTACATAATTGATAAACTGAGTTAGGCTTTTTGAAGAATTTTGAGAAAAGTTAATATTTCCTTTATCAATCATTGTAATTTTCAGGAAATTTGAATAGACTTTTGTTAATAGAAATTTCATGAATCAGTGGTCCACTTGCCTTGATCCATCCGAGCCTTAATAAATTAGCTTCGGCTTGCTTCCCCTGGGTACAGCTCTATCATATGTATATATATATATATTTTCTTACTTTGTTCTTGATGTCACTAAAGATGGAGCGAACAAGCAGAAAAAAGTATTAAATATGGAGCAAAAAATAAAAACTTACCTTTTCCACTGATGAATGACTGTAACAATACTAAGCAATGGAAATATTACAGACTTTGAGAAAAGTGAAGAAGTGCTACAGAAGTTTTTATTAAAATTAATACATATATTGTCATTTTCGTCAATATTAAAATATTTTAAATTTTTTTTCCTTAATCAAAACTGTACTTGATCCCTACTTACGTCAATCAAATTAAGATTAGATTTAACATTTTAGAGATTTTGCTTATTTAACAGTTTGCCAAGTACTTTCTAAACAAAAAATCTACATTCATGTTTCAAATAAACATTTCAATATCAAGCTAAAAAACACACAATTAGGTACTGTTTCAAGTTGTGTATTGACAATTTCATTCAATTGTACTCAATTTGTGATGTTATCATTTATGCTAGTTTGGAAATTTTTTCCAATATCAAATATTGAAAGTTTCATTATTCATATATTGAAAATTTCACTATACTTTTACAAGAATTCAATGCACTGGAACTGTGGCAGCATCACTTATTATATTCCCACAAGATTTTTAATGATCGCTTCATGTTTTGTCCACATCTGTGTTCGTCTTCCAAACCTCCAAACTAAGAAAAAAAAATGAAAATCTTTCAAATATTAATATTAGATTCACTGATTATTTGGCACCCAAAATTTATATTTTGCTATCTATTGACAGTCACAGAACATAGGCAATGTAAAATAATTTAGTAACAGATTTAGAGCATTTATATACAGTGTGTCTATTTAATTTGTGTACATATGAGAAAATGTTATTTTCAATTTTTACAAAAAATAGGTTAATCTACGAAAAGTTCTGCTTTCCGATCTCTTAGATAATCTTAGATATAGATAGCATATACAGGGAGTGAAAAAAAAATACAAAAATTTAGCTGAGCAAAATGAAAATTTTTAAAATTAATTATGTTCCTTTAAGTTTATCAGTTTAAATTCTAAAAATGTTCAAATTATAGTAAGATGCCAATATTTCAAAAATAAAGTTACATGTGTAGGTAGCAAATTAATTGCACAAAGCATATTTAAACTTTTTATAGGAATCAAAAAATTAATATGGTATGTTTCATAGAACATACTTGTTTTTGAGCATTCATGTTAATCCTGATTCTGACAACAAAACAAACAAACTTACAGAGGTGTATACAAACGTTGGAAACTAGGTAAAAAATAAGAAAGTTAAAGAGAGTTGTAACTGTCAGTTGAAACTTAAGATGAAAAGGCACCCTGTCCATATATATATATATATATATATATATATATATATATATATATATATATATATATATATATATATATATCCGAGTATCTACCTATACACTGCAAATTGTTATAACGGAGTTAATAGCGTCTGAATTGCTTAGTGCCAACTTTTTTTATGACCTGAATAAAAGTCCATATTTTTATATATCAAAGCAATGCAATACTTACCAAATTTAGGTCAACTGTGTAATTGTGGCTTAGTAAGTATATTATATTCTGTCTTCATGCAATAAATACCGGGTGAAAATTTGTGAAAATAAAATGTAAATTGAAAGTTATCTTTACAAAAATTTGCAATTTGATTATAACATTGGATTTGGTCTCCAGAAAATATAAAATGTCTGTTTTGTTTGTTACCAGCTAGTATGCCAGTGAGGCTATATTGATAGAATTTAACATGTAAATGTTTCTTTTGGTTGAAATGGAAATTTTCAAACTTAATACAATTTATTTTCAACATCTTTTAGCACTTGGAATTAAGAAAAGAAGAGTACAATTTGTAGTAAATTGTACACATAATAATATCATAATATGTAAAAGCACAGATGTAAATTATCATAAACCCTTAAGATTTGTTATGTAAATATTTCAAAGTTAAACTTTTCTTAGATATACTGAAATTAATAAATCAAATAATTGCATATTAAGATCACTAAGATCAGAGGAAATAAAATTTTACCAAATGTTTAACCAACCTTAGTTCTTTATTTAGGATATATTCGACGATATTTTTATCTGAACACAGATTTCTGATTGCATCTTGATCCCTGTCATTTAGATAATATCATGGTGGGAAGAAAACCGCGTGTACTTGCCAGCCAGTGCATCTACGCAACACCGACTCTATTAGAAAGCCTGGAAGCGGGCATCGATGAGTCATCATAAGTAATTTTTCCCGCAATGAACAGCTGGAGTTGTGACGAAACAGATTAATTTTGTATATTTTGCAGCCCTCTCAAATCAATATACTTTTTTTTGAACGCTGAACATTCCAGCGTAATTTTTCGCTTCTTGAGAGTTGGATATGTTTTATAGGTGGTTGTGGCAATCATCGATTATACACGTCATTCAAATAAATTGCTTATCAGTAATTTCACTGCTATTATATTGAATGCAATTACCAAGGGCGTCCATAAGGGGAAGGAGGGCATTGCCCCTCCCTGTATTCCTCTAATCACTGAACCACCTGTTTTTGTAAACTTACTAGTAGAAGCTGGATTGCAATTAACCATTTAAGCAGTCGAACTGAGAATTGTATGCTTTATTACCTGAAAAATATTAAAAGGATGATTTACTTAAGTGTTTATAAAAATTGAAACTGGTTTTATTGTATAAAAATGTATGAATATTTTTTTGATAAAAATAGGACAATTATTAATTATTGCTTATGGCAATATCCGAATACGGCTATTTCCGATTTGACATTTGCAGAATAATGAATATTTATCTGCTGCCTCTATCTTTTTTGTATTCTTTTCAGTAAAAAACACTTTAGATGGCATAAAGACAATACAATGGGAGCAAGAACACAAAACTAATGGAAATATTTGAAAAAACCAAAATGCTACCGTTACCCCCACAACATTCTGGCTTGATAAGCGTAGATTTATTGGAGGGAGAACTGATGACCTAGGGGAGAAGATTATACATATATATATATATATATATATATATATATATATATATATATATATATATATATATATATATATTATTCAAGTAGATACATAACATTTTTAAGTGGAAATAAAAAACTGGAAAATATATTTATTTTGTCATAGTCCCTACAACAAATTATATGTAATAAAATGTTTAAATAAACATTTATCTTGTCTTTAATTATAAAAAAGTACTTTTAGTCAGTTACTTAAATATAATATAGGCAACAAAAAGTAGTTTTATAAATCAGCATTGCGAAAATTTAGTTATACAGAATAACTCTCTATAGAAGTCTAAAGTATATAACATAAGTGTTGAAAGTGAAATTTTTCAACCGAGGTAGGTCATAGGAAAAATAGTAAATTATTTTTCTTGCAACTACAAAGAGTCTTCAGTAGAACTTTATTTTCTTCTCAATACTAGTATTGAAAAACCGAGTAATTGATTTCAAATAGATTAAAAGTGCTTTTTTGTTAGTCTCATATGAAGCTGCATGACAAAAAGTGTTGTCTACCAAATTTACTTCAATTCCAATTTGTAGGAAAACATAACGCAACAAAACCTGCCACTGTTAAATTAGTTGAAAAGAGAAACAACCAGTTTTTAAATGAATTTTCTAGTTTTTGTAAAACCTTTTTTCTTTCCTGTCAGAGGAAAGATTTCTCTTAATCTGAAATAATATTCCATTATTTATTATGACAAAACAGCATACCAAATATTTTTAACAAAATGAAACAATATCTACATATTATCACAGTTTTATTCACAGACTAATTAACAGAAACATACATACATACATATGTACAACTTAAAATAAGGAAAAATAGAAGAATAATAATTATATAAAATATACAC
Organism: Kuschelorhynchus macadamiae; assembly: GCA_030620095.1. NCBI lineage: Eukaryota > Metazoa > Arthropoda > Insecta > Coleoptera > Curculionidae > Kuschelorhynchus > Kuschelorhynchus macadamiae. The sequence continues at coordinate 309,160 of JAUTXW010004335.1, forward strand.
ATGAAAATATACAAATTACATACAGATTGATTATATTTTTGCTATCAAAATCTGCAAAAATTGAGAATTTTCTTAATGTACCATGTATTAAATTTGGCAGAGTTTCAATGCCAATGTTTCATCTAGCTCATACACAACCCAACTCATGAAAAGTGAATTGTTCATGAAAAGTGAATTGTTTAGACAATATTTTTATTCATTTTGAAATAAATGGAGTTTAAAATGGGATGTTCTGATCGTTAAGGCTCAGATTGTGGAAGTGGAATTTGTCTCAATGGGAATGCAGATGTATAAATGTAATTATATATAATCAAGTTAAATATCAAACATTTTATAATTATGTTTCACAAGAAAACTCGCAAAATGTGTATGGGGCTGATCTAGTTAAGTTGAAATATATATTTTTTCATGCGACTTTTCATTACTTTTACAACCTGTGCTTTCCACTAAAATTAAATAATCACTAAGGCCACATAAATTTAATATGAATGGTTGGGATACTGAAGAGGTAAGGGCAGTAAAGCAAACAGTTATGTTATGCTATGAATGTTTTTGTTGGCAGTTTGAGTAAAATCTTCTCTTTTTTTTGCATGAAGCCACCCAAAAAATGAATCTTAGATCGGTTCGGATAGTTTCCATTGCAATTAGGTACACAACAAATAAAGGGCATTGTTTTACATCCACATATTTCTTTGCAAATCCACTTTTTATTAAAATTCAAGTGTTAACCTCACTTCTATTTTGACGAAAGTTTTATATCACCAGTCTTAAAACTAATAGCACTAACACAAATATGTACAGAAATAGTTAAAAACTACTAATGTTCTAATTTATTTGTAAAAACGAATGCAAAAAACACGCCGTGAACGAATTTACAGATAGCAGTTAACTACAAAAATTTACTACTAGTGATGACTCATCGCAAGCTGTCGACGGCCATTCCAGGCTTTTCGGTACAGAGGTTTCATGCTTGCCACAAATTTGACAAAATTAACGTGAATAACGATAAATATTTGGTTAAACATTTATAAATCAAATGATTTTTATATGTTAAGCTAAGCATTTTGAAACTAAATTGAAAAATTAATGATAGTACAGAACAACCTGCTTCAGACTTGTTTAAAAACCAATAACTGAAAAAATAAAGAAATATTACAGATGAGATTTTGGCATTGATATGTATGACAGTATATATTATTAATAAATGTTGTCCCATTGTCAGCTTTTGATGCGGCGTAAACTTGAACGCAGCTATCGTTCTTTAAAGATTTCAGGAAACTCGTTGCATCGACCCATGCATCCCAAAAGGCCAATGTCCTCAAATCGGGCCATTCACTACGTAATGCTTACGCGTTTAAGGGTTAGAATTCGGTCACGTTGGGTATCTGGTAAAGACTTTTCAATGAACCATAGGAACTGACTGGTAGAATTCATAGATCATCAAGGATAATTATTAACAAGTGGATTATACTAATAGAAAAATAATGTTTTGCAATTAAAATATAAGACGCCAATATCAAAAAAGTTAGTACCTACTTTACATGTTATATATAATAGGTAATATAAATTTGGAATTTAAAATGTTTTAAATTGTTTCATGTGCTATTGTAGAAAAGTTGTGAACAAATTTATCAGTAATTGTTTTTTCATTTGTTAAGTCCTGATCAATTATATTGAGAATTATATGTTTCCTCCTCTCGATCCAAGTCTCTGCTTATTATATCCCATATTATTTTTAACTGATTTGCTGATGCTTCATTAGTCGGCCGTTACACTCGTTATTTGCAATCTATTTTTTATCGGACATAAAATGATGTAGGAGTGTGTCTAAGAATCTGTTAAAAGCTACATCAACGTCAGTAATTTCATCCATGTTCCAAGTATTCTTCTCCAGACTAACCCTTAGTATTCTTATGTTTTAATTTTGTTCCTTTTATTATTTGTTATTAAGTTTTGCTGCCCATAAATATTATACAAATTAACGCATAAAATTAAACCCAAGCCAAATAGTTAGAAGCAAATATAAACAAAAATGTAAATATATTCAATAAGGTAACTTAATAATGACCGTAGCAATTGAGGCAGTTAAAACTGACGCGTTAGAGACGGCTCAACATTTTCAAATTTTGGTAAATATTACTGCAATGGAATGTTTAGTTGCTTTATTCTAACATAATAACCAAATTATGTTTGCTTTCATACCTTTAAAACTGCAATAATTCTGATGGTTATTAAGTACTATAATTTTGTCTGTTTAGGTAATGGTGTATTATTTTTCCGCTTTAGCTCACTCAATTGTGTGAACCAATTCCTAGAACTGCTTGGAGCATAAATGGGTTTAAATATATTCTTGGGGAAGGAACAATATTTTCCATTAATTTTTAATTTGTCAGTTCAAAAAGTTGTTTATTGATTAAAAGTTTATCTGGCTAAAAACTTGTTTCTAAGAGTTTAAATTAGTAGCAAAAAATGTTTTACAACAAATATTTTAAGTTACTTACAAATGGTAAAAATTATAAAAAAAGTATGAGTTATTATTAAAATTGCGAAATACAATATAAATATATACATATACATACATGCACACACATACACGCCATTGTAGAAAGACATTTTCAATCAAACAAACAAATATATTCGGTCCGTAACAAGAAGATGCAATTCTAGTTACAAGTCAAGACAAACAAGTTAAAACACAAAATATTCCTTGACATCATAATATGACCAATGATTTCGAAATTTTTTTGTTTCTTTGTTAAATTTGTTAAAGATTTCTATGTTTTTTATATTAGCAGGCAGATGATTAAACAATTTATTCCCATTTATTATATATATAAGGCTGTTTTTTTATTTTAGTAGTTGCAGGGACTGGTAAAGTAATATTTTGAGCCTGCCTTGTGCTCTATGCTCTCCCAGTTGCTAAATGATTATTCTTCTTAAAAACTAGATGACCGCACTCCGCAATATAAATTTGAAAGGATCATTATTTTCTCTCTTATAAAATATGGCTGACAAGAATCACTTCTTCGTATGCCTTATACAAAACGGAGAGCTTTTTGCCGAGAAGCAAATCCCATACATCAAATGAGATTCACCCAGAGCATAGTATGTCATTCTTGCAGCATAGGGTTCTAGTTCATTAGCTATCATTCTTAATGCATAGCAGCTGAAATACAGTTTTTTTAAGTACATCGACATGAATATTAAAATTAAGTGACTTGTTTATATTTGAATCCCCCCGTGACTGACGCAGTCAAATATTTTTGACAAACCACAAAATACTGCCTCAGCAACATCTCCTTCATTAAAACTGATGTATAAGCGGTCCATAAAAGCATTGCATCATTTATTCTCCTCTTGCACTGAAATCCAAACTGGTGTATACTCAGAATATTAAATTTAGATCAAAATAACATAACTCTGTTCTTTACTAATTTTTCAATTATTTTAGGTAAAGTGGGTAATAGAGATATAGGCCTGAAATTGGATGGAGATAGATCTTCGCCACCCTTATGCAGTGGTATAATTATTGCTTTTTTAGCAAAAGAATGGTTTATTGCGTCTGCTGAAGACAACAATGGAGAGTCATTCAACTCACAAAACACCCTAACTGACATGTCATCCCACCCAGAAGCGTTTTTGTTTTTAATGCTGCAAACTTAACTCAAGGACATCAGTGGGGTACAAAAAGAAAGTTTATACTACAGTTTTATTAGTTAGATATTGTAATGGGTAATTTTTTGTGTTTATCTTAACCGAAAAGTTATGACCCACCGAGAAATAAAACCTGTTAAACTCATGAGGTGGATCAACTGCAAAAGTCTGTTTACTGATATTATCCTGACTCAAATAACAGATCAAGTTTCTCTAGAAATATTTGAGGACTTTTTCACTGTCAGTAGTTATAATTCTGTAGTAGATTCTCTTAGCAAACTTCACCACCCTTCTGTAATTTACTCCACATTTAGAGTAGTATAAACAAACTGTCGGAAAAGAATTTTCTGACATAGTGAAGGGCTCGCATGTTCTTAACAGATACTCTTATAGCTTTGGTTAGCCAGTGTTTCTTCAATTTATTTTTTTAACTTTACTGTAGAAAAGGCTGTGTCAAAAACCTTTGTTGAAGTTGAATGAAATAAACTAGAAAATTCAAACTCCCATGCAATAAGACAGTGATTAATTGTATCAACATTGATGAAATTAAATGTATTGAATTTTTAGCTAATCAGTAGCCCCGTGAACATAATTGGATCGATTGAAGTTTGATACAATTTTGTAGTTTTCAATCTTTACTATTTCCTCACTCTTTAGCCAATGTTCCGTTAAGCAGAATAAGTCAGGAAATTTTAAACCCTCCAAGAGATTATGCAGCTCATCAATCTTGAACCGCAAGGATTTTATGTTAAGAAGAAAAAAAACAAATTCGTTATTTACTCTAAAAAATCATCACTATTACTACTTAAAATTACTTGCTTAGGCACTACCTCGGTTAAAGAGGATGATTCTAGCTCAATTGTCTCATGATTATCAGGAGCAAAGAAGGAGGTCGTGTTAGTAAGTTTTATGTTACTATTTTCCTTTATTCTAGGATTTTATAAATTATGGTTAACATTGATTGGTATTATACTATTGGTTCCCTCTGAGAAATATAAATTGATGTTTGCTGCCCCGATTGTAACATATTAATATAAATTAAGGATTTGAATATTGTTTTATTCTTTTCATCAATACGATTACATACTCTTTTAGCAAAATTATTTAAACTACTATTGCGGGTTTTGTATGTGGTGTCATATTCAATAAATGATATAGTCCCCTCCTTTATTTTATTAACATATTTAAGAAAATCACAGAATTTACTATTAAATGTATGAATAATTTTATTACATTATTTATTATGAATAGAGCTGGCAAAAATATGAAATTTGTATTTTCAACTCATTCCATATGATTTCTGAGTTTTAAGACTTTACCTCAAAAATCATTTATACATACCATTACTATCACATAGTCACATAAGTTATAGTTTTTTAATAATGACCAAATGCTCCTGGTTTGTATAGAGATTCTATTCTAAAACTACTTCTAAGGTTTTTTACAAGATACTGTCTCAGGTTACTCTCATCACCTAATATTAACATTTTTGGGGTATAAGGTAAAACTTCTGTATCCAGTGTTTTATGCACTTTATTCCCTTCATTACGCACTTCTGTCGGCCCATCTTTATTACCTAGCAGTGAAGATGTTTATGCGTCTTTCAAAACTTCCACCATTAATTTATTCTGATGTAAAACCTCGAGCTGACTCTATAAGTTCTTAATTTCATCAAAGTATAGCCTATTGTCATACTCTACTCATTTTAATTGATTCAACCATCTCTCTATTGATTTTATTTAGATCCTTTTTACCCCTTTTCTTTGCTTCTTTTAGAACAATATATACAATATATTTTGCAGGCTTAATGTGACGGAGTCCATGTTAGTAGCGGACTCTGGCAACGTCGGCTCTCCATGTTAGGAGCGGCTGACTAAGAACCTGGCAGTAGGGATAAAATGCAATGGAAGAACACCTATAAAAACCAGCTATGGCAGAAGCAAAAATTAGTATACCCCAAGTGTGTAGGGCCAACGACTTAGAATCTCACCCTGTCAATCAGTCAGATTGCCCCTCGGACTCTGGGAGGAGGAGACACCAATAGCTCAAAGGTCGCAGATGTAATAATAGGAAGGCCGGTGTAGCTATAAATCTCACTGGTCCTAATAGTGATAAATATGTAAACCCTCCAACCAAACTATCAGACAGAGTGGCAGATAGGACGGGAAGTGACAGAAAGATGAAATCCCTACCTGACAAGAAAAACAGCCTCGAAAGCCCTAAATCAAAGAAAAGAGAGATAAAAAAGTCGGGATTACTGGATGTTACTGAAAAAGAGACCAACCCCTTTGAGAAGAAAAGTTCACTTACAAGAATGCCTATAAATACTGGAGATTTTGAAACTTATACTTTCTCATATTAACACTGTGGCTTCATAAACTTAAAACGAATATGACTAATTTCCCAAGTAGTACTGTCTAATATTCCCATTGTGAAACTTCAGCAGACTATTTAAGTGTTCTTTGCAGAAACTTTGCGTTCTGCCCCCAGGAAACTATTTAAGTAAATATTTCTCTAACTAAATGTCCCTCATAAAAACTACTTAATATAGTGATACCTATATACGTTAAGGTCGAATTTCCTTCGTTAGGCTAGCTAACTTTTGTGTCGTCTTTTAACACATATTATTGGCATACCCTAAAACCACTTTAAATTTCATTAAAATTTATAATAATATATATAGCGTCTTATTCTAATAGGTTGGGTGAAAGTATAGCGGGAAAAAACAAACGAATGCGCTCCATATAACTCTTTTATTATCTAAGCAACGTTTCGATGCGTGGTTGCATCTTCGTCAGGTTAAAAAAGCGATCATTTATAAAGACAAAGAAATATAATTAAACAAACAATATAATAATAATATAAGACACATAATATACAATCTTTCAAGTATGTTCTTTACCTCTTTATTGGTATGAAATCTGGTTACCTACCTTAATAACTTATAGAGCATCTTACGCATAAAACGTGTAATCATTTGTTAATTGCGATCTTAAAAATCTACATAAGAAAAACAATGGAGAAACATGTATATCAGTCTACTAATTTATAAAGAAAATCCACTAAATGCCATATTTCTATATATTCTATTTGTTTACCCACAGTGTAGTTGATTGGTAGTTTGTTAGTATATTCACAATTATATTTATGTTTAAATATGAGAACCAATTCGACAAAATGACAACATTGTTACGTCAGAACCACATCTGCCAATAGTATAAACCTAAAGAAACCTAGTAGGGGCATGCTTTCAAAGTTTAGTATCCTTTAATATTGTTGTTGCACCTACAGGTGAAATCTATTAATGTAATGGAAGTTGTCAAGGTGTGGAAGTAGTAAGAAACAGAAAAACATAACGAAGTAAAATTAAATGTATTTTCAATTCAGGAAAAATTTTAAATTGATATGTATCTCTCTATTCACGAAACTTGAAATTATTCAAAATATTTTCATTAAAATACTGGAAACTTCTAAAACTTACAACTTTCTCACATTAACATTATGGCTTGATAAACTTAAAACGAATATCACTAATTTCACAAGTACCGTCTAATATTCCCATTGTGAAACTTCAGCTGACTGTTTAAGTGTTCTTTGCAGAAACTTTGCATTGTGCCCCCAGGAAGCTATTCAAGGAAATGTTTCCCTAACTAAGTGTTCGTCATAAGAACTACTTAATATGGTGATACATATATACGTTGAGGTCGAATTTTCTTCATTATTGTATGATTACATGATTCTCTATGTCTCACACAGACCTTAGCCTACTGAATTTTCATGAAATTTCACCAACACTGTTGCAACAAAATCCGACACGGAAAAGACTAGAGATCCCGAGTAAACTCTTTCCAGAGAACAAACCGAAAGGGAAGGATTGCAAAACAAAAATGTGGTAGGAACTATTATTGATAACGTAGGCCAGGAAACAAAAGCATTATCTCGAACAGCTAATGAAAGCACAAACACAAAGAGGGAAATAAGGGATATATCTGGAAAACTGCTCACTCAGACTGGGAAAACAACTGCTGGGCTACGAAATTCAAAATAAGCTTAGAAGGTATACAGAATCTATGAAATGTGATTCAAATACAAATATACAAAAACTACGGATACAGTTATGTAGACTAATGACCTGTCATTTATGTCAATCAAAGACAAACCACAAATGACTGATGCATCCACGCAGACCACTAATCCTAACGAATTAACTTCAGGTGAAATTGATAAAATTATTATGTCGGGCCTAGACAGGGAAGCAATGGTACAGCTGATAAATCAATAAATCATAATTCGGAGTTACATGCGTACAAACAGTGATTACGGAGGCCACTTTCCAGGAGATTGTAAGAGAGAAAAACCTAGCAGTTCCTATGGATCCAAAAACAGCAGCAAGGTTGTGCGGAAAGTCTCAGAACGGACCCTAGAAATACAAAATCTAGTTGTGGGAAATAAGCCCGAGCCACCGAAAGTCGCCAACATATAAAGTAGCGGTAAGGTGCAATTTAAAGAAGCGAGAAAAGTAAATAGATGTACATTCATAGCTAGAATAGATAAAGGGAAAGAAGCTTGTTTGTATTGTACACCTCTGCAAAGGGAATGGCCCCAACAGCGACGCAAAAAGGCAAGAACTAACTAAATTTTGTGTCACAGTAAGAATGGAATCCGACGTTAGAGAAGTGAAATTAAAGTATCGGCGCGCACACCGGAAAAACAAACGCATGCAGCCAAGGCAAAAACAGAAGCAATCATCATTAAGACTGGAACCAGGATACGCGCTGAACTGATCAAAGTTGTAAATAAAGAGTTACAGGACAGTGATCAAAGGGACAAATTTAAAACTACCAGGAAAACTAGATTTGGAGACTTGTTGCTCAAGATGGACGGAGAAAAAGGTGGAGCAACATGTATAGCGGAAGCACTAAAGGACACAAATGATAGTGCAAAAATAAAAACACTTGGTGGTCAAAGCACAAAAGATGCGGTCACGACCAAAGAGGAAATAGAAGATGATTTCCGATCTAAAACAGATGGAGAGAATTAGCAGTATACGGCCTGGGTATGGAGAAACAGAAGTTCTAACAGTGCTTGTCAGTCAAGAAGTTGTCAAAAGACTAACGCAGGAGGATCCAATTAGGATATGTTTCGTCAACTGCAGAGTAAGGGAAAAAATCAGAATCGTGCTACCGCTGCTGGGCTATTAGCCACACAGCAAAGAAATATAATGGACCTGGTCGGTCCCAGCTTTATATGAACTGTAGAAAAGGAGGTCGCAAACAAAAAAAAATGTGCAGAAAACGCAGGATGTCTTGTGGATGTGGATGGCCATAAACAGCTGACGATGCGTTGTTCTGTATACTGAAGAGAGGTACAGAGGGCAAGCCAACCGTGGACATTTCAGTGGGCAAAAATGAAAATATTCCAAATAAACCTTGATCGTAGACCTCTGGCCCATGACTTGCTGATGTAAATTGTCTCCACAAATAAAATAGAGCTAGTGTTGATAAGTGAACCAAAAAAAAACTCTAGAAAAAAAATACTGGCTGGAACTTAGATGATGATTTTAACGCTGCAATAGATATAATGAACACAACAAGCGAAGTTTTTACGAGCTGGCGAGGAAATGGCCGTGTGTGGATAGAAAGCTCAGAGCTGGCAATATTTAAGTGCTATATCACCCAATGTGACAACAGGAAGTTTTAACCTCTTTTTGCACAAGCTTTCTGGAAGTATAGGACATAGGAAAAAAATGCCTAATATGCGGTAATTTCAATGCCAAAGCCATGATGTGTGGTTCCCCTGTAAATAACAGCAGAGGAGAAATACTTTCGGAGTGGGTCTCGGGATTAGGCTTACTGGTGGTTATCACCGGAAACACACCTACCTTCCGTAATGGTGACAGTACATCGTACATAAGCATAACATTCGCCTCAAGTAAAGTACCTAAGATAATAATATACTGGAAAGTATCTAGAGAGGAAAATCTATCAGATCATGACTACATATTTTTTGAGATAAACGATAACGAATCAAAGACAGGGGCGTAGAAGAAAGTGGTGCAAAGAGGATGGAAAATTGAAGAATCAGATTGAAGATTTTACGAATAAGCTTAAACGAAATTTAAGAGATAGAGACAAAGCGACGTTAACACCCCAAAAACACCTTATGATTTAGATCTAGGACCAGACCATCAAAAAGAAGATCATACACGGTAAACAAAAGCCTGTATATCGGTGGACGCCCCAAATTGCTGAAATCAGAAAGGAATGTTTCAAGGAAAAAGAATAATGACACACATTAACAAAATAGCAGAGACTACTGAAGCAGAAAAATATATATACAAGTAACCAATACAAAAACAAAAGAAATGGATGAGAAAAAAAACTGCAGATTGCACCAGAAAAACTGAAGCAGTGTTATTAGCGGATAGGAAGGAAGTTAGGCGAGTAACCATGAGGTACAAGACATGGAAATCAACATGATGCAGAAAATTAAATATCTGTGTGTATTCTTCTACAGTGGAGCAAAAATGAAGCAGCATATTGTCAACACCTGTAAAAAGACGGAGAACGAGAGGTCTGTTATGTCTTTACACCAACTAGTGCCAAATTCAGGAGGCCCACCTTTGAGAAGTGTATGTTGTATGCTGCACCTATATATCTCAATTTGAAAAAGTATAGAGCGATGCTCTAGAAAGTGCAAAGGGAACTTGCTATACGGATATACAGTGCATTCCGTACTGTATCTACAGAGGCTGTACTGGTACTGGCAGATATAATCCCGATCGAACTACAAGCACAGGAAAGAATGTGGGGGTATGTAAAGGACAGGAATATTAGAGCAGCAGAATGATAAATCAAAACATTTTCGAAAAATATAAGTTGGGTTTTCTCGACATTTTAGTACTTTTAGGTTACGAAAAACATATTCTTGAAAAAAAATATGTCTGTACGGATGTGTGTATGTAAATAAAGTTTGGGCCAACAATAACTTGAGAAGGACCAAATTGATTTGTTTCAACTGTGCATTGTCTCAGCAATTTAACTTTTAGGGGAATAATTTATTAATTTTTTTTAACAGCAGCAAAAAAAATGTTTTTACCGTATGACTTTTGAACTGCTTAAAAATTTTAAATACATTTTTCAAAGTTCCGTGTAACTTTTCGTGGCGTAATTTATTTGAAAAAAATAATTTAACATGTGTCAAAAACAAACCCGTTTTTTTTTCGTAACTCCTAAACTACATACAACTTACGGGTTTCACAGTTCTATGTAACCTGATGTGGTAAAAGTAATTTGACATGTGTCAAAAACAAACCCTTTTTTTTTCGTAACTCCTAAACTACATACAACTTACGGGTTTCACAGTTCTATGTAACTTAATATGGCGTAATTTCTTTGAAAAAATATTTTGACATCTGTCAAAAAAACTGTTATTCCTCGTAACTTTTGAACTGCTTAAGATTTTTAAATACGGTTTTCACATTCCATGTAACTTTTGATAGCGTAATTTATTTAAAAAAATATTTGACAGCTCTCAAAAAATTATTTTTTTCCGTAACTTCTAAACCACTTAAAAATTTTAAATACGGTTTTTACAGTTCCATGTAACTTTTTTGTTTCTTCCCTGTAACTTTTGAACTGCTTTAAAATTTTAAAAGCGTATTACACCGTTCCATGTAACTTTTAGTATCGTAATATATTAAAAAAATATTTCGACATTTGCGAAAAATATGAATATCCGATAATATCGAGAGTTTACAAACAAATCATAGTCATACGGTTATGGTTTACAAAAAATATTAAAAAAATAATATAAAAAGATCACAACTTGACATAAAGTTTGTTAAAAAAACTATACTCTCTTGCATTTTTTTTTATTTCCAAGGTACTATTTCATCCTCTAAGAATACTCTATATAATGGTAAAAATGTTTTTATGCACAGGATTATAAAAGAAATTTGACCTATTTTACTGTTTTCCAAGCCAGCTAAATGCTTCTAAAGTATAATTTTTGTCATTTTCAGTAAGTTGTATCATCATCCAAGCGCTACATCATTGTATATTCGAAAAAAAAATTGCATACAATAATTATGACGTGTTTCACTGTTCTGAAATACATTTGTTTAATTTTCAGTTGGGTGTGTCACCCTTTTTGGGCAACCCTGTATAGTTAAAAAAATATTACATTAATATACAATTCATTTTCTCATTTTTTTCCATTTTCATTGAGCTGCCTCATCTTTTTAACATTTTTTATTTCACATTACACCAACGTCATAATAAGGACAATACGATCCTTGTCTTTAACATGTCCTGCAATGCCGCAGCGGCAATGATCAATTTTAGTTCAACGACGATCAGCAGTAGCCAGCATCGCGTAGAACAAAAGCACAAAATATAATCAAAGAAACAATAACTTCGCTGGCTAATACCACGACCGGCATTTAATTACACTGTTGACTCCTGACTTTCGTTGGGACTAATAATGTTAACATATTTTATTTGACATTACACCCACGTCATAACAAGAACACTACGATCCTTGTCTGAAACATGACTTGCAATGCCCCAGGCGCAGTTATCCATTTTAATTAAACAACGATTGTGATTTCGCTCGTTTTAGAGTTCATCAAGCCGCCATAAGTAGCGAGCCCCGTGTTGAGTAGAAGCACAAAATGGATTCAGCCTTCTGTCTGCGTTACAATTATTCTTTTTTCTTATTCTTATTATAATATATATGATACATAAAGTTCTGCATAAAATACTAGCAATCGAGAAGATACTTGCAGTTATCTGGACCTACATATTATCGAATTAACAATTCGACACTCTATCAAAGGGCTTATTCTGACGTGAATCAATCAAAGCCATCTAGCACAGCCACCTTTAAAAGGGTTATTTTCTTTAAAAACGAAATAAAAATATTCTGGATATTTTCTTTTTGAAACACGATTTTCCCCAATTTTTGAACCCCGACAAAAATGTTATTATATGTTTTGTGGCAAAAAGATAAAGCGGTTGGTCTGCCTAGTATTTTTTGTATCAAGAGGTACCAATATGCTGTTACGAATGCTTAAAGCCGGAGAAAAAAACGTAATGCACACGACATTTAATTTTCTCAATATTGAGCCTTAACCGCGATCGGACTGAATTTTATACCAGTCTCTAAAGAAAACATAGACTATAAATTCCGGAGCGTAATTCTGATGACATAGTTTTTCAATCCCTCTGGGAGATTTTAAAGTCCTATGAACTATTCTTGTTTATAGTTACTGTATTCGAAAAAAATGGGTGAAATGTGTGAAAAACTTTTTTTTTTGAATTTTGACCGCTTTCTCGGCATTTGCGGAATATTCCAATTTTGAATCTTCTTTATATTCCCCCGCCCCAGCTTGGAAAAAGTGCTCGGGTTTTAGCCCCACAAAGTTGCTTCAATGTTATCCCATTTTTTACATTTTTTCTTAAGCAACGAAGTCCGAAAAAAATGCGCCATGTCGGAAAATTAACCATATAGCGACCTACATTTTGAATCATCGGGGTTTCAAAAAAGGTGCCCCCATTGGACGCAACTGATCGCCTGTTATAAAAGGTCCACCGAAATTATATTTTTAGCACACTTCTTGCGAGAGGCACCGTTACCGAGTTCGAGTGTGCCGAATATCAAAAAATACGAATTTCTAAAAAAAAATCAGTCCAGGAACCCAGGATCTGAGCCTTTTAACATTGTTAACAGGAAAAATAGATTTCTCATGTAGTTTTTTTTTGAAATTATTGTAGGAGGAAATGAAGTCCACCTCCATTTTTCTGAAGAATATAAACATTTAACTTCTTATTGATTGACGTTTCCTAAAAACTACCTGAATAAAAACTGTTGGAGATAAAAATTATGTATTACACCTTTAAATCTACATTTATATTATTCCTTGTATTTTTGAGATTTTCTATACATTTTACTAATCTATTAAAAGCTTAAACTTTAAACCTGACACCGGCCCAAAAACGTTTTAGGAGCGTTTGGCCTGTAATATAAAATTACTGGGAAATATACGACATCTCCTGAATCAGCACGGTATGGGAGTTGGCCAAAAGCGGCTGAAAGAGCATCGACCTATATTTCGGGAGTTCAACGTGCTAAAAATAGCACCAGCACTTAGCGCAGTGACATCACATCCTAAAATGGTATACGGAACGAAATTGGGATAAGTGACAAGTTTTTTTCGGAAAGAAAATTATTTGTTTTAACTTTTTTTATTAATGCCTAAAATTTGAAATGGAAACTAGAACGATAATTAGATTATTAGTTTCTTGCTGGCCAAAATTGTTTGGCAAATTCTAGAGCCAAAAAAATATAAAATTTGAGCTAAACAAAATTTTGTAATATCTCAAAAAAAAACATCAAAATTTATTACAGGTACTTAAATTTTTACTCATATCACCCAATAATGGTTAAAAAGGGAGTTGTTAAAAGTCTATTTGATAGTTGAAGAAATTTGTATATAAGATGTTTTAAATCAAAACAATTTTCCTAATGATATCATTGAAAAACCTCTCTATACCATGTATACCTAACTTATCAGATAAAATAAAACGAATAGGTAAACGTTTTAACATAAGAACGATCTTTTCAACACAAAATATGGTTAGAAGCAAACTTACAAAAACAAAACCTAACAATGAACAAGAAAATAAGAAAAATATTATTTATAAAATTCCGTGTCAATGCAATACATTTTACTAGGCCATTAGCCAAAAGAACTAAAAAACACCAAACATACATAGAAAATAAAGAATTTCAAAAATCCCATTGCCAACATGCACTAGATAACAACCATAAAATTAATTGGAATGCTTCTAGTATTTTCGCAAAAGAACCATGTTCCAAAAACGTAAAATAAAAGAAAGTGCTTTAATATTGTTAAATAAAGATAAATGTGTAGCATCTTGTTTCGTTAATTTTAATAATAATTACATGGTTAAATTTGCTAAATACTGAAGTAAAAAAAAGGACACCTCAAAATACAATAAATTAAAATAAACATACGCTAGATACACATATTTTCTCACATTATTTTAATAATTATAAAATAACACCTTTGTGTCGTTCCTCGGGTACGTTCATAGTGGACCCAGAACTTAAGACTGCCTATTCAAATTATCAGGTAATTAATTTTATTTATTGTTTTTGTATTGTAGTTTGTATTGTGGCGAAAAAACCCAAAAAATAGTTTTAAATCATCAAAAGCATAATTGGGGAAAATATATAAACAATTGAGTAAAATGCCGAAAATTTGTTTTTCCTGTAAAAAATAATTTTTTTGTTATAATAATAATAATGATAACAATAACAATATAAAAATAAATAGAAAAGATACAGATAACACATTATATGAATCCATATGAACTGCTGGACATCAAACGCACCAAACAATATTTATGGTAAAACTTAAAGTTAAATAATTTCGAAACGCAAAAAGACTACGAAATTATTTTAAGCATGTTATTACGTAATAGATCTAGTTTCATCTCCTTGAACCATACTTTTCAGATTCCATGACAACCATATTATACAGAGTGATATGTGAAATCCTAATTTTTTTGAAAAACTGTGTTTTTTCCGAGAATCTGAGATAATGTTTTTGGAATATTGTTTTCGGGTCAAAATCATTCACGACCAATCCAAGAGAACATTTTTTTTTTAATTTTGCCTGCCTTCGTTTATTTTCCGAAGAGAGAAGTTAATGGAAAAATATAATCTTTCTGGGCAAATTAATTACTACCTCAGCCGTTTTTTTTTACAGAAACACATACGTATATGTGAATTTGGAATCAGAAGTGTTTCTGCCAACATAATAATTACAAAAATAATATAAGAGTGGGGCAAAGCCGAGTGATCAGCAAATTAATAAAAAAAATATACAGAATTATAACTTTTCCGAATCTTAGTATTAGTCTTGAAGTGTGACATATATAATTAAAATTTATTGGTTCACATAACAGTATTGGGTAGACAAGACCATTTTGCAGTAATAGGTTTTAATGCTAGTCGCGAAATAAAGGGCTTTTGAACGTTTTTTTTTTGCTATTGCAGAGGATCTGGATCTAAGGATAGAATTGGTAGAGGCTGCGGAGTGGGCGCTTATATAAAAAAATTTTTACATTACGAACACATACAATTCAATTTTCCGATCACCCAGTCTTTAGATCATTAATTTAAGTGACATTTTCCCAAGTGCAGATTTACTTTTGTGTGTGGGAGATTTTAATGTAAATTTCTTTAATCTGAACAACCCGGTTCTAAACACTTTCGAATCATTTGGTTTTACACAGGTTTTAGAGAATTCCACTAGGGTTACAGAGGAAACTAGCACACTAATCGATCCTATCTTTTAAATAATATCGATTTCGTGGAGAAGTCAGGTGTAATCTCTTCCGAAGGTGTTTCCGATCATAACCTGGTATATATTCAATTAAATTTCAAAATCAAGAAGCCCCCACCCAAAACTATTAAATATCGTTGTTTTAAAAATTTTAATCATGAACAATTTTATAATGATTTAAATAAGTTACAATGCATCATCTTTTTACAGAATATAATTTAGATAATAAAATAGCAATTTTCAACAAATACATTAATAAATATTAATACATATTAAATAACTATTTGACAAACATGCACCAATTAGAAATGCTCGGGTTACCAAACCTAAAACTAATTGGTTAACTGAAGAAATTAAACATTTAAAAAAATTAAGAGATAGAGTCTGGCAAAAACAAAAAATATAGAACTGATGAAAATCGAATTTACTACAAAAAACTTAGAAATCGGGTAGTGAACGCTATAAGAACGTAGAAAAAATACTACTTGATCAATATTACTAGACAGAATAATCCCTCTTTAACATGGAGAACCCTAAAAGACCTGAGTAACTGTAATAATTTATCACACACTTCCTACCAATCTTGCTAATCCAGAAAATATTAATACATATTTTGCTTTCTTTTTACAAAACATTTCAAACAAATGTAATAACAAAATTACTTTTTACGACAATAATATTTTTAATCCACAAAGTATATTTAGTTTTTCATTAGCCAATATAAAGGATATACAGGAGTGCTCAAATATTATAAAGACCAATGCAGAAGGTGTTGATAATATTAATATGAAAATGCTAAAACTCTGCAGTCCACATATAGATCATTAATAGCATAATTGAAAATAGCTATATACCTGAGTTATGGAAAATTGCACTGGGAAAACCCCTTGCAAAAATAAGCCAACCCCAAAGCTATTCTGACATAAGAATTATAAGTATTTTGCCCACTATATCTAAAGTTTTAGAAAGAATTTCATACAATCAAATGTTTAAGTATTTTACGGACCGAAAAATAATACCCGATTCTCAAAACGGTTTTCGCAGAAATTTTTCTACTATATATAATAAGGGCTAATGGTCAAGGGATGGTAAGTGTACTTGTTCTGCTTGATTTCTCAAAAGCGTTCGACACTCTAGATCATAAACTTTTATGTGCTAAACTAAAATATTATGGTTTGGAGAATAACTCGGTAAATCTTATTAACTCATTTTTAAACAACCGATCTCAAAAAATTTGCTATCAAAATATACAATCTAGTAGTATACGTATACATTCTGGGGTTTCTCAAGGGTCTATTTTGTCTCCATTACTTTTCATTATTTATACTATAGACATAATGTCATCCACCTTCTGCAGAACTCAAGCTTATGCAGACGATACACAACTGTATTATTCTTTTCGTCACACAGACATTCCAGAAGCCAGTATAAATATATAATATAAATACAGACTTAGAAACTATAAAATCACTTTTAGAGGAACACAATTTATAACTTAACTCTGAAAAGTCTAAAGTTATTTGTTTGGGTACAAAAAATATAAGAGATATTGTTAAAGAAAACTTAGACTTGAAAATTAGTAATGCCTCCCTAATGTTTGTGTCTTGTACCCCGAATTTGGGATTGGTTATTGAGGAGGATTTGAGATTCTGTAAACACGTAAAAAACACTGTTAAAAAAGTATTTTGTTCCTTAAAATTAATATACAGTAATAGACATTTTTTAAACTCTAATTTTAAAAAACTGCTTTGTGAATCTCTGGTTCTCTCCAATTTTACATATTGTGATTTTATTTATGGTTCTTGCCTTTATGAAGCGGATAAATATAGAATACAGAAAGCTCAAAACGCCTGTTGCAGACAAATTTTTAATATTCGTAAATATGATCATATTTCCGAAAAAATCTCAGAATACAACTGGCTTAATATGAGTAACCATAGAACACATCACTTGGGAAATGTTGTACATAAACTTTTAAATACCACACAGAACTCTAATAGTTTGCATCAGAAATTTGTTTTTCGCGCCACGTTCATGACAGGAATATCAGATTCAAAAACAAATTTACAATGCCTCAGCATAAAACAGCCATTTTTGGGAGAGGTTTTTGGTATAATTCTATTAACTTATACAACTCTTTGCCAGACGAATTTAAGCGTTATAATCTTAATAAATTCAAATACAAACTACGAAATCACCTATTCAATGAGCAGTTAAATAATAGGTAAGAATGTGTATCAACTGGGTACATTTTGCAGCAGTGGGGGTGTCTGCCGATGTAAGTTTTTGATGAACTATTGTATTTTTTTTTTGTTATAGTTTAACAATCTATCTTGGTAGAAACAAATGTGAATTGTATAAGTAATCATTATAAAGACATTTAGTATGTCATTTAAGCATACAATTAATGTAGATTTAGTATAACAGAGATGTTTGACGGACTCATCATTGGTTGAGTGGGAGTAGCCAAAAGGCTGGACTTCGCCGGGATGTGTTCTACTTCCATCTCTTATAAAACTTCTTTTATACATAGTTGTTTTTTTTCTTCATTATCTGTTTAGTTATTTTTTTTGGAAATATTGCCATCTATGATCTATTTCAACTTAAAATCAATATCTGAACTTTTCCGGATTGACTGATTTAGAACTTTTGGTTAAAAATCAGGAATTTCAAGTGCCACCAGCGATGTTAATAATTTAATTAATTGTTTTACTTCGACACCCTAATACATCCATCATTGGACATATACAGGGTGATCCAAAGAAGAGAAAAAATGCTTTATATCTGCTTTGTTATATAACAGAAAAAAAATGTTTATTATGTTTGTTTATTGACTTGTACAAAAAATTCAAATTTATATTCAATAAACAGCTGAAGGTCAATTGAAAGTTCATATGAGAAAACTCATTTTTAATGTAATGAACTATACAGGGTGTCTAAAAATTCTCTTCAAATATTTGGAGGGGGTAATCTACATCTGGAGATAGTATAAATAGTTCCTATGAACATAAGTCTGAAAACGTATCGTTTTCACAATATAGGGTGTTAAAAGTTTAATTTTTTTTCAGTTTTATTGATGTTTCTTGTACATTTCTAGATATAAGTGACTTAAATTTGACATACGGTAAACCGTAGTTAGTGGCGCTAGATACAATTTTTGGGGCGGTCAAAATGATAATGACCTAAAAAAAAGTTACACTCTGTATAATTTTCTAAAATAAATTATGATCATTTTGAAGATTTAATTATTAATTTTATTAATTAATTATGGTTTGTCGTGTGTCAAATTTCAATTATATATTTCTTAAAATGTACGGGGCACTTCAAAAATACTAAATAAAAAAATATCCCTGTATCTTAAAAATAAAGCTTTTTCGAACATATATATAAGAACTTTTTTAATATTTTCATGTGTAGAATAGCAAAATAACACCTCCAAATATTGGAACGTAATTTCCAGACATCCTGTACAGGTCATTACATTAAAAATAAGAAAAAAATTATAGACTAGGTTTGCTCATGATTTTCAATTGTTTATTGAAGATAAATTTGAATTCGCCACAAAAAAACAAGAGACTTTTTATAACAACGTAGTTATAAAGCATTTCTACACTCCTTTGGGTCACTCTGTAGGTACATTATGATGGTTGAATGTATTAGGGTATCGAAGTGAAACATTTAATTAAATTGTTCATATCAGTGGCCTTATTTGGAATTCCTAATTTTTAACGAAAATTTCGAAAAAATTCAGTTAATGATTTTAATTTGAATCAGATCATAAATGGTAAAATATTTCGGCAATTTTGACACAGCCGAGCCGTCCTAACTTAGTTTATGTAAAACTGAATTTTTATTCAAACTCTATAAATCTACTAAATTTCAGCCCCAACGAGAAATGGACTAAAACTAAATTACAGAATTTGGTCCAGTTAACCGATCATCTACAATAGCAAAAAAACTCGTTCAAAATGTGAGCCGTTTATTTTATGACTAATGCAGCTAGCATTAAAACCAAAAACCCATTTCGACAAAAGGGTCTGTTATAAGCAGAGTCTATGAATTACATAGTCCACGCACTTGGCTATTCCGCAATAAATTTCCCTCTTGTGATCGATGTGAAGTTAAGGGAGAATTGCACGCAAAAAGTGAAAAACTAGCGACAAGGTCTAGTCAAGGTCAAAGAGATGAAAAGGTACCTACGTATTAGAAAAAACTTCCTGCACGTCCGACCTCAAAAAAATGTGTTATGTAGAGGCAATTTAAATTACATTTCGTTTAAAAATGGGTTCAAAAGAGTTCACGCGCTGCAGAAATACAAAGACATGAGTACGATTTACCATTTCAAATTTTGCAGTTACGTAGACAAAGGGTTAATGCAAGGCGGTAAAGAGCCATTTGGGAAAAAAAATTATATGCGCGTCAAAAAGTGGTCGAAAAATAGTCTAAAATGGTACAAATCTACTTCTATTTTATAATTTTAGATTAGATTTTTTCATAAAAAATCGCATTTAGCGCCCAACTATACATATTTCCCTATTGAAATCACATTGAAGCTAATATATATCTCTTATAGTTTTAACATAATATTGCAGCGGCGGAAGGCTTGCAAATGATCCATAATAATGCAGTTCCCCCTTAACATAAATAGGGAAAATGTGTCATCTTTTCGAATTTCTCAAGATCCAGCAAGGTATGTGTAAAAAACTTTTAAAACGTTGTTTATTTCTAATTTTTATTACTGAAATTTAGCCAAGAACTTATTTCCGGTATAATGGGCATAATAACGATTTTTCTGAAATTGTGTATGTTAATAATATACCATTACTCGTTTTGCTCTAAAAATTTACATTCAGCCTTCAAAACTATAAATTACTCCTGCCTAGCCTAGCATGAACCAATTGTGTTCAATTTGGGTTCTTTTAAATATCAATATTTTTACTTCGCTCATAAATTGTGTTCGTGAAAAAATCATTATCCGAGATTTTTTCAGATCTATACGTTTTCGTCGGTCTGTCTGTCGATCTGTCGGTCTGTCTGTATGTCTGTCTATTCGCGGCATAGCTAAAAAACTACCTACCCGATTCACTTTAAATCTTGATCAAAAATTAAGGGTCATATGTGGATGACCTGGTAACATTTTGATAAAAATCCATTAAGACAAAACAAAATGACAATCTAGTGAAATGTTAAAAAAATTATTACTAAAAAAGTGCATATTCAACTTATCTCAAATTTTGTACAAAAATCAAGTATTAATAGGAATCAACTGGTAAAATTTTGGTAGCAATCCAAGATGGCTGAACAAAACGGCGGCTTAATAAAATATTTAGAAATTCAGCCTGAAATAACTACTCAATGAACTGATTTCAAATTGTGTGCCATAACTAATTGTAGTATAGAAATGCACTAGTAAAAGTGTGGTACTAATTCAAGATGGCGGAACAAAATGGCGGGAAAATAAATTTCACCCTCTCAGGTTTTACATATCTTCGCATTTCAGCGACCCTAGATGCCAAAAAATATGTTTTATAAATTCCGTAGGTCCGTCTGTCGGTTTGTCTGTCTGTCAGTTCGTGACATAGCTTAAAAATTACTTATCAGATTGGATTCAAATTTTAGTCAAAAATTAAGAGTCATGTGGGGATGGTCTGGTAAAATTTTGGTTAAAATCCACTATGCCGGAACAAAATGGCGGCCTAGTGAAACGTTAAAGAAATTATTACTAAATAAACTAATTATCCATTGTTTTTAAAATTTTGTTAAAAAATCGATTATTATGTAGGAATCAACTGGTAAAATTTTAGTACGAATCCAAGACGGCGGAACAAAATGGCGGTTTAATAAAATATTTAAAAATTCAGCCTGAAAAAACTACTTAATGAACTGATTTCAAATTGTGTGCCATGACTAATTGTAATATAGAGGTGAACTAGTACAACTGTGGTATTAATTAAAGATGGCGGA
Organism: Kuschelorhynchus macadamiae; assembly: GCA_030620095.1. Classification (NCBI taxonomy): domain Eukaryota; kingdom Metazoa; phylum Arthropoda; class Insecta; order Coleoptera; family Curculionidae; genus Kuschelorhynchus; species Kuschelorhynchus macadamiae. Next base: position 331,154 of record JAUTXW010004335.1, read on the forward strand.
ACAAAATATTAAAATTAAAAAATTATAATTTCTGGAGAATGTAAGATTATACCTAGAGTGTGGAGACGGTCTTGAGAAAAGAGGAAGACACTTGCTCTTGGTTTGGCTTATTAAATGCAGACCAGTTTAATCTTGTGGATAATTTGTTTTTTTAAAAACATTGATTTTGTTGGAAATAATCTAGTTTCTACGTATATATGAGCAATCATCCCCTTGGAATTTAAACATTTGATATCGACGCCAAACGAGTCCCAGTTCCCGTTACACCACATATTTGATTTACGACTATTGGTTTTAAGAATTAGCCATTTAAGTGTCATGCTATTAGGATATTGCTTTTTTTAGGGAACAAGTATTCCCATTCTCTATTTCTAAGAACTTGGTAGAATGTTTTTGAAGTACAATCGATTTTGATATCCTGTCGAAAACGTATTGATTGTCGTACGGCCACTTTTTGTAATTTAAATTAGAATAAACTAATTGTTGGATGTTCTTTGCATCATTTCGCAAATATAATTAATACATTTTTATTTTACGTTTGTTGTTAATACCTATCAAATTTAATCCATAAGTTAACCTTTTATTAATTTGAACATCTTATACTCTAAATATTAATATGAATATCTAAAGTAACTAATACAGTTATTGGTCGTTCCTCGTAGATGTATTCATTTCAGTAAAATATCGCGCGGCCTCGTATACCTCGCAACAAGCTGTTAGGTGCAGATGTTCCTTGTAATTTACGTCGCAAAAAAGGCCGGCTTTTGGGAGCACAACAAAGGAGTGAGAGAACTGTTTCTTTCTTAAACTGTGGTTATAGGAATATAAAAACTTGAAAAATATACTTCACACTTGAAGAGTAATAATGAGAATCGGAAAAGTTATACTTTTATAATAAGTTACTGATCATTTGGCTTTGCCTCACTCTGTATATTATTTTAAGCACTCATTTGCAAAAATGCACTCTGCATAATATGGTAATAATGGAAATTAAAGAGGGTGGTTAAAAGGGATGAAACTAGAAGAATTGCGTCAGCGCATGCTAAACAGATTATTTCAAAACCTTTTTGCGATTCTGAATTATGTAACCAAAAATATTGGTTTGTGAAAGATGTTGTACCTTTTCGAACAGAAGGAGATATAAAATTCCTCTCTTCTGTGGAGAGGTATATGTGGAGGAGACGCTCAATATCCATTAAACTTAAGGAACATGAACGATGTATTAAAAAGAAACATTGTTTAATCTGCTGAACATCAACAAACCACTGGTAATATTATAAAGGTAAAAGAAACCAAGGTTCTAGCGTCGGTTTCGGGATTTTATTAACGAAAAGTTAGACAATCTATTGAAATTTTTAAACATACAAAAAACTTTAGAGATACGAGTTACAGTCTACATCACACGTGGAAACCGATTTTAACGCAAGGTCACAGTTCGGCGAGTACAAGTCGGGTATAAAATAAATAAATAAATTACAGTTTATAGGAGGTATTTAAAGTTATTACCAAACTATTATATGCATAATAAAAATGTGTCAGCTGTACGGGGTGTTCTCGTATATTTTGACACACCACACACAGTTTTTTATTCAGGATAGAAGACAATGTTGAATATAAAAGTTGTTTGGTTTTACCTAAAACATCAGAATCTGTCCACAAAATAAACAAAAAACAATTGGCAAGTGAAAAATTGAACTTCTACTTTGTTATTTTAAATGAAACACCTTCTATAATATTATTTCAATAAATAGGCATCTTCCTGTTGATTATAAAAATATCTTTACCTTTAAAGACAACTTACAAAATTAACAAGAACCTTCCCATAGGGGGCAATGTGCTAGAACAATAGAGAAAGTAATGAAAAAGAATACTCTGCCTCCTATAGAAAAATTCTTGTCAACTTTGTCGGTTGCCTTTATAAATACTGACTACTGAATGCTTGAATTTAGAAATTCCATAAATTACGAAACTGAAACAACCGAAAGCAGAAAATTCTTTCACGCTATGTAAACATGACAACTTGCTAATGCATCTAAAATATCAGGGTTAATACAAATTTTATATGTATGTTAATTTTCTCTGAAAAAAAAATCTACGCGTTTACCACGACATGAATGATGAAACTTTGAACTGAATGGAAACTTAGCCGAGCTTTTTAGGCCACTAGGTCATCGACAAACTGGGCCTGAATCATGCTTACGTCATTACTTTTCTAACCAATCAGGTTTTGGATTTCAGGATTTTTTTCTGGAAGTTTCACATTATCCGGTGATAAACTTTATGGATGATTGATTTGGAAATAAATGGCGCCAGCCCAAGAAAGCAATATGATAATTTTATTACTTTACGACCAGCAATTTTTATTTAAAAATACACAAAAATAAAAACAATACTGCCCCACAGATTTTTAAAATAAATATATAGAATAATTTTTTACAGTGAAATAAGCTATTACTTCAATATTAAGTTGAAGGGCTGTAGTGTATAATTATCAAAAACTATAGAAATAAAAACACCTTAACCATACGCTTTTCTAACTTGCATTGGGATAGAATATACATGATTCTATAAGTTTTATTTTTTCCTACATAAAAAGATATTTTTATGTAGCACTTCGATTGTTTTAATCAAACTCAAATAATTTATTTTTTGTAACATGTACAGTGTTAACAAACGAGGACAAACCGGTTTTTCTCGTTATGGGTGTTCTGATTGGAAAAACCAAAATAGCCGTTTATTATATTTCTTCACGTGTAATCCGAAAATGATAGGTGAAAAACAACTGAACGTCAAATAAAACTGCTACCGCTCACTTTGATATTTTTTCAAATGGAATACCATATTTTACTGTAATTTTTCCTATGCGATTATATTTTTGGTCTAAAGTCATATATTTTCTTTTAATAAAATCAATTATTCGCCTATCGTGATATTTTAAAGATATTTCCCACTAACACCTGAAATCGGCACTAGTATTGATATCGCTACCTGGGGTGCGATTTTGGAGAAAACGATAGCTAAGTTAACGTTCTCTAAATCACGTGATTTAGCGAAACAACAGAAAGGTGTTTAGATGTAGCAATCATTTCATAAATGCATATTTTGACTGTGGGTCAGTTTTTCACTCCGATTTTACAATTACTTTACTCTTAACTTAAAAATTATTTTACCTACGATCGTGCGGAAAAGAAACTACTAGCACTGAAAAGTAACTTTTCCGCGCGATATGTTAAATTAATGAATATCTTATCTAAAACACTTAATAAGGTGAAATACTTGCACAAAAGCTCAATAATTTTTGTAATTACAGAATAGTCTTATTGAACAAATTGACGTTTATCTGAGGATTCTAGAATTTTTGTACCTAACACATGCGGAAAGTGTCTTTTCCGCCCTGACGTCGCGTGCGGAAAATGTTGGCATTAAAAACATGCAAAATACGAAAAAAGGTCACTAGTTTCTGTTGATGGCATATACATGTTTTATTATTCTGGCAATAATGAAAAGGTAATGAACAATCAAACGGCGGCGGCAGCTTTTAGGTCTGTCTGAAAAACCACAATACTCGTATTGTACTACACTTGAACACTTTTAAAAGAGAAGATAAAGAGACATTGGTAGTATGAGTGGGCCAGAGTTGGTGATCGAATAATTATCGTACCTAATACCTACTGCTTCTGTAATCCAGAAGATTCATAAATAATTGGAGATTTCAAGAAACCTCTAAATTTAATTGTTTACAAGTGAGTGCAGTGAGAAATGATGAACATTTTAGTGGATTTTATTTCACATATTCTACTTCGGAACTAGGCTTTTGATGTTAATGACCGAATTTCAGAGAGCGGAATATAAGTTTATACCCTTAAAGGGGGATATTCAAATATTTTAGAGACATTCGAAAATATGATATTTTTAAAAACACTGGCAGGTATTTGGAGCTGCCTTTTCAAGGTAAAACATATTTAAATAAACAAAGAACTTAAATTATTTTCTTTATTATCTAAAAAAATTATGCTTACTCTCAATAGTAATAAACTTATTGCCAATAATAAAGTGGACTAGTTTTAAGTGTAATAGCCAAAATTTTGTTTTATTTATTTTGAATTAAATATGTTTTAAATTTTATATGTACTTTAGTACCTGCGACATATGTTGTTATCTATATTTATCTACTGAGTTGGTAGGTAATCAAAATATATTTTTACAATAACTCTCCACTATATACAGTGTGTCCCAGATTCGCTTCTCTATATAGAGATCTCGGCACCTATTATACCTACAGGAAAGGTTAAATGGGAAAAGATTTAGAGGAAACTTAGCGCATTCGATATCCGCCTTTAGATTTTCGATCGGTCAATTGGTTTTGGAAATATCGGCGAAAAAACGAAAATGGCGGATTTCGTTTTTCGCCAGTAAATCCAAAACAGTAAATTTGACAGCTCTCAAAATGAGACATAATTCGGACACTTTTTTAAGACAAACAAGATGTCACGACATGACATGTCTCCATCGTCTCTTGTTATCCCGCAACCCGCTTCAACTATCAATTTTCTCAGTGCTGTCATATTGGATGTTTCGATTTATGGAAAGAGCGTAACATTTCCAGTCTAGTGATGTTTCACAAGTACATAAAAGATTTGAATAACATTGAAATCTCTCTCTTCCTAAAGTTAGGTCCCTTTTTTCTAAGGAGGCCATGATTTATTTGTCACAAGATTACATTAATAAGTAATGTATTAAACGCATTGAATTTTCAATACAACATGAACGTAAATAACGACTAAAAAAATCTTCGTACCTGGTGCACAATGATGTCTATTTGCATCGAGACACTTTTGACAATTGGTGACTGTTTTTCGTACAACTCTGGCAAGTGTATTTTCGTTTATATTTCTAAATGTGTCCAAAACTTTTTGTCTTAGGATTTCTATGGTCATAGGGGGATCAAATTCATAGACTGTATTCTTTGTGTGACCTCAGAAGTAGAAATCCAAGGGCAAGAGGTCAGGGGATTTAGGAGGCCAAAAATTTAAGGAAATAATTCTTTCGTCCAACTGCTCTCTTAAGAAGTTCCTGACTTGAATGGTGTTGTGAGCCGGACATCCATCCTGTTGATACCAGGTTCTTCTAAACTCATCTTCCGTTAGAGTAATTCGTAAAGCCAGTACAACCTGGTTTCGCAAAAGCACTAGTCACTGTCCGTTTAAGTTGTAGTCAAACAAATATGGTCCTATAAGTCGATTTCCTGAAATGATTAATACGTTATAAATAGGTGCCCAATTAAAAAAGGTTAGATTCAATTACCAATGAACCCACTACAAAGGTTACTTCCAAATCTAGTTTGTAGACGTCTCTCTGCCATTTCGTGAGGGTTTTCCACAGCTCAATGATGACTGTTATACCTATTAAAAACCTCACAATTCGTAAAGCTACTCTCATCGGACCACAAAACATAATTTACAAAATCGGGATTTTCATTACCCTTCCTAGTATACCACTCACAGAAGCGTAGTCGTCTTGGAAAATCAGTTTCCTTAAGTCCTTGAACTATGGATGGTAATTATTCTATTTAACACTCTCTGCACCGTTGATTTTGGCACATAAATTTCCATGTCTAAAGTTCTTACCGATGCACTAGAGTTTTATGAGGCTGCCGTCGTTCGGGGTACATCTCCAAATACCTTGCTGATGTAATGTCGGCGTTTCTATGTGACTGCAAGAACTGCGCTAACATGTCAAACTTTTCTTCATTTGAATAGGGAATACTGGCCATTTTCAACAGGTCTCGACAATTTGTGTGTCAGATTTATGATTTTATTCAGAGAAAAGCGTACTACTTATTAAAACACAACTTTGATACTTTCGATTATTTAACGTCAAAGTCAAAGCCCACTTTTGCTACAAATAATTCATGGCCTCCTTAGAAAAAATACTTTAAAACATGAATGTAATATTTAACAAATATAAAAAAGGAATGAATTAAGCTTAATTTAACAAAATAAAGTTATTTTCTTGGATGTTGGTTAGGTCACTTAAATCTGCGGCAGAACGAATCATGTCTTTAAAGCGGCCAGAGCTGCAAGTCGTTGCGTACGGCAATACACGTACCACGTCACTTTTACTGATGAATGATTGTTCTTCAGTAACAACAAACTTCATTGTCTACCCATGTCTTTTAAAGAAGCCTACTTTATACCCTCCGTACTTTTTCCAACAATTTAGCAACAAACAATCTGAAGGCACCTGCGGTTTTTCCAAACACTTTAACTATACAAATGTCAGTAAACTTAAGTGATGCTTCTTCGTCTTCTAATCTGAGAAGCTTCCGACAAATTCTTATCACTCTCATGACTTGAATAGTTGTCACTATCATCATTTGATGAGTCACTCACGTCTTCTTTCTTTAACCTTTTCTTAACATTCTTTAGAGTTGAACTCTATTTTTCTTTAATTTCTTTAAGTTTTTTCTTGTTGCTTTTTTCTTTCTTTGCGTTTTCTATCTTTGTCAGCCCTGGCTTTCTCTTTCTGTTTTCCTTCAATTTCTTTCATTTCGAGATAATCTTTGGTTATTATTATTTGACAATTAGGAATAATTTTCTTCCTATTCCTCACCGGTTCTCGCGTTTTTTCTTTTTCTTCAGGTCCAATAAGACCTCCTCAAACGACTTTCGTTTCAGCTGTTATTGCAATGTTGATGACTGCTTAGCTACTTGAGGTTTATCAGCTGACAATGGCTGTTCAGCAATAGTTGGCTGCTCATTGGTCATTGGCTGCTCAATGTTGAACGGTGCCTATTTAGCGGTTTTCAGCAGCCCAGTAGTTTTTGACTCCTCACTGCTCGGTGGTTGCTCAGCGAGCGTTTTCTAGTCACTGGTCGATGGCTGATCAAAAATCAATTACAAGTCAGCAGTCGGCTTTTCAGCTATTTTTGGCTGCTCAGCTGTTAATGGTTCAATCTCTAGGCTGTTTTGTGAATTATTGTTCGGAGCAACAATCTTTTTGTATTTTGCAAGTTCCCTGGAGCAAAAAGAGTTTTAGAGACAGTTAATTTGTTTGGACCATTTTTCTATGGATCATATATGCCAGTTAACTTAAAGCCAATGATGATATTTTCTGAAGAAATCTACTGTGCACAGTTAGTTAAAAAAATACTCAGGTGTAGGAATTTTTTTTCGTGGATTTTGTCGTTGCCATTTATACAGATACTTGTCCCACTTTGATTTTAGACTTTTGATAACGACCACATCAATTGGTTGAAGAGCGTGGGTAGTGTGTGGTGGCAATTTCATGATTGTCATTTGGTTTTGTTGAGCCAACCTTATTAGATCTGTTGAAATAAGGGATGTACGCCCATCGTAAATCAATAATACTGCTCTTTGTGTACCTATATTTTTCAAACATAAATCTCGAAATCAGAAGAAAAAGAGTTTGGTTTCCATCCATCCTCTCTTACTCACCGAAACAGGTGTTTGTTTTGCGATTTCTTTATCAATCCAATTTTCCATTACATACTTCTCTTGAAAATACATAATAATGGAAACATTTTTCCATCTGCAGATGCACACAGCAATGCTGTTGTATTTTCTCTATCAGTTGAATTAGTTGTACATTTACTCTGTTCATTGATTGCACAATTCTGGTTATCGATGGATCGTGGCAAAACCCAGCTATGTGAAACTTCATCGCACTTGAAAATCTGGTCAGGTTTTTCCTCTAATCCAAGTTCTTTCACGATTGCTCACAACTTCTCAAAATTGTCGTAAACATGCCATGGATTGGTCTGGCCAGTGCGAGCATGCTCAATATTTTGAAGCAACTTAATAGAAAGATAGTGCCTTTGTCTAAATGGAATGAACCAATCCGGTCCAGGGCGATTTTCTTTGAATCGGGTTACCAAATTATTTTTTACAATATTGCACTGGACAAGGTCCTGCACTTCTTCTCGTGTTAGACCGAACTCATTTCTATCCACAGTTATTATGCAATTGGTCAGTTCCTCCTTATCATGCCTAGATAGGTAGGACTGTACACTACCGCCACCTTTACCTTCTTACGATGTACAGCCCTTTCCTCTAGTTCCATTTACTTGATGTTTCAGGGTACTGCGAGGTATGTTGTAAGCCGTAGCTGCTTCTCGGTGGTTTCCATTCTGAATATCGTTGAGAGCCGTTTTGAAGTCTTCTGCTGTGTAGGTTGTCCCAGCAACCTTATCAGTTTTTCTTTTATAATTTCGCACCATTATCTGAAAAAAAAAAAAAAAAATATATATATATATATATATATATATATATATATATATATATACCGGTTTAATTGTTACGCTTGTGCAAATAGCCTTCCTAACCCTAAACTCAACACCAAAAGGGTTTAATTACAATTTCTTATTCCAATTTTGCTGGTAGGGTAACTGGAACCTCATAAACCCAGTTGCTCGAGGCCATGGCCCAGTTACTCCAATTTCATATAATTTTCGGGGTAACTGGGCCATCCCAACAAAACAAATCCGAAAGACTAGAGAAAGATTAAAATACATAATAACAGCGGAAAATAACACTCAAATTTATTTTGAGACAGTAAATATCAAACAGGTATTTACAGGCTGTTTTTAAAGCACACTTGAAACTAACGCCACAGCATGTTGTTTTAGAAAATTTGCAATTAAAAATTCAACTGAAACTCATAATTGCAAAATGGCTGCAAAAGAGATTAGAGCTGTTGTTTTAGCAAGAATCAGGTGTGCCAACTGAGTTTTGCTTAAATACCCACAAATAGAAATGTGAATTACCCATGGCCAAGTTGCCCCAAGGCCCAGTTACCCCACGGCACCTTAATGAACAGCTATGTGAACCTAAACATAAAGAAACATTTTGTAAATTTAGGTGCAATATTTTTATACTTTTTTAAAATTCCAAAATAAACATAATTTTTTGTTAAACATTACAGGTAAATTCTCAAAAAGCAATGATATTCTAGTTGTAATGATATTTTAGTGAACGACTTTATTACGAGAAGGAACATCTCTGGCTTCAGGATTCCGTCTACCTAATGCAATAAAATGTTTGGAATGAGTTTTACCGAAGATTTTACACAAGTGCAATATATTTTTTAACGGGGAATTTAACAACTGACAGGCATATATTACATTTGATCAAAACTATGCAAACATTGTTAAAATATGAAAATAAGTGTTTTTAAATGTGCATTTATATTATTTTATATATAATTACACTTTTAAAGTAAACCATACCTAAAAGGTACAAAGACACTAGACATATAGTAAATGTGTCATTTCGATAAAATTAAATTATCTCCTACAACAAATCAGGAAAATTTAATTTTTAAAAAGTCTAGGGTTGGATTAGAGTCAGTGGTGCGCCAAGAAGAAGAAGAATTAAGTACTTGAGCTGCAATGTTTAGCCAACTTTAACCCATAAGGAAAACCTTATTTTCTTACATTTAAGCTTCAAGTGACTCGCCTCTGACTAAATATAATTGTTAACATTAAATCACGTTAGAATATCAGTTGCCTTTTTTTAATCAGCATGTTATCTTCCATGGAAGAATCTGAAATTGCCAAGAACGTCTGTTGCTTTTTGACACATTCAGTTTGACGTGATTAATAAAACGTGTTAAGACAAAAAAAAATGGGCTGTAGATGTAGGTCTTTAAGCTAGCTTTAAACCATTATTCAGAGCCCTCTTTAATACCCTGTATAACTGACAGCTAATAAAAATTAGATTTGAAATTCAGATTGTACGGGAAGAATAAACCTTTCGCACAACAGTAGCAGAATCTGGATCGGGCTTCCCTGGACCAGCAATGTAGTTTCAAACTAACCTAACTTAACCTAAGCGAATTAATAGTTAAGCACTTTGATTCACTACCGGAAAATGTTAAAATTATTCTAAAATTGTGTATTCATGTTACAAGCTGTTACATTTAATTTTTTTTCAAATTAGTAGATATAGATAGGCCTCCATCGGGGGTGGGGCTAATAAGTGGAAAAATAACAGTAATAAAACGGAACTCAGATGTCACGTGAAAAAATTACAGAGGAAAATAAACAAAAATAAATAATATTGAACCCGACCTATCAATGTATTTATTAAATGAATAATTTAAATAATAAAAATAATAATAAAATTATCGAAAACATATTCCTATAAAAGAAATCCCAATAGGTATGTGCAGAAAATGCAGTGTCCAGATAGAAACGATTGAACACATACTATCTCATACATACCGCAATTCCTAACAATAAAAATGTAGAGTCAAACATGCAAAAAAGCAACTTTATTTTGTTGTGACTTTATAACCATTCCTGTATAAATTGCTTTTCTTAAATAAAAAGAAATAAAATGTTTTTGTACTTTTGTTCAATATCTCTTCAACTAAATGTGATTCTAATGGCGATTCTTATATCTAAAAATCGTTTTCTAGATTTTTTAAAATTTCTTAAGAGGGGGAAAAGAGGGTGAAGATGATTTAGCCTTTTACAATATCTCTTAATCTAAATACGATTTTAAGACTTTTCCTTCCGTAAAAGGTTTTCAAAAATAATTATTCAAAAATTGATTTCTGAATTTTTTTTTTATCTATGCTTAAGACGTGACATGTGTTTTTACAATATCTCTTCAACTACGCTAAAATATGTTTTTACGTTTTTATATCTTTTGTATTTATAATATTTCAGCTCAATTCTTGTGTGAACATTTGTTATAATAGTTACTCAAAGCTCATTTTAAAAATATATCAAAATTTACTCCTAAATTTTAATCTTTTTGGCATAGACATAACCATCAAAACCTCAAACGTATATATACCATCAACAAATAATATTTAAGAGCAAACTTTTTTGGTATGGTCAATTTTATGTTGTCTATTCCCGAGATACCGAATGAAATAATCTGTGTATTGTCGGCGTAACAGCAAATGATCAGCCTAAAGTAGTAATTTATAAAAATAACATTACTTTGAATAATTTTATCTTTTGTATTGTTCCAGTTATTTTTACTTATATTCTCTTTATTTCTCCACTTCAAATTATAAGTGCACGGGCTCTGTTATAGTTTATATAAGAATTATTTATAATCAACGTATTAAAAAATTTTAAAAGTAATTAAATTTTAACATTTAAGGAAGATATTCTCGTTGTTTACAATATAAGCAGTAAAACTTTACAAAAAATTAAGTGAGTATCTTAAGATATATTTATTTTGAAAGTTTAGTGAAAGAAATCGCATCTCTTATAGCATTGTTATTTGTTTAATTCTGCTGGCATATTAAAAACTATAAACTTATAAATGAACAAATAAGGCTTAGAACCATCAGTATATTATATAAATTGTATAAAAGTCACAAATCCGCTCCTGATTTGCTCCAATTTCCAATACATAAGAGAAAGGGGTTGCGTCAAGAATCCCTTCAAGCACCAGGTCTCAGCAGGAGTTACATATCGTGTCAAACGTTACACGTTATTCCATTTCACGTGACTGTAATTTGCTAGCTAGGCTTTTACCTATAATCTTTTTTTATTTATTTTGGAATATATCTACGAGACTTTAGCAGATTTTTGCGTTTTAGGGACCCTAAATCCCAAAAAAAAAAAAAGGTTCTCCCATTTCCCCCGTCTGTCGTTCAGTCTGTGCTCGGCATAACTCAAAAAGGGCATATATGGGAATTTATTTAAAATAACTCATGAGCTCAATTGAATTATAATTTGTGAAAATAAATAAAGCCCCCACGGTCGAAGGAACATGTCTTCCACCTCTGTCAGTCTGTTTGTTGGTCTGTCTGCGTATTTGCAGCATAGCTAAAAAACCACTTATCCACACTACTTCAAATTTTGCACAAAAATCAGAGATCATATGGGGATGAACTAGTAACCATTTGGTAAAAATCCAATTGATGTACAAAGTGGCGGCCTAATAAAATATTTAAAAAATCAGTGTAAAAAACTATGTCTGCTGTTAACTTCAAATTTTGTCCAAAAAATGTGACATAAGAATTAACTCGTAAGCTTTCGTTTATGTACAAAAATTATCACATAAGAATTAACTGGTAAGATTTGAAAAAAATGAAATGAAATATTTAAATAAAACAGTCTCAAAAACTGCTTGTTTAATTAAATGCAAATTTTGCGCAAAAATCAAGTTTCATGTAGGAATGAACTGGTAAATAGAATCTTATGCGGTAGAACACTAAAATGCTTAAAAAATATGTTTTAGTATGCATGGTACTTTCCCATATATGGTTTTCTCAAGTTGAGGTTTATATGCAAAAAATATACTATAACTATTTGTCGTATTTTGCTGTTTTTTTAATATTATTAGTTTATTAAAAAAAATGCCTATTACACCCTTAAAAAACATCAAACTTAAATTTTGTTTTTACGAAGTTGTTTCATCCCTTAGATTACACCTATATACAGGAAAAAATTGCTTACGTATGCAAAAAGAAAAAATAAATTTTCCCTGCTTTACCGTTTTTTTAAAAAGCTGAGCGCTGTGCAAATAAAAAATATTTGCATTTTTAAGGAGCTCTTGTATGCCCTAGAGCTACCCTATATATTAGAAAAAAGGTTTTTATACAAAGAAATAAGACATATTTTAACGTTTGTTTTTTTTACTAGCCTCTTTAGAACAAAAGAAAACCGCTTTAAAACAACCTGGCAAAAAATGTATATATTTCCAAAAAATAATTGAAGAAATTGAGATGTTTCTCCGTTTATTAAAAAACTGAACATTCTGAATATATTCTTCTCTTCATTTTCAGAGTGTTGTTTCATCCTCCTAATGCTACCGTGTATTTATATACAAAATTATAAAGAAATTTAAATTTGCCCTATTTTTTCTTTTTTCTAAGCTAATTACTTCTGAAGTATATTTTTTTAATTTTCAAATTACTATTTCACCATCCAAGGACTATCCTATATAGCTGAAAAAATACTTTTTTATTTAAAACAAAAGTAATTTGACCTGATTCACTGTTTTCTGAGTAAGCTAAATACTTCTAAAATACATTTTTTTATTCATTTTAAGGTAGCTCTGTCATCCATCTAAGACTACTCTGTATTAGTTAAAAAGTTTTTACATGCAAAAAATAAAAGAAGTTTGAGATGTTTTACCGTTTTTGATTTTTTTTTTTTCGTTTCAGGCTGCTGAATTATTCTTTTTGGGCTACCTTGTATTCTGAACAAAAATTATTTTGTGTACAAAGAAACAACATTTTACGTGTTTCCCCATTTTTCGAAATATTACGTAATTTTTTATATACGTTATATAGTCGAGAAAAAAATTATTTCTTCTACACCTATGATTTGCACAATTTTTCAATGTTAGAACATATACCCCAACTATTTCTGTTTTCAGTTTGACTGGTATCGGTTTGTGCATTGCCAAAATATGATTTTTTGTTTTATTTCCATATCCCTTAAAACTGTCGTCTCTACTCCCACGACACCCAAAATCTAAAGACTTTCTTGTCTCCTCTTCCATAGTACAAAGGAATATTTTCCGATATCTACATAGATATTGAAATGTATAGGCCATTTTTTAATAATATGTGATTCAAATCGAATATGTTCTATGACTAACTAATTTTCAAATGTCAGACAAACCAAGGCCACTTGACTTTTTTGTGTCGTTTAAGAATTTGGTTTAATTTGATCAACATGTTGAGGACTCTAAAAAATGCTGATATTATTTACTACTTTCAAAACGATACTTTCGTTTTTGCAATATCTGAAAAAAATAAAAAAGTTTTGTTATAAATAAATTTTGAATTTCAAAAAGTGCCCTCTAGTGCCGCTCCAGTGAATTAGTTTTATCTCCGGATTTTTTAGTTTACTAAGCTTCATTTTTGTTCCGAATATCAACTTGATTTGCGAATGATTAAATTTAATATGACGAAAAAGGAATAAGAAAAATTGGACTTTGCACCCCTATATCTTGGAAACCAAGCAGATTTTAACATTTATTAAAATAACTTACTACCATTATTATTTTTTCAGGAGTAATATCCCGCATCTAATTCTTCCTGAAAAACGAATTTGTAAGTAATTTGTTTAACAAATAACTTGAGTCCAGTCCAAGACGAACATTTTTCCGGTTGTGCGAATGCAATTAGTTAAACAAATTTGTTAAAAAATGGTATCCATTTTTTCCAAAGGAAAAATTAGATGCAAGAGGGTAATTTTTTATTCCGGAAAAACTGCAGACAGTTGTGTCAGACAATTTTTCCACTTAAAAATTACGAATTCTTGTCAGAGATTGGTTAGATTTGATAGGAAGGAAATAATCATGTAAAATTACTACTTACTACTATCTTTACCACTCACTATACCTTGTCAAGAGTCCGCAAAAGCGCTGTCTCACGATGGACGTTTTGTTGACCAGTTGTAGTTGGTAAGGGTTAAATGAGACTTGAATAAATTTTTGTTCAATAGAAATCGATCAAAAGCACTTGCAGTTTTAAAATGGCGTCGAAGGTAGCTGTTCGTGAAGGTGTGAGAAATTTGATTTTAAGAAGAAAAGACTGGGAACATCAGAAACCTTGTTAGAAGAACTAAACTGTAGAGATAAAGAGGGATACAGAAACCATTTAAGAATGTGTGAAAAAAAGTTTTACTTCTGTTAAAAGTTCAATGTCGCATAAAGAAACAATATATAGTGATGCGATAAGGTATCTCACCAATGTTAAAGCTCCAAGTAATTTAAAGTATTTAGCTACAAGAGTGCCTAAAAACACCATTTCAATTTTTTTTGTGGGACTTTGTACAGCCATATACGAAAAATTAAAATTTTTCCATATAAGAGGCCCCACCCCCTTATCTTAAAAATAATAAGTTTTATGTAAAAAGTTTAAATACAAAATATTCTTGAGTATATACTATGCAACAAAATAGTTGAACATTAAAAATTACAATTTTTTCAAATAGAACACATTATATTTGATTTGATATTTCGATTTCACTTAAAAAAGTAAGCACTTTTTATATAACATACTATATCTCTATAAGTAGTTATTTTTATACTATTTACTTTTGAAAATTGATATTTTCAGACTTTGAGAGGATGTCAAATCTACACCCTTTGTCTAAACTAACAAAACGGATTGCACATTCCTATCTATTAGTTTTTATGGCCTTTCTTACGGCGTACATTTGGACATATTTAAAAAATACAATCTTTTCAGAATCTTTTCTTCCCAGTAAACTGAAATTTGGTACCATAAGAAAGACCTTTCAAAACTAAAAGAGCAATCAGCTTTGCTCTAAATTAAACGGTATAGATTTTACAACTTTTCAGTATCTGAAAATTTCAATTTTCAAATGAGAATTGAATTCTGGGATATGGTATATTACATAAAAAAATACTAACTTTTTTGATGAGAATCAAAATATCGAATCAAACCTACAATGTTCCATTTGAAAAAATATACTTTTTGATATACTGCTTTTTTGTCACACAGTGTATATTTGAAAGTAATATATTTTGAAGTATCATTGACGTCGCATAACTTTTATATTTAAAGTTTCTTCCTAGAGTCTACTAATTTGAGATGAATGAGTAAGATAGTAATCAGAGCTTGAGTAAGTATATCAGTTGACTCTTGCGTATCCTCTCTGTGTAAGTTGTCTGATTTGAAACTGATACAACCAATATTCTCCTTCCCCCCTATGAGAAAGTGCTGGTAATGGAATTGTTTGGTACTGAGAAGGTGAAAATGATGATGATGGATTTGTATTCGAATTGCTTTAACAAGAGTTGCAACCGTTTCTATGTTAATACAGTTTGAATATATTCCTGACAGATGATGGCATCTGTTTAAGCTGGACAGCGACATGTCTATCAAGTATGTTGATTTCATCATCAGTTTCCTCCTTCTTATTTTAGATTTTAGAAATTCTAAGGGGAATAAAAAGAGTTCATTTTTATTATAAAATTGAGAAGAATGATTACGAGATATTTTCCTTGAAAACAAACAATAATACCCTTAAAGGTGAAGTAAAATCAAAACATGAAAAAAAAATGAAACCAATCAACCAATCCAGTAAATATTGTGAAAGTTCAAATGATACGATATATACATATATATATATATATATATATATATATATATATATATATATATATATATATATATATATATATATATATATATATATATACATATATATATACAGGGTGTTAAAAAAGTACGCTGCCAAACTTCAAGGGACGATTCCTCGCATTATTCTAAGACAAAAAGTTTATATAAACATAGTTCTGAAAACGAATAGTTTTCAAGATACAGGGTGTTAAATTTCTATGAAAAAAAATGTTTTTCTATCATAACTTTTATACCACTCTAGATATTTTTATTAAATTTGGTGTACATCTTTTACCTATTAAAGAGCAGCTTTTGATGCAAAAGTATTTTTTAAATTTCTACCAGTGGCGTTCGTACGGAGTTTGGACAGAATGTTTATTAAAAAAAAAATGATACGCCACTGCTTTTTCTAAAAACAAAAATTATTTTTGAAATTCCCATTTAATTTTAAGCAAATTTGGTCTCTAGACTTACCTTCGTACGACGCACAATTTTTATGTAAAAAAATAAAAACAATTTTCATACATCTACTGCAATCCGAATCCAATTTGCAAGGATAATTTTTTGTAAAATCCGCTACTGTTTAATTTTTATGAAACATACCTATTTGGAAGTGGGCACGCGTAATGCTGTTGTTAGAATAAAACATTAAATAAATAAAAAAAAACTAAACAACACCAAGACGTTTATTAATAAAATAATTGTAAACCAAACATAACTTAACCAACCTTACAAATAATAATTTCACAGAATTTAATTTTAAAGTAACTGCTGGAAATGGCCTCCCCCGACTTCAATACATGCGTTTATTAGCCTTATTAGCGACTGGCGAACCCTTTCGAAAATACCAGGAGTGTTCCTAATAATTTCACAGGACTCTTCTATCCGATTTCGTAGATCGTCTTCGCTTCGAACTGGTGTTGTGTAAACTAATGCTTTAAGGTGTCCCCAGAGAAAGAAATCTATCGGATTAATATCAGGTGACCTGGGTGGCCAAAATTGTGGTCCTGCACGCCCAATCCAGCGATCGGTATAATTTTGATCTAGGTACTGACGTGCCACTAAACTGAAGTACGGTGGAGCACCGTCATGCATAAACCACATAGAACGCCTTTGCCTTAGTGGAACATCTTCCAAAAGTTCAGGTAAAACATGTTCAATAAATTGTCTATACTCCTCACCAGTAAGCCTGCTAGGCAGAAAGTGAGGCCCGATAAGGAAATCTCCTACAACTCCAATCCAAACATTTACAGAAAACTGCTCTTGGAAATGATTTTCAATTATGGCGTGAGGATTTTCATCGGCCCACACATGATTGTTATGAAAGTTTATGATTGCGTTACGGGAAAAACATGCCTCGTCCGTAAACAACACCTGAGATAAAAACCTTGGATTTTGCATTAACTTATTTCCTACCCATCTACAAAAAGCCACTCTTAGCGGAAAATCTCTTGGCAAAAGAGCTTGGACACGTTGCGAATGATATGGATAAAGTTGTTGATCCTTTAAAATTTGCCATACTAATACGTGAGTAATGTTTAATTCAGTCGCAATTTTTCTCGTACTAGTTTCTGGGTTTTCATCAATTGCATTTAGGACAGCTTCCTCTATCTGAACCGTTCTTACTGTTCTTGGTCTCCCTATAAGGGCAGCAGACTTCTTAAAACTACCCGTTTCACAAAGTTTGGAGTGAATATTTGCAAAAAATTGTCTGTTAGGTAGTGGACGGTCAGGATATCTTTCTTGATACATCCGTCTAGCGGCGCGAGCGTTACCATCAGCCATTCCATACACGAAATGCATGTCTGCCATTTCACGGTTTGTAAACTGAACCATTTTTACCGAAAGAAAATTAAATAAACTTTTAAAAATTACACAAGTGCACCTTTATTAATAGTTTTGACAACTGTCATGTTATTGTTATAAACAAACGAAGAACTGTCGTTTAGCAAAGCAAAGCCCACCTTGACAATTTAGGTTTCTTTGACTACTGAATTAAATTGCAGTTTGTTTCTTAAATTTTCCTACCAAATTGTTAGTTCTATTTAAAAAAATACATTTAGAAATGAGGGTTTAATAGTGAATTGTAATAAATTAAAAAAAGGAAAATTAAGCTCGCGAATGGCAAATACAAATCACAAGTGTTGGCGCAAAAAAGTTTGGGAGATAAAAGGGGACATGACCCAGAGTCACTCAGTAGATTATTCCAAATTTATAATTATTTCTTTTTATGGGTACTACTAACAGCATTACGCGTGCCAACTTTCAAATAATATGTTTAATAAAAATAAACAGAAGCGGATTTTACATAAAATTACCATTGCAAAATTGCATTTGGATTGCAATGATTTTTATTTTTTTACGCGAAAACCGTGTGTCGTACAAAAGTAAGTCTGGAGATCAAATTTTTATTAAATTAAACGGAGATTTCAAAAATAATTTTTGTTTTCAAAAGAAGCAGTGGCGTATCTTTTTTTTCTTAAAAAATATTAATTTCAAACCCCGTAGAGACGCCACTGGAAGAAATAAAAAAAACCTTTTACATCAAACACTGTCCTTTAATGGGTAAAAGATGCACACCAAATTTGATAAACATACCTAGAGTGTTATAAAAGCTATAATAGAAAAACAAGTTTTTTCTTAGAACTTTAACACCCTGTATCTTGAAAACTATTCGTTTTCAGAACTATGTTTATATAAACTTTTTGTCTTAGAATAATGCGAGGAATCGTCCCTTGAAGTTTGGCAGCGTACTTTTTTAACACCCTGTATATATATATATATATATATATATATATATATATATATATATATATATATATATATATATATATATATATATATATATATATATTTATGTTTATATATATATATATATATATATATATATATATATATATATATATATATATATATATATATATATATATATATATATATATATATATATATATATATATATATATACATATACATATGTATATATATATATATATATATATATATATATATATATATATATATATATATATATATATATATATATATATATATATATATATATTATATATATATATATATATATATATATATATATATATATATATATATATATATGTATAACTTTCATATTATTTACTGGAATTGTTGATTGGTTTCATTATGTTTCATGTTTTGATTTTACTTCACGTTTAAGGATATTCGTCTTTGTTTTGTCAATCTTGTAATCATTCTTCTCAATTTTATAATAAGAAAGAACTCTTTTTATTCCTCTCAGAATTTCCTTATAAATTTCTAAAATCTCAAATTTCATAATTTATTCCAAAATAAGTCCACTCAGCATGGCCAGAAGATTTAAACCCAACTATGTTATTACTGGCATCCACTTTAGAAATTGAGTTGTAATAATACCCAAAAAGTGCTAGTCTATAGCGCGAATGTTTATCTAATTCTATGGCAGAATAAAAATTTACATCTAGCAAGCTATACTGATCCGATAAGGTGAAAATATAGGTCATGACTGACAAATAAATTTGTTAGACATGTCTAGTATATGATATAACATTCGCCATCGTAAGTACTTCTTTAATATTGTAATAACAGCAAAATATGTACTCTGCTTGGTGAACATAATCTTGTTCGATTTGTAGTGTTCGATATAATATAAATATTTCTGTATATCTAAGTCCTCTTGTCAGGTCTTTGGCAGTTTATAATACACATAAACAATATCATTTGAAGCACAAGAAATTATAATTTCCTTGGATAGATTGGCTATTTTTTTTAAACATATCAAGTAAACATCTCTTATGAGAAAATACTTTCAAGGAATGTTCCATTTTTTTATATGTTCGCTATCCATCGTTATATATCAAAGGGTGCCGGAAGATTTGCAAAACTGTCATATCCTTTTTCTGTGTTTTAGAATTTGTCACACGATGATGAAGATGCAAAGAAGCAAATAATGAAATTCCTATTTCAACATTTGCTTCTATTACTACCGGCAATGCAGATACTCACGAAGGACTCATATGTTTAGAAGAAATAGTATCTGCCATTTCAACTCCGCCGGCTTTAAACAAACAAACAAACAAAAGTATGCTTTATTGCCGCAGAAAACTTTTACAATTTTATGGACAAAGCAAAATATATCTAAAATAAGACATATCAAAACATTAATCGAAAAGAATTTCGATAGGTCAATGCTTTTTAAAAATGTAAATTATCAATTTACAAAATCGTAAAAC
The DNA here is from genome assembly GCA_030620095.1 of Kuschelorhynchus macadamiae. Classification (NCBI taxonomy): domain Eukaryota; kingdom Metazoa; phylum Arthropoda; class Insecta; order Coleoptera; family Curculionidae; genus Kuschelorhynchus; species Kuschelorhynchus macadamiae. The sequence continues at coordinate 351,493 of JAUTXW010004335.1, forward strand.
ACACGTTAGAATATAACATAACATTGCCGCAAAACAGTTAATGAATCCTAATAACCTTATAAAAGTAAACAAACACACATGTACGAGGTGAATAATTTCGATGACATTGAAATCAAAATTGCAACTATGCGACCTTAAACTCTATGTTATTATAGTTATACAAATAATTGTGATGTTAAACAGAAGGTATAATGAACTAGTGTAGAATGTAGTATACAAAAAAGAATTAAATTTTGTTTTTGATCCAATACCTAACAAAAATAATTAAGTTTTAAGTAAATGTTCGACAGTTCTTTTCTCTATATGATGATTTTCAAAATTCTATGCTACGAGTTAGGACATGACTCACAAAAGATTTAAGTAAACAAGCGAATTTAGTGACAATTTAAAGAGACTTACTCGCTGTAAAAATCATTAACGCTGTAAAATGGTCTCTCAATTGGGTATGCTTTGGTGTTTTTTCGAAATTGTGCAAGCATAGGGATAGATTTTAAATGTACTGGCAGATTGTTGTAAAGTTTTATGGCGTTGTAAATAATTGATTTTTTTATTAATTCTGAGGAAGGAATGGGAAGATATATATCATGCCTAGAGTTTCTGGTAGGGTATACATGTTGTGGCCTTTCTGGGAGGGTGTTTATATGTTTTCTCAGCAAACATACCGTTTCCAAAATAAATAATGCAGGAAGTGTTAATATTTCATGTTTTTTGAAATAGTATTGGAAGTGAGCTGTATTATTTAGACAAAACAAATAACGAATGGCTCTTTTTTGAAGCATAAAAATACTACGAAATTGCTCGGTGGTACAGCAGCCCCAAAAGGGAAGGCCATAGCGGAGGTGGGATTCAAATAAAGAGAAATAAGTAAGTCTGGCAGAAGGAACGTCTAGTTCTTTTGAAACTGATCGAATGGCGAAGCAGGAGGTAGAAAGTTTTTTAGTTAAGGTGTCAATATGATTAGACCATTTTAGGTTGTTATTTATATTTAAACCCAGGAATTTAACCGACTCTACGTATTCAATATTGCTGTTATGTACCTGAAGTGGTTGTAAAGTTCCCTTATAAGATAACGCCACCGTTTTATCGACATTAAAACAAAGCATATTGGAATCAGACCAAGCCTTAATTATAACCAAGTCTTTGGAGATACTAGAGTGTAAAGACGTTGTATCAAAATCACTCCAAGTTATGCTTGTGTCGTCAGCAAAAAGGGAACTTCTTCCATTAATTTTAAGGTTCGTGATATCATTAATGTATAACAAAAAAAGAATAGGTCCCAAGACTGAACCTTGTGGGACTCCACTTGTAATCAACTTACAATCAGAATCGGAACCATTAGCCCTTACAAGTTGTTGCCTTTTCCCAAGATAAGATTTGAACCAATTTAAAGAAGTACCACGAATTCCATAAAAAATTTTTTGTTTATCAGAATTTCATGACTAACACAATCAAAGGCTTTCGCATAGTCACAAAAAACTGAGGCAGTTGGGTGGTTGTTATTGAGAGATAAGTAAACGCCTCTAAGCAACGTGAACATGGCGTCGCTGGTGCACTTGGTGGGTAGAAATCCGAACTGCTCCGGGTGATATTATCTGATGTTTCAGGAGAAATGGCATAAGACGATTCTTCAGTAGCCTTTCGAGGATTTTTGAAAGCACTGGTAGTAGTGCAATTTGGCGATAATTGCAAGAGTTAGTTTTTTCGCCGCCTTTATGAAGTGGAATAATTATAGCTGTTTTAAGGCAATCAGGGAATACACCTTTTATAAAGGACTCATTTATTAATGTTGTAAGGGCCTCTATGACTGGGAGTGGCAAGTTCAGGAATATTCTAATTGATAGGCCATCAGTGCTACACGAAGATTTACTTTTGATATTATTTATTACCTTCAATAGTTCAGTGTTGCTGTTCAGCTATCAGCTAAATTTTTTGAAGGAGGGAGAAACGGAAGAGGGTCCAAACTTGGCGAGATACTAGAGGTAACATTTTTGCTTACATTAATAAAATAATCATTTAGATCATTAGCTCCTGGCAAAATCTGAGCCACAGGGTTTGATTTGTTTCTGAGGTTATTGATGATGGACCAGGTTTCTTTTGAAACGTTATTTGAGTTTGTTAGACGTTTTCGGTAGTGTATTTTTTTTGCTGACTTAATAAGAGTAGTGTAGATCCTCCTATAGTTAGAGATATAGTCGAGAATAAGAAAGGAGTCGGTGAATTTTTTATATATATGAGAGCGAGCGCATATTTTTAGCAGAAATTCGTATTCCTTTCATGGTCCACGGTTTATGCCGCTTAGGTTTAATATTCTTAAGCGGGAAGGCCTTGTTAAAAGCACTTAAAGTTTTATTTAAAAAAGTTCTGAAGTTTGTGTTGACATTATCAGATTCAAAATTCCAATCGGTGTTAAAGCAAATATTATGAAATACTGAGAAATTTGCGGCCGAGAAAATTCTGCCCCGATAGCGAGATCTTGGTAAGGGCCTAATAGGTAAACTAAACCTGGAAATTACCGCCTCGTGACAGGAAAGACCTGAGTTATAGACCTGTGAATGCGCCTCTGATGGAGAAAAATCAGACGCCATGTAATCGATGATAGAAGAAGAGTTTTTTGAAATTCTAGTTGGCTAGGATACATGCATTGAAAGACCGAAAGAGTCGAATATAGAAATTAGATATTTTTGGATGGCACAAATAGTAGCATAGTCAATATTAAAGTCCCCGCATAGAATTTTTTTACCTTTAATCGGTAGACTGTCTAGCAAACTTACCAGGCTATTTAAAAATGATTGTACATCAGAGTTTGGTGATCTATAAATACAAATTACATAAAGATCAAGGTTTTGATTATATACCATAGAGAATTCAAAAGAGCTATCCGCTAACAAATGATCATATTTAGATACCGACATGAAATCTCCTTTTAGGGATAGAATCAGCGTTCCCCCATGAGCTTAGTTTTTTCTGTCATATCTAGCTATTGTGGTATACCTCTCAATATAAAAGGGTTCGTTTAGATTAAGCCAGTGCTCAGTAATTGCAACAAGTTGGGGGAACCTTAATTCTTCCAGAAATAAGTACAACTCGTCAATTTTATTTCTTAGAGAAGCAATATTAATTAGAACCATATTAAGACTAGTAACAACAGGAAGTTTTGAGGAATCTAGTTCCTCAGGACACGTCGTGTTTTCTAAAAATTTTTTGGGAGAATTGCTGGTAAAATAGTTTTTATGGCATTCTCTGGTCCTCTGAAGATGGATCGTTCTCTCCGAAGATATATAGGATCCATAGGCTGCAACATCCGCTTCCACTTCTGCTGCGTTAAATCCGTGAGCAGCATGAAAATCGAAATATATGTTATGTAGGGTTCTATAATCTATAGGAATGCCTTCAGAAGCCAAAAACAGCTTGGTGCTTGTATTTGTAAACCCTTCAAAGTAAATTGGCGCAGGTTGGTCGTGCAGGAAGGCGAGATATAACTTGAAGGCCTTTAAAATGGCTGGTTATCTTAGTCTAGACATGAGGAAACGGTTATCAGAACTTTTTTCGATTCGCGTAAGCTTCACTGTTGGGGGAGACATTGGATCAAAAATAGGTTCTTGGTCAATAGGAGCTTTCTTGGAAAGACTGTGGCAGTTGTCGCTCAACAAGACATTTGCTTTGCAGGCAGCAATGGCCTCTTTGTCAGAAGATATTATAGTGCCCTTTTGAGAAATTGGAGAGGAGACAACCAGTGAACTGACGGAGCTCGAGTTGGTGGGCAGTTTTTTCGGTATGGAGGGAGGTGGGAGGTTCGGTGTAGATTTTTCTGAAAGTTCGGATACAGCTGACCGTTTTATTACTACATCATGGGGCCATAGATTGCTGTCTAAAAGCTTTTCAGCTGACTTTTTTGACTGAGTTCCAATTTTAAAATCAATGTTTGAGATATAATTGATTAGGTGGTAGAAGCGAATAAACTCTGTAGTCCCAAGCTTCTCCTTAACGTAGTGAACTATGTTGTTAGGCGTAAACCCTGCAGGAAGATTTCTTACGACTACATAGTGCCACCGTTGTGTATTATTACAAGCCAGCTTGCTGGAGCCTTCAGTAGTACTGGGAATATCCGTAGGTGTTACCTCAGTTTGTGTAGAGGCGGTGGAGCAGGTAGTTTCCATAGTTGGTGTAGGCAAGGATATGGTGGTAGGGTATGTATTTTTGATATGCTTACACTTATGTTGGTTTTCATATTTGGAGTATAACTCCTTTACCAAGTCAGTTACACAAGTTAGGTTGCTCTTAATGTTAGCAATACCTGCTTTTAATTCAATTGAAGAGGAGTCCTGTACTTGGATTTTTATCGCTTCTTCGGCATTGTTGAAGGGATTTGGGAAATATTGAAAATATTCTGTTCCATATCCCTTAGAGACTTTAATAACATATCTGGCTTGTAAGCGGAAAACTCCCTCGAGAGATTGTGGATATCGTCAATCTTTTTCTCCATGAGATCCCACCTGGATTCACTCTTCACTAAAATGTCATACATTTCAGAAATTGTCGGTATACTACTTGACAATTGGGATACACGGTTTGCGACTGAATCAAAACTTAAAACAATCTGCCTTTCATGCTTCTCAGGGTCGCAAATGAAAAAATGAAATGACTAATATTTGAACTATAAATTTAGCGATCGATAAACTTTTAGAGGATACGCAAGAGTCAACTGATATACTTACTCGAGCTTTGATTAATATCTTATTACTTCATCTCAAAATTAATAGACTCTAGGAAGAAACTTTAAAAATAAAATTTATGCGACATCAATGATACCTCAAAATATATTACTTTCAAATATACACTGTGTGACAAAAGGGTAGTATAACAAAAAGTATATTTTTGCCAATGGGACATCCTACGTTTGATTCGATATTTTGATTCTCATCAAAAAAGTTAGTATTTTTTTACGTTTGAAAATTGAAATTTTGAAATACTAAAAAGTTGTAAAATCTATACCAGTTCACTGGGAAGATAAAATTTTTATATAGTATTCTGAAAAATTGTATTTTTGTAAATATGTCCAAAGGCGTACATTTGGACATAAAGGCCATACAAACTAATAGATAGGAATGTGCAATCCATTTTGTTAGTTTAGACAAAGGGTGTAGATTTTACATCCTCTCAAAATCTGAAAATATCAATTTTCAAACGTACGTAGTATAAAAACAACTGCATAGAGAGATATAGTATGTTATATATAAAGTACTTATTTTTTTAAGTGAAATCGAAATATCAAATCCAATATAATGTATTCTATTTGAAAAAAGTATAATTTTTAATGTAGAACTATTTTGTTGCATAGTGTATACTCATGAATATTTATTTTTCAAGTATCGTTGACGCAGCATAACTTTTGTATTTACACTTTTTACATAAACCTTATTTTTGTTTTGAGATAAGGGGGTGGGGCCTCTTATATGGAACAACCTGTTATACTTATAATAAAATATTATTTTAGTCTACCTAAGACCTTTAAACGGCATACGTCGCTCGGTCTTAATAATGAAAATGGACTATTTTTAAAATTTGTAGGTTATAAGTTGCGTAAATATTAGTTATTTCTTAAAAATGGCCAGACCCTTGGAAATCTTTGCTAACCCCATTTATGACTCATTCATGTTCAGTAGTAAATTTACATAGTTATAAACCAAATGGATCTCCAGATATAAAATTCAGGTGGAATATGCATTCCTATAAACTTTTTGCGCCAGATGAAAAAAATGTGTTTATAGGAAATGCTTCTCATCGTGGATCAGAATATTTAAATTACAAAGGCACATATAGCGTTAGTCTGTTTGCATCTGCTGACGCGAACTATTGCTTTCGCTATAGGGCTTCGCTTCGTAGGCACAAATGGACGAGCAAATGATGTGGCGGTTTTTACAAAACTATCTTTAAATGCAGCATTAGAAAATTAAGTTAAATTTTCCAAGAAATAGAGTACTTTTAGCTGACGACGCTTTCCCCTTAAGAACCTATATTTTAAAGCCATATGGACGAAGTACTAACTTACATAGAAAACAACAAATCTTCAATTAACGTTTGTCATGAAGCCGTCGCATAGTTGAAAATGCATTTGGACTTGTTGTTTTTAGATTTTTAGAGTTTTTGAGCGACCTCTAGCCGTGGCAATTACAAAAGTGAACGAAATTGTTAAAGCAGCTTTAATATTACATAACTGGTTAAAAATTACTTCGGCTTAAAGGTTCTTTTAATACTGAAGATCTGAATACTGGTCGCATGAAGACAACAAAACACTGCAAGTTTACTTAATTTGCAAAATAATTTAGGAAGCGTGATGGAAATGAAGCTGTGAAATGGCAACTGGATATGATACATGATGATTAATAAAATAAAATTATACAGGATGACAACTTGAAAACCAATGACTATTTCTAAGGAAAAGACAAATGTTTTTAAAAGAGGCCAAGACGTCAATAATTTTGATAATAACTTTTATTACGCAAGTTCTGAAAAACTGGACCGGTGTCCACTTTATTTTTTTAAATTACACACACTATATATTGTGTTTTGAGATTCTACAAAAAAATTCCAATAATATTTTATGTTGCACGTCCTATGTCTAAATTCAATTGTTTTAGAAATACTGACGTTTAAAATTTGATATTTTGAACAATTCAAGAAGCTGCAAAATCTACACGATTTGAATAAGGGCAAAAACGGCGTGCCTATTTTATTTTTTTATAGTTAAAAATTTCGAACTTTCGGTTATACCAGAAGTTGATGCGATGTGATAAGATAGGAAAGTGTAAGTGACCTCATTCAAACCGTTAGGATTTATAGTTTTGTGTTCAAAATGTCAAAAAAAATTGAACTCTTGAACTTGAAAAGAAATCATTTTCTCCTGTCAATAAAAATAATTTTGTAACACATTACTTAACAATAATTCTCATTAAACCAAATAATTTTTTTCTCTCTGTGGTCCTTGTATATATCGTAGAATCAGATATTAACGTTAACTTAAAGCAACCACAAAGTTTAGATTATTACGTATAAGACAACGTGAACATAACAGTACAAATTTCCCCTTCCCACACAACAACTAATATCTTGGCTTGAAGGGACTTTTAGTATTGCAGCTGTGCTTCCATATTTACTAGTTTGCTAGTTTATTTCACGGCTAGTGTAATATAGGTAACGGGCTGAGGTGCTGTGAGACTAGCGCGCCAACTTCCTTCCTGCAGCATATTTAACAATGGAAATGTTTCAAATATGGATAAGCCCCTTAAAATTAATATATTTATTCATTAGCTTTACTTTTTTCCAAGATATAATAATCTTAAAATCCCAGATTCAGATTTCTAAGGTTAATCTTAAATGTGATTTACATGTTTTTGTTATTTTCCCTCAGAAAATTTTCATCTAATTGTGTTTACGTCTGACTACTTATCAACGAGATAAACATCGTAATGATGGTAATTTTACGTAATAAGATGTGACTTGTTCCATAGGTCAGTAACTCTCGGCAATTATGTTGTTTTCTTTGGACGTAAAAAGAGATTAGAGAGTTCCTATTTTTGTAATGTGAAAAATAAGCATTTCATCTAACTACAAATATTAAATCTCAAAACTGTATCACAAGTACTTTTCCTATCATTAAGAAGAGACGTTTAGTTAATCACCAATACTGAGTTTTAGTTTCTCATCTTTGAAAATGGAGACGAAAATATTAAACCCCTAAAGCTGCAGACCATGTAACAAAAACTTTTAAATAACAAAGTTTTATAACACGAGAGCTGAAGCGTCAATAAGGGGGCAGGTTTAGTCTCGCTTATTATGCCGCACTATTTTAGTGCTATTAGATGCAATTGTTCGATCCATTTTTATTGGCATATCCAATGTTAATAAGTTGTCGTTCGTCTCAAGTACTGTTTCCGGGTGATACTTTTACCATTTTACTTCTTTTAATGCATCGACTAGGTCTTTGATACAAAATTAATATTTATTTTTTAGTTATGCGATTTTAAAATAATAATAATAATAATAATAATAACAATAATATTAATAATAATAATATTAATAATAATAATACAAATCATAATAAATGAACGTAGCTAGTGTAAACACCAGACAAGTGACCTTCCAGAAATGCTCTTTTTCTTTTTTTGCGCATCTCACGCATAGGTTTGCTAAATATTGACGTAAAAGCGAATATTCAAACAAAAGTAAGTACGCATATTTAACCACATGTGTCCGATGTTGTTTGTACATTTGTATTCGCTAACTGAGCACGTGGCTTTAGATATCGATGGTAAATTCGTAGTCACTCATATCCTGTAGCGATTCATAGGAAATATTCCAAAATCACTGTTTCATTTAATATTATAAATATTGTAAAGGTTTAGTAACTTTGTCGGTGCGAATATCTGGAGGCCCACATTTATAACCACTGGATTTTCGAAGGGATGCCGAAATAGGTAGCAGAGAGATGCCGAGCAGCAACGAGCTTAGAGAGTCGCCATAGAAGATACCTCTCTTAAAAACATTAGGCTATGTTTATATTTTGGTTATTCCAAATGTTATAGAAAGTATTGATATCCTGACCAGCATAAGTTTTAGGTGCTTTAGTAATTTATGGAATGTTGTGTCAAAGGCTTTTTATTATAATTATTAATTAGCCGGTGCCACTCTTGCCGTGATGTTCCACATTCGACTAATCTCTATCTCCAGATATTTATATTTAATTTGGTTTTCGCCTCCTTCTTGTCAACATTTTCATCATTAGGAACTAAAAGGTCAATAAGGGGGCAGTTTTATCTCACTATGTTGCTGTGTTAGACGGAATTGTTCGATCCATATCCAATCTTATTAAGTTGTTCTTCGTCTCAAGTAACAACTTCATATTTTTAATACATCACTTTAAATAGATGAAAAGTCTCTACAATCCCAAATAGGGGAAAAAATGAACAGCCCTATAATAAAGAATTGCAATGCACATAATAAGAGCAATAAAGAACTCTTAAAAATATTACTATATCAAGATACCTTGACTGCCAAGAGATTCAAGTTAAGATTATTTCAAATATTTTTAAATATATAAAATATATTTGAATGAACATCCTATATTAAAAGTGTATGCACAGATAATAAAACTGCTATTGCTGTGGCCACGTCATATTCCAAATCCAACCACTTTTCCTTTAAATTCGTTTTAAATCTTTTTGTTGTCCCTTAATTCATTAGGAAATAGATTTTATAATTTCAAAGTGATGTAGGCAGATGGCCTTTGGTCAATAGCTTTTTAAGGGTGATATTACGAATCTCGTAGTTTGCGGCATACAAGCCTCACTAGCACACTTTGCCATAACTCAATATTGATCGTACCACAGCATAGTAGACCGGATATATCTCTTTAAAAAGTGTATTTAAGGCGTGTGAACATATATATGAGTGATCTTAACTTTTTGGTCAAATCTTTAACATACAAGTCCCATCTTCGATCTTCTGTCGATTCTAAATTTTTTACAAAGTCTCACTTTTGCAGGTTCCACATTATATTTCTGTGATTTAAGAAAATGTCAATATCGCCTATGTTTTCCAAACCAAGCTTCTAAGACGAAGAAGAATTTACATTATTTTTTTTTTTAATTTAACATCACACAATTTGAATTCATTCTATATAAAATATTATTCACGTCACTCTAAATCCCGTTCTTGACAGAATTCTAATTTTCTCCCTCTATAAATAAAACTGTATTATCAGCATATGATGTCATTCTCCCTTGCAAGTTAAAATTTAGAAATCAATTTAAATAGAGAAAAAATGGAACTGGACAGAGAACAGGGCACTGAGGGTTAACACGTGGCACACTTCTACGAATGTTCTAGACCCCATTCATTTCCACTCTTTGAATACGATTTGTCAAGTAGAGCTCTTGATAAGCTTATTTGTCATATCTCTTATGCCGTACTACTCTGACTTAATGAGATTCATGATTCACCACATCAAAGGGCTATTAAACCGTCGCAAAGAAGACCTACTCTGATCCATTGAACCCCGTATCCAAAGATATAATTATTAATTTACTTCTGCAAAAACCAAACTGAGCTAACGAGATTATATTACAGTTTTTTATAAACTTCCTCAAGCGATATTTCAAATCTTTTTCAAATACTTTCGCAAAATTCGATATTAGACTAATCAACCAATAAAAGCGACTTGTAAAGAGCCCCAGATTTATACATGGGTTTGAAAATTACAATCTTAAATACTATTAATGATGTGTGTGAGGAGTTTAGAAATACACTCATTTATTTCTTTTAAAATTATCGAAGTTATACCGTCGTGAAGATAATTATTTTTTTAGTGAGTATATAATTGATTAACTTTCTATTTCATCTACAGGATTTAAAAAATAGATTCATTATGATTTACGAGATCCAAGATAATGCTCTCCAGATCACTGCCTCAAAATTAGGCAAACTACTCAAAAAAAAGGTATATAAATTAAGGCATATTAATTGGAAGGTATTTTGACTGCAAAGTTTTTAAGTACTTTTTGGCAAAAATACTTAAACCTACTAATAGTTAGTAGTTAAAATGTCCACTACTTTTTTAACTATTGTGTTATATTACTTATTTCGGGAGAAAATTTTCTTTCTTTTATGTTTTGATTATTCACAAGTTTTTATTTTTTGTTCCTTTGTCACTTAACTTGTTTTCCAGGCATGTGCAAGTCTACCAATATAAGATGATGATGCCACAAAATCAAGAATATCAGCATTTTCTTATACATATATTTACAAAACAGAATTTATGGACTTAATTATGAAACTTTTGAAAAAATCAACAAAAAAGTTAGGGTATATATATATATATATATATATATATATATATTTAATCATTTTTCTCTGCCAAAGTGTTTTCAGAACATAACATTTTTAACCCCTTTATGTCTCCTTCAGAAAGTTTATTTACATTTTTTTATCAAAGTAAGGCGTATTTGTATTTTTTTTTTCAATGTTTGGTTTTCTTACCAGGACAATAAAGAATTCAATCGCAATTTGTTTTTCCTATAAAACTTAGTATTTTCTTTAACAGAAGAAGTTAGAGAAGGGACTTTGACTTAGATTTTGTTAGGATCTTCAAAACAGCATACACAGAATAAAAAAGGGCAATCCAAGAGAAACTTCTATTGTTGCTCACACACTTTTATTAAAAAACTTATTTCTTCTGCTCTACAAGGCCAAGCTCCTTTGGGAATCCTCTTCAAAATTGGAACTGAGGGCTTTAAAGTGAAAAACTACCTACTTTATGTAAACAGATTAAGCATACGTGCGCCCACACACACTCACACATAACAGACATCATAATTTTTGTTGAATATATTTTCCGAAATCTAGGGGCTTTAAAACGTGGAGAAAACCAGGGCTTCCAATACTTCCCCTATGTAGCTTAATAGTCTATTAATAATACAATATATTAGCTGTTATATGGGGAAGTAAAAGTTAGGTAAGTGAGGTACTCACAAGCGCATGAAATTGGAGATATATTTGCAATACATAATGACTGATGAGAAGATAGCATCCATATTCGAAAAGGTCGTGAAGAGTTCTACATCAGTAGTGAAACTGCGCATTTAACTACTTTTGTAAGAAAATAAGTTGTATTGAAATGTAGTTATAGATGTTTTTTTTTTTCAAAATACACTAAAAAGGTTTAAAAATTAGTCAACTACTTATGTATAACTATTTTTTGTACGGCAACTACTTTTTGTAATCAAATTATTTCTAAAAGTATTTCAATACTTTTAGTTAAGCATTTTTTTACAAAAAGAGTTTTGGTTAATCGTTTTGATCAATAGAGTGGAGATGCAATATGCACTCTTTCTTTCATTTTTGTTTAGTGTGTAAAGTTTAAGTATTAAAAAATATACAGGAAAGATCATTTAACTAGAATAAATTCTATGACATATGTCATTCATAATTTAGAAAAACTGTTTTACGCGTCATATTGATTTCTTTAACTACGCGTCTTTTGGCAGTCCTGTCTTAACATTTTGAAATCTATTACACGACTTATTTCATTTTAAGTCTAACCGTTTGGTCGGTTGAAGACTCTAAGAAGCCCGACATGATAATTTTGAGATGCCATCCCAATTCAGTTTAGGTAGAGGAAAAGTTGCGTAAAATGTGTTTAAAACTTTTCACTGATCTCATAAAAAAATCATCTATCGGGTGTTGCATTTAAAAAATTATTTTTCTTGGTTGTAATACTCACCGTGTATGAGGAATGTAATAAAAATGATTTTATAATTATTTTATTTCTTCAGAATCTCTCCGGAATTAGTTCAATTTAAGAGACCTCATATCTATTACGGTTTCCGAGATTCACACATGTACACATGCTATTTCATTTAAAATTCCAAGCTCTACTTCCTTCAGAAGTAACGGGGATATAATTTTGAAAAAGGCATGTATTTTATAGGGTAAAATGTAATTATTTACGGCTAAAATTAAAACGACGACGTCACCACTATAGGCGTCGCGACGCCAAGACGAAACAAAATTTAAGAAATACTACTTTTAAGATATTTTGTTTAATGCTTATACTATGGCATTATTATATATTTAACTTGCTACTCTACTGGTTACTAAGGTATACAGGGTTTTTACCTTCGAATTTTTACGAATTAACGTGAATATCAAAATTCGGCAAACATTTGATTTATAGTTGACTAAATTGTACTTATTAAGAACTAGCTATAGGCGTCGGGACGCCAAGAAAAATCAGAACAATTGTAGGCATTTTAAAAGTTAAAATTTTAAATCTACACCTATTTCAAAGAATTTTTGTTATTTACACCAGATATATAAGGTGTCTTTTAGTAGAAAAAAAACATTTTCAGTGACTTGTTTCCGAAAATATTGTTTTCAAGCAATATCAATAATATCTACTTTTGATCTCTTGTCTTAAATTATGCTTTATTATAAATCAAATGTAACTCATTTTTTTATTATTTAAACCAAATATATTTCAAAAGAATTACTTAATTGAAAATAAGGCCATTAATCTATTAAAAGGCACGCTATATCTCAGAAACCAATTTAGTACAAATAACAAAAAGATCTTAGAAAATGACGTAGATTTAAAATTTAGACTTAAGGTTTCTACAATTGTGTTGTTTTTTTCTCTTGGAGTCGCGGGCCTGTATCGATGACGGCTTTGACTTTGATTAAGTTTTTATTATATAAAATTTACACAATTAAAAAGTTATTGTTTAAGCCCGCTACTTACTATTTGATTCGATTAAATTCGTGGGTTCAATTCGTTCATTCCATTCGCCCATTCATATGAATGAACGAATGGACGAATCATTGAATTAACGAATATTTCACACAATATTCATTAATTTTTATTTCATGCCCTTTAATGTTTGAAAATACACAAAAAAGTTTCGGGTGACTGGTTTACCGAGATCAAAGCATACTTAATTATTCGCTAAAAAAGATGGTATCGCCACGCGGCGAATCGAACGGATGAACCTACTGACTATTCACCCATTCGTTCATTCGTCCGCTTGTGTGGAGGGTCCGGTTCATCCGTTCGTTTCGTTACGTGGCAATTCCGTCTTTTGGGCAGATAATCAAGTAGCTTGTAACCTGCGAACCATTCGTCCAAATCAAATCTTTTTGTTTTTTTGTGCATTTTCAACCGTTGAAACTGAAATCAATGGGAATTCGTTCATTCATATTCAATCAATGGGAATTCGTACATTTATAATGAATAAATCGAATGAACGAATGAAACCGACGAAACGAATAGTGAGTAGCGGGCTTTACCAAATCTTGATATCTCCGTTAAATTGCAAGAAATCGACGTTTGGAATTTAAACGAAACACTCTGTATGTCTTAGCAACCAGTATAGTGATCAAATTGATGTATATATCAAAAATATCTTAGAAATAGACGTATTTTTGAATTCTGAAGATTTTAGAGTTCCTAATTGCAGGGCGTCGTTTGTAGCAGTAAATAATTATATTTTACCACATAAAATAAATGCTTTTGGACAAATTTTGATATCCCCGTTAATTTCCGAGACAATGCCGCTTAGAATTTTAAGGGAAAATACATTTTTAAAGGGTAGTCTAGAGATATCAAGCAGACCCCAAAAAAAATAAAATATGTTTTGTTTTAAAGCGATTATACTTAAAAAAACAAATCTCTTTGTATATAAAACATTTTACAGGGTAGTCCTAGTGAAGACAAGAGTCCCTGCCATAAAAATGCAAATATTTTTGTTTCCATAATCCTTGCGTCTTTTAACGATAAAATAAGGCAATTTTTTTGCATACATAAGCTTTTTTTTCCTTTATATAGGGTTAATCTAAGAAGGTAAAATAGCTCTCTAAAAATAGAAGTTTTTTAAACGGTGTAAGCCACTAAATTTTAGAAGCATAATCTAGGGTATATCAACTTGTAATAATAATCCTATAATAACGAACCCGACATTATGAAAATAAAATTCCAAAACTAACAAAATATCAAAAATAATCGTACCAACGAAACTCCTGATTAACCCTTTTGTTGTTTTTTATACGCCGCTAAAATTATCTCGATCTTTAATCCTCAAAGTTTTTAGTTATCCAAGGTTTTTTATCTTTTTTTATTATTTTATTTTATATATATATTTATTATTATAAATTTTTTTTACAATGTTTGGCTTTTCGATTTGTAGCATATTATTCCAAGATATATTTATTAATTTTTCCAAGAGCTATTTACAGTTGGTATAATTTTTGACACATTTATAAGGACGTTCAACCACCATACAGTCATTCTCAAATTGAGCCATAATAGATCTTAGTCATTGAGTTTAAGAAATATCTGATCTTTATATATATTCGTTTCATTTTCTTCTCTTTTATATTTATTTAATAATGAATATAATCTTACAACATACATATAAGGAATTTAAATGTACTCCTTTTCTCTGTATTTAACAAGAATATTTATGTTGACGTCTCCCACGGCTCGTTTTCCAAAAATGCGAGTGGGATTAAATGTCTTATGAAAAGAGTATTTTATACTATTTTTCCTTTTTTGTGCACTATCCTTTAAACAAATTATTTACTGTTAAACATTTTTAGAAACAATGCCAAAAGTGACAGCTGCATGGTCGCCATTTTTGTGTTTCAGTTTTGAGACGAGAACAGTTTCAAATTGGAGATAGCCATGACTCAGCATTACCAACTTTGTAGAAAAAAAACTAGTTTCTAAAAGAGCACCATTACGATATTACTTTATAGTCGAAAAAAAAAACACCTTTATAATCGCAAAATAGAAAAATATTTGTATCACCGTATGCAGTCTATAAATACATGTTAACGAGAGGAAACTATTTGTTAACTTAATTGTTACACGTATATATTTTATTTTTGCAATAAATATAATTTTAAAAAATAGGTAAAACTTAGTATTCAGAGTGCTTTATTTATTTAAAACATGACATTTATTGCATTGCATTACATAGTCCTGATTCTGCACAAATAACTATCAACCATCAATCGCTATCTTAGTATCATCCACAAGATTTCTATTTATAGAAACGCGCCTTGCTGCATCCCCGCCTTCAGTCAATGACCTCTTGGGCCGGGGTCCGACGACCCAATTTTCAGCAGAGGGTTGACCTGTTTTTCAGTACATTCAGCCAGAATGTATGACGTCATTGCCGTAGTCTGACGTCATAGATCAAAACAGAGTTGCCATGGCATCCTTAGCGCTTAATGAAGAGATGTTGGTGGTTATATAGGTAGGCTATTATTGAAAAGACAAAAAAAATATATAAATCAACATAGGCCTCTTAAAATCACTTTCCTATAAATAGTTACACCACAGATTCTTTTTATTCTTATTGTCTAGCTGGAACTATATATATATATATATATATATATATATATATATATATATATATATATATATATATATATATATAGATAAGACATGTCAACAAAGGGATGTATAATCTCATCTTAAGTAACAATAAAAATTAAAAAACTGTTACTTTTAAACACACTATCTTATTTGCATTTTAATCGATTGATGACTACATAGTAAATAGAAATAGTACATACAATAGGACATACATGTTTATAATAAACAAAGTACATTCGGAATATACTTTAATTACGTTAGAATGTTAAAAAGAATAACAGCATTCACCCTTTGCCCAGCAGATATCTTTCAGTTACAGAATAAAAAATTTCATTAAGTAGTAGCATTTTTATTTGTTTTTTAAAAGGTGCTATAGTTCAAACCTTTTTATTTTTTCTGGCAATAAGTTAAATAGTCTGCGATCTCAGCAATGACTAGTTTTTTAACATGTTTATGATTGTGTTTTCCAATACAAGCTGTGCGAAATGAAGTTGTCTTGATTTAGAAATATATAGACTTCCCTACAGGATGCCTTATATGACAAGTTAAAGATCAGTATCATGATTCTTTTTTGTAAAATCAGCACTCTGTTCAGGACCGGCGCACTTCCCCACACTGTCAAACCATAAGACATAACTGGGTATTCATTAGTGTAGTAGACAATTACTAAATTAGAAACAGTGAGTTTTTTAAAGATTTTATCACAAAAAAACATTTATTTATTCTCGAACAAACATCATCTATATGTAGGTTCCTCTCAGGGTTAGAATCTATGGTACCTCCTAAAAACTTTGAACTATGGCTACAGTCAGAGTCATATTTTGAAATAAAATATTTGGATTTATTGTTTTGTGCATTTTTGTCTTGAATTCCATAGACACAGTCTTTGATAGATATATTATAGGGTTGTGTTTATGCTGTTGTAAATATCACTGGAGTTAGAGTTATTTTTGTAATATATTTTACTTTTATGGTTAAAAAGTTACAGACAATTGAAAAATTTTAATTTCTCAATATTGTGGATATATTAACAGAAACTAAACAGAGCTAACATGCAGACTTTGAAGAAAAAAATATAATTTGATTGTTTTGATGGTAATATAATAATATCAAAAGCGATAAGAACGAAAACATATTATAAAGCACATAACAGGAAAAGTAATAAAACATATCTAATTAAAAGTTAATTGAGTATCTTGATTTGACACCTGTTGGTACCATAGCTATAAAGTTTGTTTTAACTGCTTTTACTGGAATGATATGATCTTTCAAAGCATTTTCACTTTTGCTAGGGTAACACGTGTTTTTTCGCATTTCTCGTCCTAGACAATCTCATCAGTGGCGGCTCGCGGGTGAAAAAGGAAGGGGTAGAATATTGTTTTACGACTTACCTAAATTTTGTATAGTAAATCAATTCTCCTATCCTTCATAGCAGCAAATTTATTTATAGCATCCTCATAAAATGGATGAGTTGCCCTAATCTCCTCCAGACATTCGTTTTGAATTGAAATGTTGCCTAGAGAAGTAAGTCTTTTTTGAGATATTGTATTTCTTAAATAAGTTTTTACGCGTTTGAGGCAAGAAAAACTTCTTTCCACTAAAGCACTTGTCGACTGTATTGTCAAAATAAGGGAAAACACTTTATATCCTTTGGTTAAAATATCTTTATTTTCATTAATTTTTTTCACTTGCTCTTGCAACGATATATTCCAATTACTGTCATTGGCAAAAATAAGACCAAGCTCATTTTTAAGTAGTTAACTTTTTGAAAATATTTTCTCATATAACTGTAACAAATTTTCAAACGGGCCAGTAGGAAAATTTAAACTATATTCGGAAAATTTAGCAGAATCTGCCAAACATAAAAATGTAAGTTTTTCAGAGTCTTGAAAGCTTAGTTTCATTTCCATTAAAATGTGGTCCAATATTTCATAAAAAAAGGTTCTATACTTAGCCATAATTTCTTCAGGTGAAAGCTTAGCAAGCTCATGTTTGTAATGATTTCTTTCCGTAATAGAATTTGCTTTATCAAACATGGTATTAAAAAAAATGTTCATTTCTCTTTTTACAGAGCGCCTCACGACGTTTTATATTGGATATGCAAAAATGAATATTAAACAATTTTTTTTGAGGAACGCAACTTGAACAGTCACATTTACTAACTTCGAATTTGAAGACCAACGAGTTTCTGTAATTGTTGGTATACGCCTCGTAGATGCAGATGTAAAAGCATAGGTTCGTTTGGCTGAGTGATGAAAAAATGAGGGAATACCACTAAGGCTTGCAAAAAAATTCGACATTTAGAAATATTTTTAAAACTTGCTGCATCAGGACAAATAGAGCCTGCGGCGCTTTTTCTTTTTTTTTGAAGGCCATTTAGATGGCCAGACATCACACTTGCGCGATGGTAACATTGCCCTAGTAATTTATGTTTATAGTCAAATTGGTCTAAAATTTGATCCAATAGAGAATATAAATTCTCCGGCGTTTTATCGGAGCTGACATTGTAAAATCCTAAGAATTTCTCCACTACTGAATCTTCTGAATTAACGTATTTTAAAATTATGAAGCACCGGGAGGTTTGCGTAATATCACTGGTGTCATCCACTTGCACAGAAAAAAACTGCGTGTTCATTATTTCATTTTTTACATTATCATTTAAATAATCAGAAATTCATTCAATTAAATTCAATTAATTATTAATTATTTCATTTTGAATATTTTTCGAGTCACCAGTAAAAACATTTTTAATTTTTTTGTGATAATCTTTTAGTTCTTGGGAACTTCTCGATATTATAAACCCAAAAGCTTTTTAAAATTCGCTCTATTTATTGACTCGTTGCTCTCATCATGGCCGCGAAAGACTAACTCTTGTTTTGCAAGGTACAAAACTGCGTCAATTACCAAGCACATAAATAGTCTATTTAATCGGACGTTTTCGTTAAAATGTATTTTATATAGTTTACATTTTCTTTTAAAGTGTCAGCTATAGTGCTTTGATTTTTTAGCATTAATTCGCATTTTAAATGCTCTGCCGAGTCTTCATGTTTATGTAAAGACCTTCATATATTTAACATACCTGCAAATCTTCCTTATTCCACACTGAATATTTATTGGAAACTAGTAAACAAGGCCAGCAAAACAATTTTTGTAATATTTGACTACTACATAACAATTTGTAAGCCAAAAACCAGGATGACGATTAAAACTCTGATCTCGTTCCTTCCATCGATTAAATGGAGTTTCCAACAAAATGCAAACTACATCCGTGATCGGATTCATCAACAATGTAAATTAATATACCCGACACCAAATAAAGCTGTAACAACCCCATAAATAAATATATCACAAAACAGTCAAGTAAACTGCAAAGGAACTAACCGGTTGCAGCGAAATCGGCGAAAATAAAAGTAAACAACCACCCCAAACTGAACGACACGTGGGTGTAGTGTACTGCGGTAGCAATTCACCGAGAGCGTTGTATGGCGCTGGTGAACATTAATCTTCCATGCGGTCGACGTTATCACGTGCGCGTTGTCATGGCAACGTAGTAGGAAAATCGTAAACTAAACATAGCACCTCCAGCAAAGTCGAAGCGGTTTGCGCCACTGTTATAGTTGTTATAATAAAGTTCGATTGAAAGTTTTAAAAAGACATGCCGCCAACGGTCAAGTAAAATATTTATTCGAGATGTACAGTTTATTTTTTGCCAATTAAGTGAATAAATGAATTTAAGTTTTTAAATTTTAAGAGATATATAATAAATATAGTTAGATGTTTGCATGTTTATTTTTCCTGGTGAAGTAGCACTTCACCTACTTCACCTGAATTCAGAGAAGCGAGCTTAGTTTAAATATTGAGCCTTTCATTGATTTTTTATTTTTAATTATTTCTTCTAAACACGTGAACTTGATGTCGAATCACGAAGCAAATCTGAAAGATTTAACTAATACTTTTTTAAGAATGAAATGCGATTTCGCAAAAAATGTCAGGTGTCAAGAGGTCATAAGAACAAGGGGAAAACCAACCCGCTAATTGTGTTAATGATTACTTTCCTTATATATATATATATATATATATATATATATATATATATATATATATATATATATATATATATATATATATATATATATATATATATATATATATATATATATATATATATATATATATATATATATATATATATATATATATATATATATATATGTATATATAATGTGTTTTCATTCCGGGTGTACATCCATTCACTACTGTCGTTCTGAAAAAACAGTTTTGCTGACGTTTCGCCAAAATCACATTTTGCATTTTCGAAGCTTTCTTTCTCGCGTCCGAATAGAGGCTGAAGTGTTGGTGACTGCGACGCGTCCTTTTATACCCCCACTCGGGGCCGAAGGTTATATCTGCGCAGGCGTTGGTCGTTATTTATGTTTTCCGGATGGTGCTGTTGTTGTTGCGCTAATTGCGCTTGAGTTTTTGCGATTTTAGATTTGTCTATTATTGTCTTCCATACTGTTGGTAGTTTTAATGATTCGTCCCTTTTATTTAAACCACCTTGCTTTTCAATTTCTATGGCTTCTCGGATTATTCTGGTCTTATAATGTTCTATATTGGCAATCTCCCTACACCCATCGAAATTTATTTTATGGCCGGTTTCCTGATGATGTAGGAATAAAGCTGAGGTTGTTTGTTTATTTCTGATGCTGAGTTTATGCTCTTCCACTCTTGCTGATATTCGCCTGTTAGTTTGCCCTACGTACAACTATATGTATATATATATATATATATATATATATATATATATATATATATATATATATGTATGTATATATGCATATATATATATATATATATATATATATATATATATATATATATATATATATATATATATATATATATATGTATATATATATGCATATATATATATATATATATATATATATATATATATATATATATATATATATATATATATATATATATATATATATATATATATATATATATATATATATATGACTTTTGATAAAATAAAATTTGAAATGCATTCTACTATATAACTAACTGTAGCTTCCTTGGATTTTACAATCAGAAATAGACCACACTTTAAACTATAAAACACGTAAATTCTATAGAATACTCGAAACAAAATTACTTAACTAGATAAAAAATAAGCTATTGTCCTCTTATAATAACTAAGGATGGCATAATTATAATAAAATATTGGCTCCCTAATTTATTTATTATTACATTATACACAATTTATTCATAAATTCATTTCCATTTCGAGTATTTAAAACTTCACATCTGCAAGGTTTATAAAACTAATCTTCGCAAGATTATTTAGCACCCTACACGCACATTTTTAAATATCTCCATTTTTTTTTCTAAACTTCATAAACCCCAGTAAGGATCTAATTCGCAGTGCGCCATTTTAAAGAGCTTTTAAATGATTATTTTTTTTCGGGGTTCTTTTAGTTCATTATTTACTAAACTTGGCACTATTAAACCTAATTGGTTTATTAATGGCAAGAAAGTATTGCCATCGTGTTTGTGAAATTTAAGTCATAATTTCTAATTTCTGTAAATTATTGTTCTCTGGAATGGTAAGGTAATTGGCCGCGTAAAATTTAATTTCGTAAAACCCACCAGATATTAAACGATCAAATAGGCCGTGTACCTTGTTTTTGCTGCTATAAAATGCCATATTTAACCAATACGCCAAAGCGGCTCATATTTTAAAACAAGTTGATAAGTGAGTGACAAAACGGCCTTTTTGAAGTAAAAACAATTGAAACCAAAGCTTTCTATTATTTTTACTGTACTTAAGCCAGAGCGGATAAATTTTCCACGTTTTCTCAAAATTATGGGACAATGGTTACAGTGAGCATAGACAAACCATATATTTTTGGAATGAGAAGAAAAAGCTGTTCTCAATAAACTAAAAACATACAGGGTGTTCCGTTTAAAATAACAAAGCTGATGCTCATTTTCCCAATTTTCGATGTTCATATGTTTTTTTTGATAACAAATTCTGACGATTCAAACTAGACAGGCGTCCGTCAAACTTTTTCCGCCAAATTGTCTGATCCTACCTGGTACTATTATAGTTTAAAAAAAATAACACGTTGAATGATAGGATTGAGCAAAATTGATATTTTTTAAATTTAAAATTAACATGTTTTAAAAAAGTTTATGATACAGTTGTTTTTATGAAATAGGTGATTTGGTCTCCCAAAGACAACTTAGGAGAAATGTTGCAAGAATATGCTTTTACGGAGGTATTTTATAAATTGCTTAAATTCTAGAAGGCTTCGAATTTCAAGCATGGCATTACTATTCGTGTATGCGCGTCCTGGTTGTGTCCAAGCACCAATTCTTTAGTCGTGTTGGGCTTAAGCTTTGATGTGTCTGTTGGGCTTTTAGTTTTATTTTCCAGGTAAATGTTTAGTAAACTTTCCAGAGACGTTAAATTTGGTTGGATTGCCACAACTAGATATTTCACTTTCAATGAGAAGTTTAGTTCGGGGTTTAACCCTTATTGGCTCCGTTGGCTTTTTCTAACGAAGAGGAATAGAGCATCTTCTCGCCGGAAACTCCCTAAAATTGTCTAGTATGCAATAAACAATATCATCTACATAACCAATTAACCCCGTTTAGTTGAAATGGCAAAACATATATCTAGGAATAATTTTCCCATAGTAATATTAACTAATTAATTAATATAAACCCGACACTAATTTTTGTTAAATATCCAGACTTGGCGGTTTCTGCCAATCACGTTCGATATCTATAAACACACCCAAAGTTAACTCTTTATTGTGCATTAATTATTTAATCCGGCTCGGGTGAAAGACGCTGCCTGTGATGTAATGTTACAATATGACGAGGTGTTGCTATTATATCCTTGAAATGTAGCTCACATGCACAATGCCTGGTAGCGTTGATTGAAGGCCTTCAATCAACGCTGGTAGTTTAAAATGTGAGAAGCTCTTAATTCTTGGTTATGTTATCTCGCAACCTGCCAACCCCGGTCTAACGATTTATGTTTATCTATTTGCTGCTGTGACAGTTCTGGGGAAATTGATCCGCAAGAATTTATTTTCTCCTATAGAGTTTTTTGAACGTCAAACTTTAAAAAAAATCCTGGGAAAATTATTGTTTTATTTTGTCTATTTATTTACTTTTTAACTATTTTTTAGCGGAAATGTTCACAAACTATTTTTTTTGTTTTCTGTAAAGCCTCCTCAAGGCGGTAACTAAAAAATATCTCCAAAATATTTATTTTATTTACTTATTATTTTTTAACTGAAACGTGATACGTTCACAACGTATTTTTGAATTCTAAAAATGATTTCTATATTGACTCGATAATAAATATTAATTTTTTGAATAACGCAAACTTTTTTGCAAAGTTAAATAATAAAAAAACGTGAGGTTTTCGACCACAAAATGCAAGTTTTTTTTATTATTATGTTGGAAAGGATCAATCAATTAAAGCAACCCCTACTATTGAAATTAAAAAAAAACAGTTTTACAATAATAATGTGTTGTGTCTTAAAATATTATTAATTTCTCAAATAAAAAATATATCTTAACTTTTATGTTGTCGACATGTTTTACCCTCTTAAGCCTGGTTATAGAATGGAAACGTTGGCGTCTTGCGTCGCCGTTTGCGCTGTCCTTGAAGTTTACTTAACGTAAAGCAATGGGTACCGATATATTTTTGACGCCATCTGTTTGAGTTTCCACTAGTCGTCGAAAAGATGGCGATCTTTAACTTTGACGGAAGCGGCTAGCGTAAATGAGCGTTTGGGTTAAGCTGTAACCAATGAAATTGCTGAATTTTAGAAGGCCTTTCAAACGTCAAATAAATTTTATATTAATAAATACACATAACATCCTCGCCCATTTAAAAACTGTTTGGGGTCGTTGTCTTTAATTTTAAGAAAGTACTGGTAGGAGCTTTGAGTATTTCTATCCCAATTATTAGGCTAAATTCACCACCTTCTTGCGGCCGTCTTTTTAACAAGTTAACAGCTGAGGCACACATTAATATGTTCACAATAGTCTTTACTAGGCATCATTACTATGATTTTGATTAAAAATTAAAAAAACGTATATAAACTTAAAAATAAACAAGGCAAAATTGTATTACACAAAAATGCGATAAATACAAGCATAAAAGTAAAGTTAGTTCCACAGGCGACGCAAAGCGCAAACGTTTTCGATCTATAAGACGGGCTAAGAACCAGCGTAAACGCTTAGCTCAAACGGACGACGCAAGACTCAAATTTTTTCATTCTGTAACCCAGGCTTTAGAATCACCCTCCTGTAGATGAAAAAAAAATGTATAACCAAACCTGCAAACAATTTTTCGGCTTCGGATGAAAAAAAAATGTAAATGTATGTCTTGTAGAAAAAGATGTTTTTTTTTTAATATTTAATCATCTTTATCCCAGGATGTACCGATACAACTTTACGAAGGGTCAAAGAATGGCATACATAATTCATGCAAAATACAATTCAAAAAATGCACCACTAACCCTGAACGAGTTGATTTTCAGACCAGGCTCTAGAACAAGTAAAGAGTTTTCTTTACGTATTTACCTGATTTGCCTAGGATCAACGGTTCATATGCTACAGGGCCAAATGAAAACAAAATTGCAATTTTATTTCTAAATGGCTCGCTCTGCATAAACTCGAGAGTTATTTTGGCGATGTGGTTTTTCAATATCTAGCGAGAGATTTGGGATCCCATAAAATTTCCACTCCTCGTTATTTTTTTCAAAAAAAAGAGTGAAATATCGGAAAAAATGGTTTTTTTTTAGATTTTCTGGAGGAACCTGTATTTTAAATCATCGTGGTTTAGAAAAGAGAGCCCATATCGGATGCCACTGCCGCCTTATTATAAGTCCCACCAAAATCGCGATTTTACCAAAAGAAGCGGCCATTTCTACGATAGACTCCATAGAAGCATATTTCTCCGACGTACCCTTACCGAGTTGGAACACTACGAAGGTCAAAAATCACAGATTTCAAAAATTTCCGGTCCAAAATGTGAAATGTACGGACAGTCGATACCGTTAGATGGATCCCAACCGAGTTAGTACCAGGTTAAAATTAAAATAGAAGTAGGACAGTGACTGTTAAATATGAATGCAAAAATGTGACGTCACGACACTTTTTTAAATTTTTTCATTACATATGCATAAATGCATAATTTTTATTTTAAAATTTTTTAAAGTTTTATATTCAGATATATTATACTAAATTTATATGTAGTAAAAACTTTAAAACAGACAATATCACGACTTGAAGCGAAGACAGATCATCGGAGTGTAGTCAAACTTAACCCAAGAAACCAATTGCTGATCATTGGCGGTGCTTGTCCAAAGGGTACTGCTGGGATGTTCAAGACCGAAACGGGTAATTCCTTCGACATTAACTGCCAATCTGCAAATAACTTATTTTTCCACGACTTGACCAGCCAATGTAAACAGCTGTGCAGAAACTTTGGTGAGAATGACTAGGTAATCTTTTTCACTCTTACTTCAAATCCGGTTAATTGACGGCCCATTACCAACAATGACATAGCTTGCTTATTGGCAGTTTCAGCAAACACCAATTTAATCGTCATTGGTTCGGGATTCTATAGTCACAGGCCGGTTCTTAACGACTTTATCCAAGATCAAAACGCACTGATCAATAAATGTCTGCAAATAAAAAAGGACACTTTCGTACCAGTTACTTGCACGTCAACGAATGGTGTTCTACTTCACGAGGCAAGGAGAGTATTTGTAAAATACCTAATTAAAAATTAAATTCCCCAAATAACAACAAGCAGAATTTTTACCCATCCTCAGAGGCCAGCAAGCAACACGTAAGACCAGCAAGACCCTCCTATCCTTCTATCTTCTTCGTACCAAAATAAACGACCTGGCAGTTTGGGCATCTAACTACGGCTTTATAGCCATAAAGAAGACGTGGCTCAATGCCTCCCTTCATAGCAAAGAAATATTCAACTCGGACTACTCTGTACGGGGTGGCCAACTAAGAATGGACGCCGGCCATAACTCGCTAACCGTTAATCATATAACTTGGGGGAAAAAAAATTATTAGCTAAATCGACTAAGAGAAATCGCTGGAAAATATTTTGAAGTTCCGCATATGGCCGCTAGGGGGCGCAACTGTTATGGTCAATCAGAAAAAGGGCTGTTTCTTAAAAAATATTCATGTAAAGGTATATTATAAATACTGCCATCGTAAAGAGTAGAAAAATTGTGATTTTTTTGTTAAGGATATTTTGCTCTATCTCGTAAAATGTAGTGGTGGGGGAAGGTCAAACATGTTTTTATTTAAATGTCAATAACTCCGTTATAAGTCAACGGAATTAAACAAACTAGGTCTCGTTTAAAAGAGCCCATTTTAACTAACAATCTGATGTAAAAAAAAATCCGATTTGATTTCGCCGTGGTAACTAGAGGGCGCTGATTGACATCACAACAATTATTACGCATTATTTTGAAAATTTTAAATAGCACGCTATATCTCTTTTAACACAGTTTAATAGAGGAGGAAATTCTCAATAAGTCAGTGCAAATTTCAGCTTCCTAACTTTTTTCAAACCGGAAATATAAATAAAACAAATATTAGGGCGCTGGATACGCAACATCTCCCTAATCTGTATGGACATAGCCTACATCACAATAATTCAGTAATAATACCACAGATAATATTCAACGCAAATCGCTAAAAATTATACTAATGTTCTGAAATAACCACCAGGTGGCGCAGTAGACGTTAATAAGCATAGTTTTACTCGCAATTTTACTTTTCTCTATATTTTTTTGTAGTTTACTCTATTTTCAGTAAGTTAGATATTATAAGGTAATAAATAAGAAAAATCCTAATATATTCGACCGTTGCAAATCTCCGTCTTTCTTAAAATCGACAATTTATGCACAAGAATAACAATAAACTAAAAACATAGATAAATAATAATTCCTTAGCAATTTTCTGCTACATCAAGCAAAAAAAATAGTAGGCTGTGAAAACAAAATTGAAAGTAATACGTCAAAAAATAAACAATAGTATTGCTATCATTTCGCGTTTTTGTCCGAGATTTTCGTGTTTTTTGAGTTTTACTAGTTGCTGTTGTTCATGTTATTGTTGTAGTTCGTATTTTTCTTGTTCAAGATTTGTTATTGTTCGTGTTGCGTTGTGTTAAGAACAAAATGATTTATACAAATCAAGAACTATTCGACATGATAGGTGTTTATTTTGAATGTTTGAGAAATGCTACGGTTGCTGCAAGAGTATATGCGCAGGAATATCCGCAGAGACGCCACCCAAGTAAAAAGGTTTTTCTTCGAGTGATCCAACGTTTGCGAACCACTGGAAACGTGCATATTCCCGTATACCGCAGACAACGCAGAGGACGCACCGAAGAGAATGTAATTAATGTGCTAGCGTATATCGAGTTTAATCCTCAACTAAGTACTCGAATTATTGCGCTAGACCTAGGAGTAACGCGAACCACTGTTCAAAATATACTCAAAGAGCACAGGTAAGCAACGACATTGCAAATATAAACTGGACATATTTTTTAACAAAAGTCACGCGATTCTGATGTCACATAGGTCTTTAAGCCTAGAAAACCAATAATTTCCTGGAACATCAATTAAATATCTTCATCTTGTTTTAGGTTACATCCATATCACTTAGTGCTGCATCAGGAATTGACTGCAGCAGATTTTGATCACAGACTAAACCATTGTCACTGGCTTTTGGGTGTAATGAGGGAAGATCGGCAATTTCTGAGGCGAATATTGTGGACCGATGAGACTACCTTCCAGAGCGATGGACGTGTCAATCTTCACAATACACATTATTGGTCCAGAACAAATCCACATTGGATGCGCGAAGTCCAGCACCAAGGCCGTTGGTCTGTAAATTGTTGGGCAGGGATTTTAGGCGGACGAATTATCGGACCATTTTTTTTCGATAATCCATTGAATGGTGAGAGATATCTAAGATTTTTAAGGGAGGAATTGCCGATTTTGTTGGAGGACGTACCTCTGAAAGTCCGACAACGATTGGTATACCAGCACGATGGTTGTCCAGCGCACTTCGCCGTCAACGTTCGGGAATTTTTAGATGCCCACTATCCTGGCCGATGGATAGGGCGAGGCGGCACCCTTCCATGGCCAGCTAGGTCACCCGACCTAACGTGTTTAGATTTTTATTTATGGGGTCGAGTGAAAGATTTAGTTTTTGCCACCAGACCCACTACACGGGAAAATATGATTCAGCGAATAAGAGACTGTATAAATACTATTTCAGTTGCTGAACTGGAGGCTGCAGTTTTATCCACGCGAGATAGGATGCATAAGTGCATCGAAAACGATGGCCGACAATTTGAACATTTAGGGCGGCATTAATTGAATTATATTTTTATTATCGTTTCTTTCACACGTTCCATTTAAATGGCTTTCATTTCCCATTATAATGAAAATTTAATATTGCACTTATTGACTCCTACTGCGCCACCTGGTGGTTATTTCAGAACATTAGTATAATTTTTAGCGATTTGCGTTGAATATTATCTGTGGTATTATTACTGAATTATTGTGATGTAGGCTATGTCCATACAGATTAGGGAGATGTTGCGTACCCAGCGCCCTAATATTTGTTTTATTTATATTTCCGGTTTGAAAAAAGTTAGGAAGCTGAAATTTGCACTGACTTATTGAGAATTTCCTCCTCTATTAAATTGTGTTAAAAGAGATATAGCATGCTATTTAAAATTTTCAAAATAATGCGTAATAATTGTTGTGATGTCAATCAGCGCCCTCTAGTTACCACGGCGAAATCAAATCGGATTTTTTTTTACATCAGATTATTAGTTAAGATGGGCTCTTTTAAACGAGACCTAGTTTGTTCAATTCCGTTGACTTATAACGGAGTTATTGACATTTAAATAAAAACATGTTTGACCTTCCCCCACCACTACATTTTACGAGATAGAGCAAAATATCCTTAACAAAAAAATCACAATTTTTCTACTCTTTACGATGGCAGTATTTATAATATACCTTTACATGAATATTTTTTAAGAAACAGCCCTTTTTCTGATTGACCCTAACAGTTGCGCCCCCTAGCGGCCATATGCGGAACTTCAAAATATTTTCCAGCGATTTCTCTTAGTCGATTTAGTTAATAATTTTTTTCCCCCAAGTTATATGATTAACGGTTAGCGAGTTATGGCCGGCGTCCATTCTTAGTTGGCCACCCGGTACACAGGTCTGACAGGCCGTATGAAACACTGAACTGCTCGAGCAACTTATAGCAGTGAACTCCAATTATCAATCTGCCTCAATTCCGGGCATCGACGACGCAAACTTTGAGGACTCTTGGGTTTCAATCAAAGTGAATAACCAAGCTCTTGTTCTGGGTTGCGCCTACTTCAACCCTAACTCCCCTTCTGCGTCGTACAAAAATTTCATAAAGAAACTGGAAAACATTAGATTGAAATAAAAACAAGCTAAACTAATTATAGCAGGCGATTTTAATTTGTGTAGAATAAACTGGATTGAAGTAGACAGCGTTCTAATCCCCGACGATCCATCATCAGAGGCGGCAGATACCCTAATTACCGGGATGTTTTCTAACGAACTTCAAAAAATAAATCACACGACGAACGAGTTTGGAAGGTATTTTGACTTGGTTTTTTCTGACGACTTCTCAGATTTGGACGTGCAGCCGGCTGACCTGCCTCTTAGCAACTTGGTACAGCATCACTTACCACTGGAAATTACTTTCTCACTAACGACTGGATATTGACATCGAAAGCTTCTATGATTTTTATAAAGCTGACTATATCAAATTGAATGACTATCTTATGAATGCTGATTGGCGTTGGTTGAATGAATGAACTGACGTCGACCTTGTCGTCCGAGGTCTTTATGACACATTGCTCGGAGCGATTGAGAAATATATTCCCATAAAGCGCAAAAAGAAAAAGAAATACCCAAGATGGTATAACCATGAAACAATAAAACTTATTAAGATGAGGAATGGGGCATACGCTAGATACAAACGATCCAGACCTCGGAACGATTACCTGCACTATTTCAGAATGAGGAGGGAATCAAAGCGCTCAATTGAGCTCAGCTACCTATTGTATGTTTCAAACATCGAACAGCTAGTTCCCAACAATGTCAAACACTTTTGGTCCTACGTGAATTCTGTCAAAAGAGTCCAAGGCTCGCCAAGAAGCTTGATATGCAACAACCAGCCTGCTACTACAACTGAGGAAATCGCTAAATCGTTTGCCGATCACTTTACGAGTTGCTACACGGCCTATGAGATTGATGAATGCCATCCGGTGGTTGAGACCCAATGTGTCACATTGTCTCGTCACTCCCCCACATCGGATGAAGCACTCCAAAAACTAAATGCCCTGGACACAGCGAAAAGTGCTGGACTGATGGAATATCTCCCATATTTCTCAGAAATTGCAGCTCCTCACTTGCTGAACCATTAGGGGTAATTTACCAATTATCTTTAGACCAAGAGAAATTTCCAAAGAGATGGAAACATATCTGGGTCACCCCAATATTCAAATCCGGCAACAAAAATATTGTCAGTAACTACCGGGGTATTTCGCTACTACCAATAATGGCCAAGGTGTTCGAATCAGTGGTAACAGACGAGTTGTTCGCACTAACTATGGTACCCAGCGCTAAGCGATAGGCTCATGAAGAACT
This sequence comes from Kuschelorhynchus macadamiae, assembly GCA_030620095.1. NCBI lineage: Eukaryota > Metazoa > Arthropoda > Insecta > Coleoptera > Curculionidae > Kuschelorhynchus > Kuschelorhynchus macadamiae. Next base: position 382,201 of record JAUTXW010004335.1, read on the forward strand.
GCAATGAAAATTTTATTCATACCGAGTTATTCAATCTCAGCCTGAATAGTCTGAAAAATGCAGTTAGAATGAACGAACCTAGCTTACTCTTGTTACAGTTTTTCTTTCATTCATTGTTATGGTGTGTACGTTTCTGCATAATGTAATGTGATTAAGTTCGATTAATATCTTTATTCCCGCTTTAATTTATGTTAGGAGGTTATTTTTAATCTCTATAAGTACTTATTGTGAATAAATAAACAAAGCGCGTGAAAAATGTGATAATTATTTAAAAAATGTGATTGAAACAAAGCAAATTGATACATATGCGAGTTTCATGTTTTAAGCTTAAAGCGTCAACTTTAATTATTAACTAAAAGACATAAAGTACTTAAAAATATCTTTTTGTCACGGAAATGAAGAAAGATCATAAGATAAAATTCATTTCAATTTTCAAATGTTACTGGAATTGTTTCAAATATCAGGTTAACCAACATAAAAATATAAAATGACAAAATATTTCATAAACAATCGTGGGGTCTTTCCGTGGTGTATTTTTTCCGCTATTAAAGCAACTTTTTTTGATATAATACAACAAGTAAATGAAATAATTTGATTTCGGATTCGTGATTAACGGACGAAAATCTACCGGTGTACTAAAAATCACTAAAATCGGCATTGGTAAGTGTAAGCAAATAATTAAGTTAAAAAAGATAAAGAATAAATAAATAAAATAAAAATTGGGAGTCTCCTGGGAGAATTTTTTTAATTACCTTATTAATGAAGCTTTATAGAAACCAAAAAAAAACATTTTGTGAATATATCACATTTCAGCTAAAAAGAAGTTGAAATGTAAATATATCCATTCAAATGACTTTATAGAAATCAAAAAAAGTATGTTTAAGATTTTCGGTTAAGTAAAAGGTAATAAATAAATAAATAAAATATAAATTGAGAGTTTCCGAATTTAAAAGAATTTATAGAAGTCAAAAAAAAATTGTGAATATATCACATTTCAGCTTGCCCCAAATGGGATGGTTTTTATTATTATTTTATTATTATTAAACAAAACGAATTTGAATATAGCCAGTCAAATTGCTCGAATTTTCATTTCTGGCTTTATAAATTTAAATGATTGAAATACTTTTGAGATAATCAAGAATTTTAAAATGGCGTTTCTCAAAATGAACATGAAATTGTTTCTGAGAAAAGAATATTTCAAATTCGGATAGTGTATTTTACTTTAAAGCGACGAAGAACTAAAGATGTCGAGTGAAGAAAAGTAGAAAAAGCTTTCTGAATATTAAAACTAGCTTTAAAAAAGAAAACGTTAAAATGACTTGGAAAGAAGCAATTTGAAAATTACTGTAACAGTTTGTGTATGTCTATGAATCTCGGCATTAATATATTTTATATATCTAATAGTTTGTTCCATAATAAAAATATGTTAATTATTCATGCATTTTTGCGTAGAAACAGATCGGCCTTTTTATTAAAAAAAAAGTGTAAAGCTAAAATGTCTGAGGTGTACCCTATAAAGGCACAACACAGTTTGCACGAGGGCACCAATTTGGGTATTAAGGGAGCTTTATAGAAACAAAAAAAAACATTTTGTGAATATATCACATTTCAGCTAAAAAGAAGTTGAGATGTAAATATATCCATTCAAAAGATTTTATAGAAGTCAAAAAAAGTATGTTTAAGATTTTCGGTTAAGTAAAAGGTAAAAAATAAATAAAATATAAATTGGGAGTTTCCGCATTTAAAAGGATTTATAGAAGTCAAAAAAAAATTGTGAATATATCACATTTCAGCTTGCCCCAAATCGGTGTGGGTTGCTTTTTATTATTATTAAACACAACGAATTTGAATATAGCCAGTCAAATTGCTCGAATTTTCATTTCTGGCTTTATAAATTTAAAAGATTGAAATATTTTTGAGATAATCAAGAATTTTAAAATGGCGTTTCTCAAAATGAACATGAAATTGTTTCTGAGAAAAGAATATTTCAAATTCGGATAGTGTTTTTTACTTTTAAACGACGAAGGACTAAAGGTGTCGAGTGAAGAAAAGTAGAAAAAGCTTTCTAAATATTAAAACTAGTTTTAAAAAAGAAAACGTTAAAATGACTTGGAAAGAAGCAATTTGAAAATTACTGTAACAGTTTGTGTATGGCTATCAATCTCGGCATTAATATATTTTATATACCTAATAATTTGTTCCATATTAAAAATATGTTAATTATTCATGCATTTTTACGTAGAAACGACCTTTTTAATAAAAAAAAGTGTAAAGCTAAAATGTTTGAGGTGTAACCTATAAAGGCACAACACAGTTTGCACGAGGGCACAATTTGAAATGGCGCGGCCATGTGACTGTTATCGTTGTTGTCCTCACTGTACATTGCATTAGCTTTACACTTCACCATAAGTTTCTAGTTTGCAGTAAGTAAACATAGGCTAATGATGGATTCCGAAATGATCTATCCGACGCATCAACACTTTTCTTCTCGTTCATATTATATCTATAGTAGAGAGAAAAAGTGCTAATGGAGCAATTGGTGTGGCGGCATGTACACATTCTACCTTCAGACCCATCAAGTCGGATATTCAAATGTGATGTAGTGACTGGATTTTGATATTAATCTCCTCGGTCAGTCTGCTGCTGGAATACTGAAAATTAAATTATATGTCATATCTATTTAACTGCGGTATCTTACCTAAACCTACTACTACCGTAATCTAAATTGATATTTTTATCTCAACATGAAAAAATGGATTGCCTGATTCAAAACAATTTAACAGTAAAGAAGATAAACCAAAAAATTAGATAGTTTAAGTTATAACTACAGCATTCATAAAATGTAAATGCCGAAAAGTGAAACAAAATAATATAAAATATCCTAATACTGTTAATTTTTAAAACGCTTCTTTTTAAAAATGCAAAATTAAACAGCAACAATATTACCATCGTATCTCTTTCACTCTGTATTAGAACTAGTCAGTTAATAATACTTCTGCGCTTGAAATATGTACTAACATATCAATATCTGGAATGTTTCGAGCATCGCGTACGTAATGCCTTTCGAGGTAAAATACTGTCTATTCCTAAGAACATGAAGAAAAACGTGACACTGTATATTTTATAGGCGCAAATATCCATATATGTCGGTTTTGATAAAGTATAATATTGAAATATGTTGGTGCATATCTAAAAACTATATTGGCAATAATTGGTTTTATTAAAAGTCCAATGATATACAGAGTAGTCAAAAAAAATGAAAAACATTGATAAGAGTAAAGCACCCCTGAGTTTTAAAAATATGGTGACATGTTATTAAAAATAATTCAAAAAGAAAACCTATATCCAGATATGAAATCATATCAGTTAATTTTGAAAATCTCCATACTACTTAGTTTTTCTCAGTAAGAATAACCGTATATTAATTTTAAGCTAAATAGAAGTAACCCGTACAACTCAACATTTCAAGTAATTTAATTTATTTATTTTATATGTTTTTAAATAGCGAGTTTGCTTAACATGTTACGAATACTTTCAAGGCTGGAGTCAAATGAGACATCGTGATGATTGGATTTAGACCGTGTCAACATTGGACTTACATTCCGACGTTTCACCTGCGAATGCACGAGACATCTTCACTGCATTAGGTCAAAACACTGAATTATTCAGTGATCACGTGCAAAGAAGATCTCTGAAGATGCCTCGTGCAATCGCAGGGGAAACGTCAGAAAGTAATTCCAATATGACACGTTCTAAGTCCAAGAATCATGATTTCTTAAGCAATTTTGCTTGTTGCAAGGATTTTATTAATCTTCAAAATTATAGGAAGTAATTTAACGTACCTCCAAAAAACTTTAAATTTAAAATATTAGTATTTTAATGTTGCGTGTAAATACTTATACAATATAAGTATTTTAAATATTTTGTCACAGAATATTCAGTTGAGCCGGTAGCAGGCCGAGGAAAATTTTAAATTCAACTGTACATCTATATTGTTTAGAAATATTTCTAATCAACAGCAAAAGTTATGGTACGAGCGAGGATCGAACCCGCACCCCTGGATCATTAGTCCATTGCTCTAACCAATTGCGCTATCGTACCACTGATGAGCAATTCGTTACAACTTGTACATATTCAAACCCATCAGTATCATAACCATTATTGAACCTGCCAAATATTCTAATCTTATGGCGCGGCGTTCCTGATTGGACGTCAAATCTGACATCGCTATTAGGTACCGTCCATATTAGTAAATTTACAATTTTTACGTTATGCCCATGTAAGCCAAATTTTGAATAGAAGTATTTTATCAGTTTATTTTTTAAACTGTTAAATATTTTTTAGAAATATTTATAATCAACAGCAACAAGCTTTCAAGTAACAGCGATAACTGCTGAAGCTTTTTCCGCGTGATACATGTTCACTTAATTTAGAAATTCTTCTCTTCACTTATACAAAACACGATGGTCAATATGACGAAAGATTATGAATCAACTTTTGTTTGAAAAAATTATCTTAGAAAAAGTCCGATTTTGATTTTGGGACATTTAAATTTGTCAAAAAAAAATAAAGAAAAAGAAAGAAAGAAGAAGAAGAAGAAAGAAGAAGAAAGAAAAGAAGAAAAGAAAGAAAGAAAAATCAAAACAACTCATTCAGAAGTAGGCATTTAAAGGTTTCCAGTGATACTAATACTGATACTAAATCGAGAATTCCTAGAAAGTAATAAAATTGGCAAGAATAAATTTCTGATTTACCACATCAAGAACGGTTTAAATAATTTAATAGTATGATTCTAGACACGCTACGGAAGAGAACACCATACTAACAAAGTGACTAAATACTTTTTTATTAAAATAAGTAAAACCGTAAAAATATTAAACAAAAATTTTTTTACCATATTTTGGAAAGTTTACAGGTAAAAAGTAATTTATAAATAAATAAAACTAACTAATTATATTATATGTTCTAGCCGCGGATTCCTCTATTCAACATAAAAAAATTATAAATAAAATATATTTGAACTATAAAATACTCTTGACAATATGGCGAATCAAATATATCGCAGATAGCGAAATTCTGATTTCTCACGAATTCAAGAGAATTTGTGCATATATAAGGCCAGTGTATATTTCTGGTTTTATATGCGTTTCTATATGCAACTTCCCTCGTTATGATTTTTTTCCATTTGTTAGGAATAGTGAAGTGTGACCCAACTTAGTTCAGTACATAATCACAGTATATATGTGTTACATATACTGCCTTTTCAAACATTTTCATTGGGCACCATTTTATTGGATTCCTACCAATATTTTACCAATTTCTTTCTACCTAAGCTACACTTGGAGCATAATTTAAAATAAATTAAATAAGTGGTTTTTACTTTGACACGTACTACCATTTTGTTACGTCATGTTGTACTCGTACCAGTTTATCCTATTTTCACGTTACAAAAATCTTGTTCAGTTGATTTTTCTGCAAAATTTAAAGTCAACTGAACAAGATTTTTTACCTTGATTTTTTAAAAATTTTATTTGGCAGCCATTTTGTTTCGTTCTCTTAAATTAGTACCACAACTCTTCATTTACCTCTATATCACAATTAATTCTTGCACAAAAACTGAAATTAATTTAATAAATAATATTGTCAGGCTGATTTTTTAAATTTTTTATTAGTCCGCTACTTTGTTTTGCTATCTTGGATTCATATGAAAATGTTACCAGTTCATTCTTATGTAACGTTTGATATTTGTGCAAAATTTGAGGTTAATTGGATAATTAGGTTATTCAGTAATAATAATTTTAACTTTCTCTATGGTTTTCGTTAACGATCCTCTTGTTGTTATGTTAGAGTGGTGTATCGTTTGGGGTTAGGAACCAGTAAAAAAACAAAAGGCTTTCTTTAAATAGGCGACGTTTCGTAACTTTGTTGTTGCGTCCTCAGAGTTTGATGCAGGATATAGAATCTATATATGTGTCCTGAGGATGCAACAATAAAGTTGTTTCGCCATATTGAATTGTTACCAAAATGTCATTCCCATATGACCCATAACATTGAACCAATATTTGAAGTCAATCAAGTAAGTAGTTTTTTAGTTAAACCGCGACCAAACAGGCAAACAGACAGACAGACCGACAGAATTGAGAAAATATGTGTTTAGTCATCTAGGGACCCCGAAAATTGAAGGTCTGAAAACATCTCGGCGAGTGATTTTTCCACGATTACAATACTTCACTTTTACAACCGAAGTAAAAAGGTCATCCATAATTTTCCTTGGGCTCCCTTACACATTATCGCCGAGCCCCGTAGCATCAATAGGCATGGCGGGGGTCTAGTTAACCCACTCTTTACTACTTCTAGTGAATAATGAAAACTAGGATAGAAATGTGCAAACCGCTTTAAGTTATGTGTTTAGATTCCTTGTCTACATACATTTAATTTGCTAAAACTACATAACAATCCCTACAACTTATCTAATTTTTCTAACTCTTGAAATATTGGAATTATCTTTTCGTCCAAAATATAATCCTGTGGTTAAAATTAATTTCATTTACAGGCTTAATGATGAAGGAACTAACGGAAGCCACTTATTGTCGTTCTTCTAGACAAGCGGAAGGAGTAGCGGCGCCGGCGTACATTGGCGGGGCACAGTAATACAAGAGTAATGGCATATATAACACTCGAAGGGGAACATTTAGAAGCTATCGCAGCATGCGAAAACGACCGTAGGAGTCCAGACATCATCTTAAACTAGAAGGACACCTGTACACCAAAGTACTTCACGCGAGAAGAAGAACAAGTTACCCTCTACTTACAAGACCACATCGGTATCGTATTGCTGGAAAACAGGAGTCTGCTGGGCATGCCTAGTGGAGAATAACAAAATGGAGTAGCTGTGTAAGTAAATATCAGTTTAATATGCACTTTTCTGATGGTGTTTCGGTACGGATAAAGATAATAAAACAGAAAGAGGAGATATAGAGGTTTGTGTATCTTTTGAAGGTGGTGATGTGAATGTTTGGGGGGACTTATGATTTCTGGGAATTATTTAGAAAGGTACGTGTAAAGGTTGCAGAAAACTTTGAAAACGGTTTTGTTGATGACAACGCGCAGCCCCACAAGGCGCATTGTCAAGGAGTTCTTAAGAAGAACAACACTGAGAGAATGGAATAGCCTGCCAGGTCTATGGGAGACAGTGGCTGTCCAAGAGTAAGTGTGGCTGTCTTTCATAAAATAAAAAAGCCCGTGAGAAAAAGTGACGACCAAAAAAAGATCTTTACTAACATAGAACGAAAACTTTCACGGCTGTGGTCAATTAAGAAATCATGATTAACGAGAAATCCTCAGGGATCTTTACTTCACGAGATCGGAACACTGAATGAGCTCGGAGAGACCCAGGCCGGCTATTTATAGTCGACCTGTATTTACCGGGGCGTGACTCGATGTAACGATCGGTTTCCACGTACGATGAAGACTGAAGCCCGTATCTCTATTAAAATTGTTAGGATTCTTATAAATTTCAATAAATTCTCTAATTTTGCGTTTATAGAATCCCGAAACCGATGCAAGAACTTTGGCTTCTTTTACATTTATAACATGTCCAGTAGAATGTTGGTGTTCAGATACAGCATATTGTACAATTTGTTTCTTTCCGATACATCATTCATGTTCCTTAAGCCTAGTCGATATGGATCGTCCAGGTTCTCCAATATCACCACAGGAACGAGGAATTGCATATACTCCTTCCATTTGGAAAGGAATAGTGAATGTCCTTTGGCGATCGCAAACTTTGTCCAATTTTCTTGTGTGTGTTAAAGATTGCACGTATGTTGGACCGGCGAAGTAACCTTACAATCTTGTCTGTGGTTCCGTGTATAAATGGAAGAACTACACTTCCTATCGGTAATTCCTTATTAGTATCACTTCGTGTAGTAGGATTATTATGTTTTCTAATTGATCGTTTAATATCCTCAATGCAATATCCATTTCCTCTTAAAGCTTGAATCAGTTTCTCTGCTTCCGATTGTAAAGAATTTTGGTCACAAATCTCGAGGACTCTGTAAACCAATGAATTAATAACTTGTGCTGGATGATGATAGGAATTTGCGTTAAAGTATCTGTTCGTATGCATTGGTTTTCTATATACAGAATGTCCAAAGGAACCATCCCCTTTCCTTTGTACAAGAACATCTAGAAAGGGAATCGTGCCTTCTGATTCAATTTCCATTGTAAATTTTATATTAGCATGCTGTTGATTCAGATGATTAAGAAACCCAGGGACCTTGGTGTGGACCATGTGGCCATATTACAAAAGTATCGTCTACATATCTGAAAAATGATTTTGGTTTTAATGGAGGCGACTTTAAGGCTTCCTCGTCAAAAGCTTCCATGAAAATATTGGCTACCACTGGCTGCTCCTTAGGTTTGCTCATAGAAAGTTCCTTGAAAGACAAAATACGTTTATGTAAGACATGCTTCAATTAGATCTAAAAGTGAATTGCCAATTTTATTATGGTGAAATAAGTCTGATATTATAGAAGTTGAATCATTTATAGGCACATTCGTATATAGCGATTCTACATCGAAACTGGCTAAGATATCTTTGGGATCTAATTGGGTTGATTTTAGTTTTTCTACAAAATGCGTAGAGTTTCTAATATATGAATGTGTTTTTCCTGTAAAATTATTAAGAATATTTGAAAGATATTTACCAATTTTGTAAGTAGGAGATCCTATTGCACTGACGATAGGTCGAAGTGGTACATTAACCCTTGTGTATTTTAGGTAGTCATCTTCTTCTCTTCTGGTAGGTTGGATGCATTTATAAGGTTGGTTATCCGTCTCTCAATTTTGTTAGTCGGGTCTGCTTGAATTATTCTGTAGATGCTGTTGTACATGACAACACATTTCCCTTGTCCGCTGAAATGTCCAAAATATCTGTACCGTTGTTTAATGTTTTTATCGCCGTTCTTTCCGCAGCTGGTAGATTCGACTTCGGCGGGTTAGAATATCTGATGATCTTCGATGTTTCATACCTTATTATGTCAGCTTCTTCTGCTGGAAGTCTTCTAATTGTCGCTTCAACAGATGACACTATGTCTTCTACGGGTATGTCGGTGTAATAGCGAAGTTTTGACCTTTTGGATTATTCTGCTTCATTAAGGATTTTTGAAGATAAATTTATAACTGAGAGGTTTTATTGGTCTTTGGCTGTCCAGCAGTCCTTCGAACTTTTTCTGCTTGCGTATTGATAATGTCATCGAGAGTTCTAAATATGTGATATTCGAATATAAAAGCTAATTTTAAATGAATATTTAATAACTTACGAGCGTTTATATCCAAGTTACGAGTAGCTTTTATCCTTTCTCTTACCATGCCTGGCTCGTTTGTAAATGTTCCTTGCACTTTTTGATGTTTTGTGGTGTTTCATCTATAGAGATTTTGGTACTACGTCTTCATCCCGGCATCTAAGGAGAAAGGCTAGTTGGCAAAGTAGCTTCTTCTTGTTGTTCCGGAGTTGTTCTTAATAATTTTACAGTAAATTCATATATTAGAAACTCTACACATTTTGTAGAAAAACTAAAATCAATCCAATTAGATCCCGAAGATATCTTAGTCAGCTTCGATGTAGAATCGCTATATACGAATGTGCCTATAAATGATTCAATTTCCATAATATCAGACTTATTTCACTATAATAAAATTGACAATTCACTTTTAGGTCTAATTGAAGCATGTCTTACATAAACGTATTTTGTCTTTCAAGGAACTTTCTATGAGCAAACCTCAGGAGCAGCCATGGGATCTCCACTGTCACCAGTGGTAGCCAATATTCTCATGTAAGCTTTTGAGGAGGAAGCCTTAGAGTCGTCTCCACTAAAACCAAAATCGCGGTTCAGATATGTAGACGACACTTTTGTAATATGGCCACATGGTTCAGAAAATCTCCCTGGGTTTCTTGATCATCTGAATCAACAGCATACTAATATAAAATTTACAATGGAAATTGATTCAGAAGGCACGATTCCCTTTCTAGATGTTCTTGTATAAAGGAAAGGGGATGGTTCCTTGGGACATTCTGTATATAGAAAACCAACGCATACGAACAGATACCTAAATACAAATTCCCATCATCATCCAGCACAAAAGTAATCAGTTATTAATTCCTTGGTTTACAGAGCCCTCGCGATTTGTGACCAAAATTCTTTACAATCGGAAACAGAGAAACTGACTCAAGCTTCAAGAGGGAATGGATATTGTCCTGAGGATATTAAATGATCAATTAGAAAACATGATAATCCTACTACACGAAGTGATACTAATAAGGAATTACCGATAGGAAGTGTAGTTCTTCCATTTATACACGGAACCACAGACAAGATTATAAGGTTACTTCGCCGGTCCAACGTACGTACAATCTTCAACACACACAAGAAAATTGGACAATGTTTGCGATCGCCAAAGGACATTATTCCTTTCCAAACGGAAGGAGTATATGCAATTTCTTGTTCCTGTGGTAATGTCTATATTGGAGAAACTGGACGATCCATATCGACTAGGCTTAAGGAACATGAACGGTGCATCAGAAAGAAACAAATTGTACAATCTGCTGTATCTGAATACCAACATTCTACTGGACATGTTACAAATGTAAAAGAAGCCAAAGTTCTTGCACCGGTTTCGGGATTCTATACACGCAAAATTAGAGAATCTATTAAAAGTTATAATTTATTTTTCAGTCTTCATCATACGTGGAAACCGATCGTTACACCGAGTCACGCTCCGGTAAACACAGGTCGACTATAAATAGCCGGCCTGGGTCTTTCCGAGCTCATTCAGTGTTTCGATCTCGTGAAGTAAAGATCCCTGAAGATGAATCGTGCAATCGAAGGCGAAACGTCGGAAAGTGATTCCATTTTGACACGGTCTAATCCAAGGAATCATGATTTCTTAAAGGTCTTTACTTTCAATTTTATTCCAGGTGCGAACTCGAGAGACAATTTATTTTGTTGACTAAAAAAAAGTCCTCACTTTCATATAGAATAGCTAATATTTCATTTATATTTGAAATTGGGCCCCCTAGGCTTGCAGGATCGGGGCTGTAGACTGCCACTGATTGGAGTCTGAAGTAGAATGAAATTGCTGACGAGGAAGCGCGGGCGTGACAATGACATCGTGAATATGGAAGATTTAGGAAATGTCAATAAGTATATATGAGAAGCCATTCCTCTGGAATTTATTCAGTATCTAACTGTGTTTAGTTGAATAGGATCTTTAATAGTCAAAGGAGGGGTGGTCCAAATCACTATAATCCTTTTGTTTTCCGTTTATTGTTATTTTAGTGTTTTGTTTGGTAAAGTGATTTTTTTAAAACCTATATGGTCCTAACACAAATGAATAATTGTAAACTCATTCTTTAAGTTATAAACACCCTGTATATTCAAGTAATGTTTTAATAAACAGTTTAAGTATTTTGGGATCACTTAAGTAATGAAATAACAAAGTGTGATATTCTAACTAGCCAGAAAACTGCATGTTTTTAGTCGCCCTGTATCTTCTTACGGTTAAACCGAAAGTGAACACAACTATCAAACTTGGTTTAAACGTTGGCAAATAGTGGCCCATATAAGATCACAAAATTTCGAATTGATGTCCTAAGAAACAAAGAAAAAAGGGCGTAGATTGATTGGTGGTCACCAGGTATATAAGTAAAAACAAATTATTCAATCTGCTATCGCTGAACACCAACACTCAACCAATATATTATTAATGCAAAGTAGACCAGATATTCTTGCATCGGTCCCTGAATATTATAAAATCTATTGCTGTATCAAGCATCTTATAAATCCCAAAAGAGATGCGAGCTACCTACCAAACATCTCAGTGAGTCAAGCGTCGAAAAGCAGAGGTCTAGAATAATTACCTAAATCCTGCTCATCGGAGTTCATTCAGTGCTGATCCTATGAAGTGAAGGTCTATAAAGATGTATCGTGTAACTGAAATCAAAACGTCAGACATTAATTTCGGTGTGTCACGCTCTAACGATTCAACTTTATTTTCTTTACTTCCCTCGTAAAAGGGTAGTATTGTAATCGTGAAAAATCACTCTTCCAGATTTTTTCAGATTGACGAAAAAAATATGTTTTCACAAAAATGAAGGTTCATATGGGGATGACTGGAAACATTTTGGTAAAAATCCAATATGGCGAAACAAAATGGTGGACTAGAGAAATGTTAAAGAAATTATTACTAAAAATTTACCTCAATTTTAACGTAATAATTAAATAGATATCGACTGGTAAAATTTTGGTACGAATCCAAGATTTCAAAACAAAATGGCGGCTTAATAAAATATTAAAAAATTCAACCTGAAAAAACTACTTGATAGATTCATTTTAAATTTTGTGCAAAAATTAATTGTGATATGGAGATGAACTGATAAAATTGAGTTACAAAGTTAAGATGGCGGCCAAATAAAATATTTATATCGTGAAAAAAATTTGACCAGGTTTTATATATCTTCACGTTTTAGCATTCCTAGATGCCAAAAAATATATTTTTCTCAATTACGTCTACCTGTCTGTCTGTCTGTCAGCTCGCTATATAACTAAAAAACTCTTACTCGATTGACTCCAAATGTTCATCAAAAATTAATGGTCATGGGAATGATCTGGTAATATGTTAAAATCTATTGAAATGTTAAAAAAATTATTACTAAAAGATGAATTACCCAATTTATCTCAAAATTTGTATAAAAATAAAGTGTTACGTAGGAATAAACTAGTAACATTTTGGTACCAATCCAAGTAGCAAAAGAAAATGACGGCCCAGTAAAATATTTTAAAAAATCAGCCAGAAACAACTACTTCTTAGACTAATTTCAAAATGTGTACAAGCATTTGTGTGACATAGAGATAAACTGGTAAAATTGTGAATCGAATTCAGGATGGCGAAATAAAAATGGCGACTAAATAAAATTTATAAGTCAACGTAAAAAGTTTTCTTATTCAATTGACCAATTTTGCAGAAAAATGAAATGTGATATAGGGATCAACTAGTAGGAACAGGCACGTAGCCAAGGTGGGTCCTGGGGGTCTGGACCACCCCTCCGAAACTTTTAAAATATGTTGGTATAGGCATGCTTCTTACTAATTTTCCTGAGTTTTGAACGTTTGAACCCCCTCCCTCTCCGAAATAAATTTCTGGTTTAGACCCCCTCCCCCCACCGAACTGATTTTCTGGCTACGTGCTTGGGTAGGAATTTAAAACGACGAAACGAAAAAGGGGTCTTTAAAAAAAATCGGTGTAAAAACTACTTACTTATTCAATTTAGATTCATAACGAGGTAAATCGATTTTTTATTCTCACTTGCCTATAAAATATAATGTTTATAACTGACAAAAAAACTTGATTGGTAGTTTTTTGTGATTGGGAATATGATTCAATTACAAGTTCTGTTGACATAAATACTAAATATGTATCTAATTATTTATATAGTTGTAAGAAGCAAAAGCGAATTATCAGGTCTGCAGCTGAATATATTATTAGATATTTACATGAGGTTATCGACAATCTATATCTGTCCCTTCTCGAAAAATAGTTGTCAGATCCTGACAAACATACGCTGTTCAAGTTCAAGAAGTTCAAGGTTCCGATGTCAAGCGGGGCGCATTTTTGATTAAAGATATATACGAGGAATAAACACTAGATTAGGATACAGAAGAATTTTAGATTTGATATAGTGTAAATGTCAATAATGTCAGCAACAATTGACGTTACAGATTTCATATAGTATATCAATAATAATTAACACATACAATCTTTAAGTTAATTGTCAGAAGTTACTGTATATCATTTAAATGTTGTTTACGTGTACTTACATACTAAGCCGTAAGACTCCTTCATTCGATTCGTCCATTCCTATGAATGAACGAATGAGCGATCATGAATTGAGGAATATTTTATCTACACTATTCGTGAATTTTTATTTAATGCCTCTCAAACTCGCTACTCAATTTCGTCCATTTGTTCATTCGTCTGCATAGTGTGGAGGGTTCGGTTCATCTATTCGTTTCGTTGCGCGGCATTTCCTCCTTTTGGGCAGGTAATTAAGTTAGCTTTAACCTCGGCTCACCATTCGTCCGAATCATTTTTTTTATGTATTTTCTAACACTGAAACACATGAAATCCATATGCACGTAATAAGCCCGCTACTCACTATTCGTCCATTCGTACAAATAGTGTGGAGGGCTGCTTCATCCGTTCATTTCGTGTCGCGGCGATTCCGTTTTTTGGGCGAATAAAATCAAGTAGGCTTTGACTCGACGAACCATTCGCCCGAATCAAATCTTTGGTTTTTGTCTTGTCAGTATGTCTATTAAATAAACAGTGCCTAGTAGAATAGAGTCGATGAACGATATCATTTTAAAGACAAAAATAAAGTTCACGATGCATTTAAATCTTTCGCCACCGATATGGGCTTTAAAAATATCAGCAACCTAAAGGAAAGGAAGCAGCAGCTATTCCAAACATCTTAATGTAAGTACCAATCTTTCTTTAGCTGAAATACAACACCTAAATGCTGTGTTGATTTTTTAATGTGTTCCCGATTTTACTCTATAACAACTCAAAGTCTTCATGACTTATCTTACAAAAATTTTTCTAGAGGGCTGCCTTATCATCTCATTCATCATATTTTCGATATTCCATTTGAAATCACAACATAAATAGATATATTAAAAACAAATATTTGCTTAAGTCCACCAGTACTAATCTGGATCCGCTTTTATACAGAGATTGTACCCACCATCTCCTTTTTCTCCTAAAAGTTTAATTGTTATTGCAAATCATTACATAATATGCATTTGTCTCAGCGAAAAATAAGAGGTCAACTTCCTCGGAGTTCATGCTGAGACAATTAAAATTCATGCGAACGAACAGATGAATAGGGTGGATGTAATATTCGTACATTCGTTGATCCACCCATTCGTTCATACATATGAATCGACGAATCGAACCGACAAACCAAACCGCGAATAGTGAGTAGCGGGCTTAAATTGAATGAACGAATCGAAGAATAGTGAGTAGTGGGCTTAAATGTTTGAAAATACACAAAAAGGGCAAAATATTAGTTGCGGACAAATGGTTCGCCAGGATAATTATTAGCTCAAAAGGCGGAATCGCCGCGCAAATAATCGAAGGGATGAACCGGACCCTCCACACTATACGGACGATTGAACGAATGGACGAATCGACGAATAGTGAGTAGCGGACTTTTACTCTGGTAAAAATCGCTGCGCCGCACTCCGAACTATTAAAAGTGAATCTTTAAGTAAAGACAATCCGTAAAATCTTGTTTTGTTGCCAGAAAGTTTCTCTAAAAATGATTTGACACAATATCAAGAGTTGTATAAGCAAAAACGTATTCTTTCACGTTTATCTACACACTTAATAAGGGCATTTTTTCTTCTCGAAACAGTTCTAAACACCATTTCGAAATAATTCTTACTTTAACGCCATACTAACTCGTATTCTCAAAGATACAGAGTTTTAAGCCAGTCAGAAATGTCAACTCATTTTATCTCTTCGACTCTTTTTACTTCCTTACTTCTCAATCACAATCACAATTTCTTTATAGTTTCTAGCTTTTTTTTCGTGTTTTGTATTTCATATTTTATTAATTTTATTTTCAATTCGTCTCTGGCATTGGAATATTTTCTTCTTTAGATTTTCAGAATCAACAGTGATTATATAATTGTCAAAACTATCTCAACCATTTCAGTATACCCTGATTTTTTGCGGGATATAAGTAGTTGCAGTCTGTTATGGTAAATAATGATAATTAATAATTATTTCAAACCACAAATTAAAGTTCGAATTATCCGAGGTTATATAGAATCCGAATAAATTTGGAGATTTCCTATACTGAAACGATGAAACGGCACTGCACAGTGAATTGAAATAATTTCTTGTGTGACGTCATCGTCAAGAAAATCCAGTTTTTCAGAACGATTTTAAACAGTTCTCTAAGAAATATGCTATGAAAGCCATGTAATATTTTTCATTTTTCACTCCCCTGCATCAGATATTGACGATTTTTTTAGATAAGAAAAGCTACTTTTTGTACTAATACCAATAATACGAATGTGCTTAATAAAAGTTAATTGAAATTGAACAAATATTGTATATTATTGTGTAATTTCATTTTGTGAAAAATATAAATGAATGAAACGCGCATTATTTAGAATCAATTCGGATTTTATCAGGACACTCTACAGATTTTGCCATTTCCGGATCTAATTTGCACTAATTTAATCTGAAGTATAGACCAGAATAAAAAAAATTTGTTTTTAAGACTAAACAGATTAAGTTGTTGGGATCATTTAATTTAATCAACAAGCTTGCCACTGTATTCAATTATGTAAGTGTTGTGAAATTTTGTATAATTAAATAATTGAAACCACTAGAAATTGGATCTGTATAACTCTTTAATAACGCTTTGACGTTTTCCAGATAAAAAAAGAACGAATTTAATCATTTAAATCCCTAAAAAGAGTTTAACATATATCATTTTAATTTTAATTAATAATGATTAATTACAGTTCTTTTACGAATAGAAACGAAATTGTGCTACTTATAATCAAAATAAAAGACAGAAACTGACCATGTGGTTATAATATACTAGTTAAACTCAATGACCACGCTTTTAATATGCTAAGGTTAAGTAACCTTTTTCTATACCATAGATTGTTTAGTTGATTGAGACCATTGTACATGGTACATATGATTTCCAAATGAAGACCACAGGGGAAAAAGAGGGAATGTCACAAAATATTAAAAATTGAGTTAGCATCGCCACCTGATAGAGAAACATCTATATTTTATTATAAACACATGTCCTTTAGAAAAACACGGCACAGTCCATTATAAAACGCATTTAAAATATGAGCCACAGGGGAAAAACAGGGAATGTCCGTCAGCAAAATGATAAGAACAAGGAATGTCCACGATAAAGACAACCGTAAGCGATTCTAATATTATTTATTTTTAGTTTGTGTTTTGCTTTGCAAGGGTAAACAAGCGACAATTTTTAGTGCATATTTTATGGGCTACGGTGTTGAGGTTATGTTCTAGTTAATTAAAATAGAAAAGTAACAAGTGTATCATGGAAGACGGTGAGAATAGTGAGCAGCAGCATAGTGAAAAATATAAGAAAAGGAAGACATATGGTCGGATTAAGGATGTCAACAAGAAAATAAAGTTAAGCAGTCATGAATTAGGGAATGACTGTAAGTGCAAAAGACTGAGATGTTTCGAAAAAATCAGTAATGAAGAGAGGCAAACACTTTTGAGAAACTTTAATCTATTATCATCAAATAATGAACAAAATTTACATTTATGTGGCTTGATAAAGTGTAAACCTATCAAAAGGAGACGTCCCCGAAAAGACGAAAATGTAGCTCTATTACATGATAATTCTTATTCATATATTGTCAAAGTAATAAGAGAAAATTCAATTTTAGAAGTCGATGTGTGCTACAAGGCATTTTTGGCAATACATGGGAATACGAAAACCAAATTAGAATATTTGCAAAAATCCCTGAAAGCATCGGGTAAGGTACCCGTCGATTTAAGAGGTAAGCATTTAAACCGACCTAGAAAAATTTCTGATCAGACGAATGAGAATGTGATTAGCCATATTAGATCGTTTCGGGGAAACAAAAGCTATTATGGCCTCAAAAAATCAGATCGTCTTTATTTAAGTGAAGAACTTAATATCGCAAAAATGTATCAGCTATATCAAGAGAAATTTCCCAATCATCCTGTTTCATACGAGTTCTATAGAAATATTTTTAATACAAAATTCAACATATCTTTTGGGTATCCGCGTAAAGATACCTGTAGTGTTTGTGATCAGTATACTGCAACAAAAAAAGATCTATCATTAAAACTGGAAAATAAAACGCCAACTTCTACATCAGTTCTTACCGAGATACAGAAATCTTTGCTAACACTGGAGAATGAAAATAAGATACACAAAATTAAGGCTCAAGTATTTTACGACCGAAAAAGGGCTTCAAGAATTAAGTGCCAGAAAGGTAAAGAATGCGAAGGTATCTGTCTCGATTTCCAAAAGAATGTACCCGTTCCAAACATCACAACGAATGATGTATATTACAAGAGGCAGTTATCTGTGTACCTGTTTAACATCCACATTCTAGCAAATGGCGAGTCAATCTTCTACGTATATCCAGAAACAGTGGCTGCTAAAGGAAGTAACGAAGTCCTATCAATGCTAAATAATTTTGTTGAAAATTACCTTGACCCCCAGATAAGATCCCTTGAAGTATTTTGCGACTCGTGTGGGGGTCAAAACAAGAATTATAATATGATCAAATACATGCATTATATTGTTCATATCAAAAAGAGACTCGAATCTTTCAAAATAACTTTCCCAATTAGAGGCCACTCTTATTTAGAGTGCGACCGAAATATGGCCCTTCTGAACCAAAAACATCCTGCTGAGCTGCCGAGCCACTGGGTCGAAGAAATACAAAGGTCTAGAGTTAAGCCAGCACCGTTTCATGTCGAAAACCTGGAAGAGGGCCAGGAAATGATAAGAAACTGGGATTGGTTTTTTGTGAAGCTGAATTATAAGAAAAAATGTCCGTTTGCCATACGCCCTGTGAGAGAAATAGAAGTCACTATTAGGCACCCCCGACTCGTTTCACATAGATCTTCCTATAATGGTGCTTGGGAACAAAGCTCAATACTACCACCAACACACAAGACAAGAACTTATCCTGTACTGCGCAATAATGAATTTTTATATCCTGACCGAAAGTATGAACGTAAGATTTTTTTTTTGAGAATTTAAGACTTTTACTTATAGACCGCGATTTTCAGATCTAATCCAAATAAGCGAGGAAAAATTCAAAGATTTGCAATCTCTGAAAGTTTTCTGCTCTCAAGAATCCCAAAACTATTATGATAAGTTACCTCATGCCGCTAAGAGAATTACGAGGGTAAGATTTTTCCTTCAGAAAATTTAGTACTATTACTCATAAAATACTGGTTTTAGGTCTAAAATCAATATGGAACAAAACAAACAGAATACCACAACTATGATAGCTGACCTCGTAAATTTGGACATTCCTTCTTTTCACTTTGGAAACTGATTTTTTTTTTGGACATTCCTTGTTTTTGCGATGGAGAGTTGCTGATTTTTGTACTTTTTTCTGAATTTTTTTGTTATTAAAATTATTTTGAAATAAAATGTTTTTAAATACGGAATGCAGATACTTGAATCAAAAAAATTTAACATATTCTGAACCATTCTATTCCATGTTAGAGAATCTTAGGAGTTTCAAACTTTAAAATCGATATATCTCTGTATTTATATTTTGTGACATTCCCTCTTTTTCCCCTGTGGTCTTCAAATATAAAAAGCTCTGTATTTGAAGAAAAATATACTTCCGGCTTTGCAAAATTCAGTTTCTTTAAGCTTTCTTTTCAGTCAGTTTTCTTTTAGATATACAGTAAAGATTTATTTCGCTTGAAACTAGGAGTTTGTTAGATGTTACGCTAAGTACACAGCCTGTTTTCAGAAGGATTTTGCAAAGATCCTACTAGCCTTGATTTAAGTATTTTTGGTGGCCCTTAAACACTATATGGTTGGCTGTAACATATAATAAATGCTTTCGTAATAATGTCCAAAAAGTGCCTGTACTTCTTTTATGGTTTATAGATTTCCCTTTCCACAGACCACATATTTATGTTATTATAGCCATAACTCAAATATGGCAGATTTAGAAACTAAGTTTAAAGATTTTTAGTAAACGTCTCTGTAACAGACCACACACATTTTATATATTTATACACTAGACAAAATTGTACATTATTTCTAAATTATTCAATAATAACCTCTAAAAAAACGAAATGTATTTGTACCTTGTCGGTTCTAGCAAGATACGACAGTTAAACAATTTAATACATTTGAATTTTAAAATACAATAAAAATTACAAATATTGTTTAACATTCCTGGTACATAAGCGGTTTTAGATTTGATTCTACATTATCTTAGTAATTATTGCTTTGTAGAACTTTTCAAATTTGCAAAATTAAAGCTGATGAAGTTAAGCGATTTTCTTTGAGCTATAATTTGAGGAGGCTTTACATTAATATAATTGGAACTTTCGCAGGTTAAAGCCCTGTCAAGGTTTATCGATATAATGAAAAAAGACAGCAATTTGCTGTGTTGTTGTGCTTTAAATATACATGGAAAAGTAAATTATATGTACAGAAAAAGACTTGGAATATGAATTAGAAGTTTCATAAATCAAACAAATATAAGTATATAATAATTAGTACTCTATATGCCAAACCAACTAAATCAGTACCTTAATAAATATATAATTGTATCCGGTGCCGAAGGTTATATCTAAGCGGCCGTTGGTCGTTATTTATGTCTTCCGGATGTTGCTGTTGTTGTTGCGGGCAAATATAATACAGCTCTCGGAGCATTGCCTTAAAACTACTTACTTTTCATTTAACGGGCAAATGTATAAACAAATAGATGGTGCTCCAATGGGGTCACCGCTATTACAAGTAGTCAAGAATTTATTTATGATGTACTTCGAGAAAGAAGTTCTTCGGAAAGAAAGTTTGAAGCTCAAATTATGGATTCGTTATGTGGATAACATATTTATATTATGGCAACATGGCCATAGAGAGTTCGAAAAATTTCTGATTCACGTAAATTTAATGCATCCCGGAATTCAATTAACTCTAGAGTTAGAGGAAAGCAACAAACTTTCATTTTCCTGATCACAAAATTGCATGACAGACATTTCGAATATACCGTGTACAGAAAACCAACACATACCGACAGATATTTAAATGCAAGATTGCATCATCACCCAGCACAAATTCAAGTGTCCAATAACCTAATATCTAGATCCGTGCGATTAACTCAAACACAGACGAGACAAAACGAACTTAATATAATATCTAGTACTTTAGGGAAGAATGGCTACACAAATCGCACCATAGAGAAAGCTATTAATGCACAGGGCTCCCGGACAACGAACAACAAAAATTATGAACCGAGAAGGCAACAAGTAGTCTTAACATACAAATAATACACAAGCTACAAACAACTATAGTTAAACTACTTAGAAACTCAAAAGACAAAATCAAATTGAAAAACTATGGAGTATACAGCATTCCGTGTCAGTACTGTGAAAAGATGTACGTGGGGTTAACGAACAGGCGAATATCAGCAAGAGTAGAAGAGCATAAACCTTCGGTAGATTCTTTTTAAAGATTTTTTAATAATAATAATAATTTCTAATGAGCGCAATTAATATAATTAAATAAAATGTCACTCAATTTAATGTTCTACGCGCTGGCCGCCCTGTTCTTGGCACAGCGTGATTCTCTCAATATTTTCTGTGAGCAGGTTTCTTAAATGCTGTTCTGAGATGCTATCAACAGCTCTTCTAATTCTGTTTTCTAAGATTACTAATGATGCTAAGGGAGTTGCGTACACTTTTTCTTATCAGATAACCCCATATTGCCTTGAATTATAGGCAGGGGCGCCGTCTTGTTGGTAAATTAGATTCTCGTTGCTGCAAATTATTTATAGAATTTCCTATTTCGTTCTCAAGAAATTCCAAATGTATTTCGCCTGTTGAAGGCTAATTAAAAAATATTGGACCAATGGCGTTAAGTCCTACAAGGTCCAACCAAACGTTCCTGGAAGGCACTTTCTCTTACTAATATCTGATTCTGCTTTACCTAATAACAAAAATTATTTCTATTAAACATCCCTAGATTGGTAAATCTTGATTCAGCGGAAAAAAATAATCTTATGACGAAACACAGAAGTTATGTTAGAATTATTAAAAACCAGTTGCAGAAAATAAATGGTCTTTGGTAGTCATTTCCAAATAGGTCATGGTGAATTTGATGCTTAAACGATTTAAACCCATGTTCCTTTAAAATTTGTCAGGTATTTTCATCGGAAGTATTGCACTGCTTATCTAATTCACGAACGAAAGCAGTACGGTCATATTCGATGTACGCTAAAACGTTTGTTTCAAATTCTTCGCTTACTATGAAACCTCCATTATTATTAGCATGGACATCACCATTATTTTCATTTTTAAATGTTGCAATAGACATAGGTAGTATGCGTGTGAAGGAACGTTTTGATCTGGAAGGCATTCCTGGTATAATATTTCTACGTTTCTGTCAATTTTTAAGACATTGCCCATAAATAAGGAGCATGTCAATTTGATGTTCTTTTGAATAAACCATAATAATTTCTACAACTAACTAGAACTATACCGGGTGACACAGGAGACATGTAACAGGCTGTCATTTTTTTAGTTTTAAAAATATCAATTTCAAATTTGAGTCGTATCTATACGTCTATAAAAAGTAAATTTTTTATAAAAAACAACTAAAAGTTACCGATAAAACCGGAAATGACCCCCAGTTTTTTATTTTAAATAGGAACCTATATATTTTTGTGAAGTATCGTATTCAGCCTAAAATTAGCTTTTCAACGATATATCTATACTTACTGTAAACAGTCCAAAATAAACGTATTTCTTAATTTAGCACAGTTCGATTTAAAAATCGTTTTGGGTACTAAAAGAATTTGTTAAATTTTTTCACTTCTCGTTTAATCGAAAAAGCATTTTACTCCAATATTTTTAACTGTACCTTGTATATTTTTTGCTGCAGCCATGTTTGCTTCTTTAAAGATATGTCGCATGCTAGTCTTTATTTTCAAGACGGCGAAATAGCTATTTTTGACAAATCAGGATAGATTTTATTTAAAATAAATGGCTATTCTATAGTCATTTTGAAAATAGCATGTGATCTTTAATAAGGTAATTTTACAGAGAAAATCAATAGACAAGGTGCTATTCAAATATTGGAGTAACTTGCTGTTTCACTAAAACAAGAAGTGAAAAGAATTAAAAAATTCTATTATTACCCAAAACAATTTTTAAATTGAACTGTTAAAAAAATAAAAATAAGCTTATTATGGACTGTTTAAAAACAAAGATTTTGTAAAAGGTGACTTAATTTTTTTCATAAAGCAGCAATGTTGAATTTTCAAAAAATGGCTGTCTAACCGACATTTTGAAAACAAAAGTTAACTTGTGGTATATCGTTGAATAGCTAATTTTAGACTGAACACAGTAGCCTATAAGAATATACAGGGTCCTATTTAAAATAAAAAAGTAGAGGTCCCTTCCGTAAATTTCGATTGTTTTTTCATAGAAAAATAGCCTCTTATGAAGTTATAAAAATGTCGCAAATTTCAAATAAAAAAATGGCGGCCTGTACCATGTCTCTTTATAGAGTAAATAATATTTAATACCTTGTTTTATTTAGTGGATATGTAGCCAATGTTATAAAAAGTAAACTATATTTTTTTAATGAAACCGTTTGCAATAGTTTATTGCTTCTTCAGTTATTCTTTACATTTTTTATTTATGATTTATTTAAGATTATGGCATAAATAATAGAAAAAAACTTACATAAACTAATTCTTTGAAATTTGTTATTAGAAAACCGCTGACGTAGACCGATTCACTCCTCCTATGATCTCACTTTGCTTCCTTCAACTCGTCTTTGGGTGAGATCACATTTTCTTTCTTTTTTTTTTATCGGCCTCCCTTGGCCAACTCTTATTTCTTCCGATTCTGATGCTAGTAGGAAAGGAGGGCTAAGGATCACTCAAAGTCTTACCTCTTCAGACGGATTCACTAAGACGACTATGGTATGTTCTCAGGACACGAGTATAGGCATGGGATACGTGATGGAAAATTTCAGGTACAAACCTGCCTATAGGTTGTACGATTCCTAAAAATACACTTTTTCGAAACCGGTAATTGGTTGGGCCCACCAAATAACAGGCCACAAATGGCATGGATAATAAAGGTATAAACCCACGGCCCTGGAGACCATATGACTGGGTCAACCACCTACGCGTAAACCCCTTTGAAAAAAGAGACTCCATAAACAGGTCACTCCCGAGAATGAGAACTCTCTCACTCTTGAAATTAGAAGAACAATAAGAGAGGCAGAAAGTACCAGAAAATGTCGAAAAACCACATAAACAAAAGAGAACGAAACCCCTGAGAAACTTGATATAGTTGACAACCAAAACGTAAGAGTCACATTCTAAGATATTATAAACCGAATGCTCACAAAGATTAGCCAGCTGGAGAAGATCATCAAAGATACCTATAAACCCAGACAAGAAATCAAGGCAATCTCCCGTAGCCTTGCTCTCTTCCAAACGATCTCGGAGTAGACGTGAATAACATTAGAAAGACAAAAAAGGGTGATATGCTCCTTATGGTGCAAAATGGGAGTCCTCAAAAGAGAAATTAAAGAAAAACTTCTAAAAGCTGTTACATCCCGATAGCAAAAAATTAAAGTTCTACATATAAAAGATTCAGATGAAGTTTCCAGGGAAAAAGAATTAATAGATGCTCCAAAGAGATAAGGGAAAACCCCGGGAATATGGACGTGAGAGCACTACGCCCGGCTTTTGGGAACAAACAAAACGTAACCATTGTGCTGGCAGAAGAAAAAGAAGAAAAGCTCATCCAAAGCAGAATTAGAAACGGCTGGAACAAATGCCGAATTCTGGAGAGGAAGAAAGATCAGAAATGCTACAGGTGTTGGGGAGACGGCTACACCAAAGCAGAGTGCATCGGCCCCGATTACATACATCTATATCTGTATGGCAAGCTGGTTACAAGGCATCCGAGTGCAAAAATGTAGCGCTTTTTGTGTACTTTGCAAAGAAGCGAGACACCAAACTAGCACCCAAAGATTTCGCAAAATTACACAAGATAAGTCAAACTCAAAATTAAGCTAACACCAAACCAAATAGAAATGCCATTAGACATACAAAAGACTGGACAGCAGACGAACAGCTGAACACTGCCGCTATCGAAACGCTATTATAAAAAATCAGGGAAGGGGGTATGGATTCGCATATATCCAAAAAATGGAATATACTATCTACAGCTGTTACGCCTCACCTAACAGGGACATAGGTGATCTCTAACGTACACTTAATCAAATAAGACGACGAACCCACACGAACCAGGAACAGGCCATAGTAGCGGCCAACTTTAATGCAAAGTCCCTGCTATGGGGTATACACCTCATAAACGATAGGGGTCACGCTGAATGGGTCGCAGAAAACGACCTGGTTGTGATAAACAGAGGAGAAAAACCAACGTTTGAAAGACAAAATTATACATCTATTTTAGACCTTACTCTAGCTACAGCAGATATCAGCAAGAAAATCAAATACTGGGAAGTAAGCGACCAGGAGTCCTTGAGTGACCATAACTACATCGTCTTTGAAATATCCGAACAAACAGACTATACCTCAAAAGAACGCACAGTAAAAGGCTGGCACGTTAAGAAGTTAAACCAGCAAAAACTAACTTCAACATTAGCTGAAACAATCGATCGAGGAAATGTGCAGACACCCAAAGACTTCTCGGCTACATTAAAGCAAATCTGTAATAAAACAATACCAGAACAAAGAAATTTTAGGAGGCAACCCATATACTGACGAGTCTACCTAAGACATGAGAGAAGAGACTCGCCAGCCGTGAATAACTGCTTTTGGCAGGAATAGAAGAGACTGAAAGCTGGTATTAAGAGAGCAAAGAAAGCTTATTGGAAAACTTCAACTGTGATCTCTGGGGCGAAGGATATAAAATAGTCATGAGGGGTACTACAGGATATCCGCCAAGACCAAATATGTCTTTGAAAATGATGAACAAAGTAGTAGATAGACTGTTCTCGCTACATGAAGAAGTGATTTGGAATTGTGATAGAAACGTGATATGTTCAAACTTCAAACAAGAAGAGTTATATATCTGCATGTAGTAAAATCAAAAATGGAAAATCACCAAGCCCAGGGCTCATCCCACCAGAAATTATCAAGTAAGTGGCAATAAATAGATCACAAGTATTTTGCGGTCTAGAACAAACCAGTTTTTTCGTGAATGAATGCAAGAAGTCTAACAACAAATTTTTAGAAGAGATTGTGGAAGCAGAGTCGTTGATTTATAATTTCAGTCTAAAATACACGGAACTAACAAATGGATACTACGAACAAATGTATGTGTTTTTTAACAAGATTTTAAAAAATCAATATCGACATATATAACAGCTACATGATACAATTTTTATAAGTTAGGATGGCAATCATTCTAAATAGTTTTCTTATACCATTCCTCATTATCGGTTCAATTAATAAATTAAACCCCCATAAACAGTTTAAAACTTGCTGACAGTTACTGTCAAACGACGGGACACCTAGCACAGTACGTGCTCGGTGCGCCAGGCCAAAATTGTTATACCTACACCGGGGAAATAAATGACTCAACCCCTATAACTTTCTCTTTGCCAAGATATTAAAATTACATTTTGGTGGGTTAAATAAGACAAAATGTTATAATTTTTGTCTTTGATAGCGCCTTTTTTATTTCTGAATTTCTGCTACTAACGTTTAAATGGGACATCCTACATATATTTGCATATTTTGATTTGCTTGGACGGTCTAAGTACATCCATGAGTCATTTATGTTTTTTGAACATGCAAAGCTATTTTTATTATATGATTCGGCATGCTGTGATTTAGGAAAAACGATTAATTTATGTTCAAGAGCCTGGAAAAAATAAAAAAATGTTTCTGTCTATCACAATTTTTTTTAGAACTACCATTTTTTAATGAGATCAGAATGGCTCATCGAGTTAACCAAAAGGATACCACACAATAATGTGCGGTTTTTAGAAATATCTGTAAATAAAGTCATTATATGTATTTTGATACAAACTCTATCTAGACACACATGAAATGATTGAACTTATAATGTCTTAATAATAATGATAATATAGGATATCCCATTTAGAGTTAAAAATGAAATTAGGAAACAAAACAAGGTATGGCAACTCCATTATAGTAAAAAAAATATATCTTATTTAACCAACCAAAATTTCATCCTAATATCTTGGCAAGACAAAAGTTATAAGGAGACACTTATTTGTGACAAACGTCTAGCAAAAAAGGCCGCAAAGGGGATTCTCGCTTCACCTTCTATATCTACATTACAATACTATCTAAAAAATTACACATATTGTGTGCCATTGTAGGGCATTTGATTGTAAAAGACATTTGTTCCTCGGGCAAACCAAGTAACCTAACCTCAAATATCTTGTTTTTCTTTTTACTTCCCTTGTAAAAAGGAAGTATTGTAGTCGTAAAAAAATCACCCTTCCATGTTTTTACAGATCTCATTAGATGACAAAAACATGTTTTCTGGATTCTGTCGGTCTGTTCGCTACGTATCTTAGAAACTACTTATCCGATTGACTTCGTATTTTGTTCTAGTATTAAGGATCGTATAGAGATGACCTTGTAGCATTTTGGTCACTTTGGTAATATGGCGAAATTTCATTTCGGCCTTCTGAAATGTTAACAAGTTGTTACTAAAAAACTATTTATCGTATTTGCTTTTGCACAAAAATTAACTATCAAGTGGCCGGTTAAGTTTTGCTACAAATCCAATATGGCTAAACAAATGCCGGCTTAATATAATATTTAAAAAATCAGCTTGCAAGATACTACTTATTACACTGATTTAAATAAAAATACAAGAGTTCTAACCACACTACCCACAACTTTTTACTTCTAGACGCACCTTTCGCTAACCAAGTTATCATCATCAGCAGATGATATAAACTAAAGTAACTTATCCTAACCGAGACTGTTTATAGGTAAATGTGGTCATACTTGGTTGCACCCGACTGCACCGTTGTCAAGTAAGCAATAGAGGGAACTATAGGGAATAGGCCCTCTGTCTTTATTTAGTTCTTTCTTATCACATTTAATTATTTCTATACCCTCAAATGCATCCAATAATCTATTATTAGGTACATTTTTAATTAACTTAAGATTATTTATTCCTATTTGGTGATTGTTTTCCAAAGCATGTTGGTCAACGCTTGACTTTTCTGTTCTTCCGTAACTTAAATGTGCCATGTGTTCTTTAAAACGAATGTTTATGGAGCTTTTAGTTTGCCCAACATATTTTAGATCGCAGTCATAATAGCTAATTTCATAGATGCCACTCCTTTCCTTCAAGTCGACTTTGTCTTTAGGGTTTCCAAGAAGATTTTTCAAGCTGTTCTCCGTTTTGTAGGCTACTCTTAAACCTACGTTATATGGGACTACTATGAATTTATTGGGAGCCTCAGGTGCTTGAAGAGTAGTGGCATCTTTTAACATTTTCTTATGCTTATGTCTGTTTCCTAATTTATGTACAAAATTATCATTATATCCATTACTTTTAGCTACTATATTTTTAATCCGAATCATTTCATTGTTAAAACGTTCTTAGTTAATGGAAAATTGACTAACCTGTAGTTATGAAATGAAATTCTAATAAATATCAAATTCTAATTTATCATTATTTCTAATAACTAACGTGTCGAGAAAAGGTAATTGCTCATTGTTCTCCTTTTCGTACGTATAATTAATGGAAGGATATTTATTGTTTAATGTTTCTAAGAAAGTGTCTAAATTTTCTGTTTTAGTATCAAAAATAGCAAATATATCGTCTACGTATCTATACGTCTAGAACATGGTTTGGAAAACAATCACCAAACAGAAATAAATAATCTTAAGTTAATATAAAATGTATCTAATAATAGATTATTGGATGCATTTGAGAGTATAGAAATACTTAAATGTGGTAAGAAAGCACTAAATATAGATAGAAGGCCTATTCCCTATAGTCCCCTCTATTGGTTACTTGACACCGGTGCAACCAAGTGTGACCACATTTACCTATAAATAGTCTCGATTAGGATAAGTTACTTTAGTTTATATCATCTGCTGAAGATGCTAACTTGGTTAGCGAAATGCGCGTCCAGAACGTAACAAGTTGTGGTGTAGTGTTATGAGAACTCTTGTATTTTGATCTATCTTCCACCACCGGTTCCAGTCTTAGGACTTAACATTGATTTAAAATTTTGTGCAATAATAAAGTGTGATATAGATAGAGACGAACTGGAAAAATTACGGTACCTACGAATTCAAGATGGAGAAACAAAATGTCGGCCAAATAAAATTTTTGTAATTGTGAAAAAAATCAATCTCCAAGGTTTAACATATCTTCATGTTTTAGCATTTCTTAAAATTCAGATGTAGGGAATAAAAACTTCATATATCAATTTTTAAAAATCTAATATCAATTTAAAAAACTGTATACTTGATTCATAATTTCGCCAATACGTAGTAGGTATATTAAAACATACAGCGCATTGGTACTTTATGTAGAACATCTGTATTACTCGTATAATTTCAAATATGCTTCTCCCGTTAAGCTGTCTGATCTTCATACATTAAAACTAATAAATACATTTATACACGTGAAATTCGCTTTTCAATCGTTTTTTATGTCTATTGTTTTTATTTAATATAATTCGGAAACACATTTCCAAATATACATTACCCTTCTTTGAATGCGCAGTTAAGTAAAATATCAGATATCATACCTTTAAGGAATAAAATATAATTTGAACTCGCGTTCGACTAAAAGTAAACAATACAAGTTTAAAGTTGGGCAAAGAAGAGAACAAAGAGGCTTAATTTGTACGCGTGGCATATTTTGATCGAACACGTGAAATATTATACAAACATTTTGGGGACTTTTGTTTAATTAATTATATAGGGAGATTATTGAAAAATAATCGTTGGCAAATTTAAGTGTAGAATATTTCAAGACTGTATATTTACAGAAAGGTTAGAGATTATTGTTTCTTATTGTGTAGGATATTTTATAAGAACATGAAACAATAAATAATTCGCTGTCATCTTAAAGGTAGAAATATACAGGCTGTTTAATTAAGGGCATTGAATGAAAATATTTTTAAGTTTCTAAATTGACCGCAAGGGGGCGCAGTTACTAGGGTGACAAATAAATTTCAAAAATTCTACAAAAACGTCCTGAACCAGATATAATTTTATTGCCTCATTGAAAAGCTGAGTTAATTTCCTATCACATTGGTCCCTTAATAAGGGTGATATGACAATATATCTTCTAAAGCCGTTATCCAAATTGAAAGAACCTTGGCTTATTTAAAAGGGAAATTCAAGCTGTTTTAGGATTGGGATCGAGTGATAGTTACTAGTTTTTCAGAAATCAGTTAGATGGCGCTGTCTGTAACAATTCCGGATTTTTTCAAGTTTTCTTAAAATTTCTATATGGAAGTTTATATTTATTTTATCCTAATTCTAAAGAATAATAAAATATTGAAGTTTTGGTGAAAACCGCACACTATTAGTTTTTAAGCTATTGTCAAATAAGTGCATTAATTGTATTTTTCGGACAGAATGATTAATAACGAGGATATCGAAGTGAAATTAAATTCTCCAGGGGCGTCCCTAGCCTAGACCCATGAAGTTAGAGGGGCGGGGCAAAAAAACCTAACAAAAACCAATCATGCTTTTTGTATTACAATAATTTCGATATACACGTCGGTTTTGCTTGTTGGTTATAGTAACTCGTAAATTGCCAACTTGTCAACTCAACTACAATTTCGCTAACAACTTAGTATATTGGACAGGTAAAGCTTCTAAACTGGATTCAGATGATTTGTTTTTCATACACTGTAGGAGTAGCATTTTTCTATAAGATTTTTGACACCTTTGATGCTTTCTTACCAAAAATAATTTTTTGTAATTACTTCCCTGGTAAAAGGGAAGTATCGCAATCGTGAAAAAATTACCCTCCAAGATTTTTTAAAATCTTCACGTTTCCCGGTCACTAGTCTGTCTGTCTGTTCGCGGCGTAGCTAAAAAATTACTTATCCGATTGACTTCAAATTCTGGTTAAAAATTAAGGTTTATATAGGGATGACCTGGTTTGGTAAGTCCAATATGGCGACACAAAATGGCTGCCTAGTGAAATGTTAAAAAAATATTATTAAAAAACTATTTATCCAGTTTATCTCAAATTTTTCACAAAGCTCAAGTGTTATGTTGGAATAAACTGGCAACATTTTGGTACCAGAGCGAAACAAAATAGCGGCTTAATAAAATATTTAGTCTTAAAAAACTGCTTAATAGATTGATTTCAAATTGTGTGTCGTAACTAATTGTGGTATAGGGATTAAGTAGTAAATGTGTGGTACTTATTCAATATGGCCGAACAAAATGGCAACCAAATAAAAGTTTTGCACTCGTGAAAAAAATCTTTTCTCATGTTTTTGGAAAAAATCTTTTCTCAGCCAATTCATCTCAAATTTTGCACAAACATAAAGCAAAATGATCGTTAACGATTATGTTGGAACCAACTGGTTAGATTTTGGTACGAATCCAAGATGGCGGAACAAAATGGCGACTTAGTAAAATATTTAAAAATTCAGCATAAAAAACTTCTTAATGGTTTCATTTCAAATTGTGTGTCATAACTAATTGTGGTATAGGGATCAACTAGTGAAATTGTGGCACTAATTCAAAATGGCAAACAAAATAGCGGACAAATAAATTGTTTCTATTCGTGAAAAATCACCCTCCCTGGTTTTACACATCTTTACATTTTAGCATGCCTAGATGCCATAAAATATGTTTTATCAATTCCGTCGGTCAGTCTGTCGGTATGTCTGTCTGTTTGTCACTTCGCGGCGTAGCTTAAAGACTACTTACCCGATTGACTTCAAATTGTGACCAAAAATTAAGGGTAATATAGGGATAACCTTAGAGTAAGAATAAAAATAGAGTTCATTATTTACATATTTAGCCACTACCAAGATTACTTCACAGTATAAGGTCGATCGTACGACGATGCCAAGCCTAGCCACGAACTCCAATGTTTATATCAATTTATATTACTGTGAATATGTTTAAACATGATGCAATACAGTTTTCATACAAAGAATAGTAATGTCTTTCCAGTATTAGTTTCTAAGCAGTATAAAGAAATTACTTTTATTAGAAAATAGTAAAATACAAAATAAAATATCCAAAGCCTCAAATCAGATTACACCAGTAATAAGAGTTTTAGTTAAATATGGCAAACCCGATCGAAAACTCCACGTATTAGACCATTTCACTGTGGTATTAGACCATCCCACTCTGGTATTAGTCCATCCCACTCTGGTATTAGTCCATCCCACTTTCATTGACAAGGGATCCTTATAATAAAAACGTATAATAGCCTACAGTTAAGATTGTTACAGGGTCACGTGACCGGCGTGGCTTAAAAACCAATAACGGGTCGTGGAACTGCAATAAATTTTAACATTACAGAAATTAATTTGCTAAAAAATATTGTATTAGATACCTAGCTTTTCTTAGCATCACTACTGCATGTGTTTTAATGCATTATTGTGTATTTGTTGATATGGTTCAAATCTTCTAATTATAGGGTAAAGTTGGGTATATCGTACCGTCGGCTAAATCGTACCACCGCGATATTTTAAAACTGGCGGGAAATTTGTGACATTTAACATTTAGAAACGGTCAAGCTATGTCCTAAACTCATCACTTCCGATTGTTAGTAGTCTCTGCTTATTGAGAACAGTCTAGTATCAGTTTTTCGTTTCGGACCTAGGTAATAGTAGTTTTAAGGCCCATAATCTAAGGCATTTCTGCAGTCTGAGGTAATTATTACATTTTTCGAACCTACCTATCAAAAAATATAGCTTGTTTATGTATATTTTGCATGTTTACATTCATTCTAAAGTTAGATCAAACATTTTTAGGTTAAAATATTTTACCACTGTGACTGTTGGGTATATCGTACCCCTTGCATGTCTGGTAAATCGTACTGGTACGATTTACCCGACTGTGTTGAATTTTTATTTTACTATGGTAGTGATAATTTTACAGCTGTAACTGGTGTTTTTTTTAGAATGAGTTTTGCTTTTTTGAGTTTTGCTTTTTTGAGTTTGCTGCTTATAGAAGTGGCCAATGCGGCTTTAACGAAGCGTCCAGAAATTTTAATATTCCAAAACCAACTCTTAAGAGACACTTGGACTCTAAAAACGTCAAAGCAAATAATTCCATTAAATCCGCTGGACGCCTTACTGTCTTGCCAAAGCAAATTGAAGATCAGTTGGTTACTCACATATTAAAATTAGAAGAGTGTCTTTTTGGAATAAACATAACCGATGTACGAAAGTTAGCGTTTCAAATAGCTACAAAAAATGGTATTAAAAACCAGTTTAATCAACAAAAACAGATGGCCGGCAAAGATTGGTACTATGCGTTTTTAAAGCGACACCCTCAACTTAGTTTACGGCAACCAGAGTCCACATCAATGGCTCGAGCCAAAGGATTTAACAAAGAACGTGTTTACGAGTTTTTTGACATCCTAGAAAAAATTTGCGATGAACACAAATTGGAAGCTACACAAATTTTTAATGTAGATGAATCTGGTTACTCTACTGTACAAAAGAAAAATAGAAAAATATTGGCCCAAAAAGGGAAAAACCAAATAGGAATTCTGGCTAGTGGAGAACGGGGTACTAACACAACAGCAGTCTGTTGTGTTAGCGCTGCTGGAGTCTATGTACCGCCTATGATAATTTTTAAACGAAAAAGGCATTGCGATGAATTAAAAGTTGGGGCTCCACCTGGTAGTATTATTGAAATTTCTGATACTGGATATATGAATTCTGAGATGGCTAAAATTTTTTATTGAGTTTGTTAGACCTTGTACAAAAAAAAAAGTTTTGCTTTTATTGGATGGGCATACCACCCACTCCCGAAATTTGGAAGCCCTGGAACTTGCGAGAACCCATGGCGTTATACTTCTTCAGTTGCCCGGCCATACAACACAGACTTCAGCCCTTAGATGTGGCGTTTTTTAAGCCTTTGCAGGCCTACTATGACCAAGCAGTAGTAAAGTGGCTTCGCACAAATCCAGGGTTAGTAGTAACTCAATTTCAAATATCCCAGATAATAGATGAAGCTTATGGAAGAGCAGCTACTATAGAAAATGATATTGGAGGATTTCGGGGAAGTGGAATTTGGCCTATTGATCGCCATGTTTTTAAAGAACATCAATTTGCCGCAGCAGAAATTTTGAACAATAACATAGACGAATTAGAAACTTCATCTGTATCTGAAAACTTAAATAGAGAGGAAGTGCAACATGATCCTAACGTTGAAACTTTAAATGATATGCCCCAAGAAGAGTCCCTTAGCGATAACCTAATTTGCACCACTCAAAATGAGACTCAAATGGAAGTTTCTATTGAAGATCTCTGTCCTATACCCAAAATGACTCCCCAAATAGTTAAACGAAAGAAGAGGGGTTCCCAGCCGGCTGTAGTTTTAACAAGTACACCGCATAAAGAGTATTTAGAAGCTGTGAAAGACAAACATACACCAAAGGTCCAAAAAGTAAAAGCTGTAAAACGCCAAGTGTTCTCTAAAACATCTGCTTCAAAGAAAAAATTAAAGTCCGATCTCGTTTCTATTCCAAGCACATCAGCATTATCATCTTCACAACCTGTGTACTCTAAATCTACTACATTAAAGAAAAAATCACAGTCCGATCTTGATTCTATCCCGAGCACATCCGCATCATCTTCTTCACAGCCTGTGATTCAAATAGAAGTTAACGAACAAGAGTGGTATTGTGAAATTTGTGAAGAATTTTCAGTGGAAAATATGATTCAGTGTTTGCTTTGTAAAAAGTGGTTTCATGAAAAATGCGTCACAATAAAATCAAAATTAAAATTATTATTGTGTTTTTTGCTCTTGTTAATTTTAATTTGTAATAAAATTTTGTAACAAAGTTCTTGTTTTGCCTTATTTTTCCCAAATTTGTTAATGGTCCAATTTAGCCGACATTTACTTTTATGTCTGGTACGATATACCTACCAAGAGGTACGATATTGACGACCAGTTGGGTAAATCGTACCGATTCCGCATTTTTTTTTTTGCAATTAACTGAGAAATATATCAAAACCATTCATTTTTGCTGCCGTTTATTGATAGATAAATGCCTAAAGTATCCAAAAATATTGTTATTTTGATAAATATCTTATTATCAGGTATTTTATGTTGGTTTTAATAAACCCGGTACGATATACCCGACTTTACCCTATGTTGCCTTACTTCAAGAAGCAAAATATATCCTTGTCCCGGAATACTGTCGCTGAAAGAGTTACTGAGTTGACTGCCAATATAACTGATAAATAAAAACAAAATCAGACTCTTTGATTGCATTTTCTATTGCCTGTGACGAAAGTACGGATGTGTGTGGTGTGGCGCAACTCGCTGTTTTTCTTCGCGCGGTTGATCCAGATATCAATGTGTATGAAGAATTACTGGAATTAGTACCATTGCATGATACAACAACTGGGAAGGATATTTTCAATGCTGTTTATGGACTTCTGCAAAAGTACAATTTAGATTCGTCAAAACTGTGTTCCGTTGCAACAGACGGAGCTCCTTCAATGACTGGAGAAAAAATGGCTTCGTTAAAATATTACAGACAAAGATCAGAGAAATGGGCAGTGACAAACCAGATTTTCATCATATTCATTGTATAATCCACCAAGAAGTTTTATGCTCAAAAGTAATCAAGTTGGAAAGTTTTTTAAAGTCAATGCAAAAAATTATAAACTTCATAAGGTCACGAGACCTTCATCATTGACAGTTTTCTGCATTTTTACATGATCAAGAAAGTGAGTACACTGGTTTATCATATTATGCAGAGGTGCGATAGTTTTCGTATTCTATGGTACTCGACCGGTTTTGGAAACTCAAAGAAGAAATACGCGTTTTCATGGAAACAAAAGGAGAAGATGTCAGCTTATTATGCGATGTATCTTTTTTACAAGATCTTTCATTTATGGTAGAAATCACAAAACACTTTTCGGACTTAAGTACCAAATTGCAGTCAAGTTATTACAGATATGCATGATCATATGAAAGATGATGTTGTGGGAAAAACAGTTAGCAGAGGATAATCTGTCACCTTTTCTGACTTGTAAGGCATATCAGGAAAATTCAAGTGTGCCAATATCATATAAAATATATTTAGAAAAAATGAGAAGTCTTTTGGCAGAATTTGAGAAGCGTTTTCAGGATTTTAAGACTCAAGAAAAAAATTTTTTCTATTTACTGGTTTTTTCACTATCGATATTGATAAAGTTCCCCCTCACTTGCAAATGAAAGTAATTAAGATTCAGTGTCAGACCCATTTAAAACAAAAATTTGATAGTATTGGTACATTCGAATTTTATAAGTATGCCTGTTCAATGCCAAGAAATGAGAAAATTTGCCTGTGAAATCCTGTCAATGTTTGGAAGTACCTATAAGTGTGTACAACTATTTTCTTTGATGAAAGGAGACAAATCTCCCGCAAGATCTCGATTGACGGATGCACACTTGGACGCGGTTTTAAAAGTTATTTCCGCCGATAAATTCGCGTCACAAATAGACAACTTAATTAAAGACAAAAGATGTCACATATCTGGCAAAATAATTTAATGTTTGTAGTTTTTTGTAATGTCCTTTTTATTGGAAATTTAATAAACGGACTTGTCCTATAATAGTACTTTTTCTCAAGATTTTCAGTAGTTTGTCTTATTTAAGTTAAGGTTTTGCGGCCCACCTAGTCGATGGTATTCATGCTTTTGGCCCACCAGTGACTTTGAGTTTGACATGGCTGCATTAGAAGAACATTGATTTTTTAAACAAATTTTATGTACTTTATCTTGGATATTGCGAAACTAGGAGCTTTAGTTGACCTAACTATGGTGCGGCATGGCAGTTTGTTTTGTAGATTTCCTTTTCCAGGAGACACGTCTAATGGAAGATACCTTATTCAATTATTTTGGGTCACATGACGTATTGACCAATCCGGTTAAGTATAATAGAACGTTTATTTCGTCGGAGGTCATGTGAGAATCCTCAGAAGCAAAATGATACAAGAAAGATTCAGGTGATTTTTTTAACGATTACAATAGTTTTTTCTATCAGAGAATTAAAATAATTATAGAATATATCTATACTATATTAAAATAATCAAAGAGCGTCTGACGCTAAAAAAACGTACTGCAATTTCAAAAATCACTAGAATTTGGATGAAATCTGGGGAAATAATAAAGTTTCGGATGATTTCACGCCTTATTTTAATTTTTACTTGAGTTGGCCAATTTTTTATATAAGTGTTGTCAGGTAAAGACATTTAAATGGTGATTCTTTGGGTAATTATAAGTAAAAATGTGTTCTAAACTGATTAGAATTTAAGATTTAGTATATTGAAAATTAAAAAAAATCTTTTATTTTTTAAATTTTATAGCTATTAACATGGAAAAACAATATGACAATTGGCTATTCTATTCTTATCTTATAGCGCTCGCTTTTTTTTACTTTCCTCGCAAGAGAAAAGTATTTTATTTGCAAAAAAACATGTTTTCTCAGTTCCGTCGGTTAGTGCTTGTCCTATTTATTTTAAGTTTTGGTTAAAAACTAAAGGTTTGATGATGATGTGGTAACATTTTGGTAAAAATCGAATATGGCTGAACAAAATGGCGGTCTATTGAAATGTTAAAATAATATTACTAAAAAACTGCTTATTCATTTCATCCAAATTTTGCAGAAAAGTTAGGTGTAACATGACAATCAACTGATAAGTTTTACTACGAATCCATAATGGCGGCCTAATAAAACGTTCTAAAAGTCATTGTAGAAAGCTACTGCATCGATTATGTTCAAATTTTGCTCAAAAATAAATATTATATAAATATGAACTGGTAAAAATATTGAGACAAATTCAAAACGGAGAAACAACACGGTGGCAATTAAATATTTAAAAATAACTGGAAAAAGTACTTATCGGATTGATTGATTGATGACATCCCCATTTTGAATATTTATTACTAAAAATGTATAAATTGCATACTTAATATCGATTTTTAATCAAATCTCTATAAATGTTAAAATTCGCTCGAAATCTAGGCATTCCTACTCTCATTTTTTAAATATTTACTAAAAATTTGATGTGTGATATGTATTCTCAAATCGGTACAAATGTTAAAATTCCGCCGCCAAGTTGGCATTGCAATCTTGAATTTTTTAAATGTTGACAAAAATTCATGATGTGAGGTCTTAAATACCCCTAAATGCCGAATTTTAATCAAATCTGCAAACATTTTAAAATTAGTCTGCTATGTTGGTGCCGCCATTTTTAATTCTCAAATATTGACCAAAATTTCATAACTTTCGCTCTTGAAGGCTTCTAGATACTGATATTTCAGCTAAATGTGTACAAATGACAAAATTCGTTCGCTATATTGCCACCACTATTTTGATTTTTGTTGTGCATTCTTAAATAATCCCCACAAATGTTAAAATTATCCGTCTGACCTGGTGACATTGTCTTTTTAGCACCGCTATTTGGAATTTTTAAATGCTGACACTCTTAAATAATCTACACAAGTAACAAAATTCGTCGGCCATATTGGCGCCGCCATTTTGGATTTCTAAACGTTGACTAAAAAAATCGGATTTTATATATTCGAAAGTGTACGCATACCAAATTTGAAAATAATCGGTAATGGAAGTGGTGAAAAATTCATTACAAGATTTGAACCAAACATACAAACAGACGAGTAGGAAGCCAATAAAAGCGCGTTAAAAGCATTGATTATAGTTTAAAACTCTAACAATAGTATTCACTAAAGAGGTTTAAATTTAGACAAGGTCTAACTTGACAGTTACAGGTTTAAGATGACAATTTTAACAACTGAACAAATAATTTTTCTAAATGTCACAATTACAAAATGACATTAACATAAGGCAAACATAACAAAAAACTAACGCTTAATAATATATAAACAATTAATTTCCTTTTAAACTTATTGGTTTGATTTTAATAGTGAAGCAGGGAACGATTATTTCTTTGACATTTGTAAAAATACCTATTTGCCTCATTAAGGAATAGGTAAGAATCCTTCCTTTTGTCACCGATAATGAAGCATGGCCCATTTCTTCATTTTCGTACATCAAATATTTTAACAGGTCGTCATTTTGTTTCGCCATATTGAATTCATACCAATATTTTACCAGTTTTTTTTTTGTATCAGACATAATTTTTGTGGAAAATTAAATAAAATTAAAGTTAATCGAGAAAGTGGATTTTTTAGCTATACCGGAACAGACCGACCGATCGACAGTAATAGAAAAATATGAAGATCTGTAAAAACCCGGAACGGTGATTTTTTCACGATTAATGATATTTCCTTATGCGAGAAGTGAAAACTCGCGCCGCCACGGGCATTCGTCAACAAATGGCCACGGCTTGAACATGGGCCATCCCCACTTCTTATTTTATCGTAAACATTGGTCGATAGAATGTGAAAAATAAATAGAGGAATTTATTTCTCACATACCTCTAACGTGATTTATGAATGAATTGTGATCTCTACTTTAATTCTTACTCTAAGGGGATAACCTAGTAGTATTTTGATAAAAATCCAAAATGGCGGCCTTGTGAAATGTTAAAAAAAATATTATGAGAAAACTACTTTCCAATTTATTTTAAATGTATTACGTTGGAATCAACTGGTAAAATTTTGGTACGAGTCCAAGATAGGAGAACAAAATGGCGGTATAATAAAATATTTTAAAATTCAGCCTGAAAAAACTACTTAATGGATTGATTCAAATTGTGCTATAACTAATTTTGGTATAGGGCTCAACTAGTAAAACTGTGTTACTAATTCAAAATGGCATGCCAAAATTGCGGCCGAATAAAATTTTTGCAATTTGCACCCTTTTAGGTTTTAAATACCTTCACGTTTTGGCGTCCCTAAATGGTTTTCGTTAATAATCCTCTTGTTGTTGTGTTAGAGTAGTGTATTATTGGGAGTTAGGATCCAGTAAAAAAAACAAAAGTA
This sequence comes from Kuschelorhynchus macadamiae, assembly GCA_030620095.1. Classification (NCBI taxonomy): domain Eukaryota; kingdom Metazoa; phylum Arthropoda; class Insecta; order Coleoptera; family Curculionidae; genus Kuschelorhynchus; species Kuschelorhynchus macadamiae. Next base: position 422,183 of record JAUTXW010004335.1, read on the forward strand.
TATTTTTAGATAGTCGATATTTCCCAGATATTAAGTTTCTAAATGATTTCCATTAACGATCCTCTCCTTGCTATGTTGCAGTGGTGCATTATTTGGGATTAGGATCCAGTAAAAACACAATAATTTAAATTTTTCACGTTTCGCAGTTTTATTGATGCATCTTCAGGACACATATAGATTCTATATCCTGTATGAAACCCATATCTCCCAGTCTTTACCTACTACGTTAGTCGGCAGATATTTCCCAGATATTAAGTTTCCAAATGGTTTTCGTTAACGATCGTTTTATTTTTATGAAAAAATGGAGTATTGAGGTTACAATCAAGTAAAAAAAACAATTTTTTTTAAATTGTCGACGTTTTGAAACTTTATTGTTGCCTTCTGATGACACATATATAGATTTTATAACTTATATGAAACCCATATTATCAGTTTTTATCCTACTAAAGACTCATAATATGGGTTCAATGCTGGATATAAAATCTATGTGTCCTGAGGATGCAACAATAAAGTTGCGAAACGTCGAAAATTTAAGAAAGGGTTTTTGTTTTTTTTACTGGATCCTAACCACAAATAACACATCACTATAGCAAAGTAAGAAGAGAATCCTTAACGAACACCATTTAAAAACTTAATATCTGGGAAAAATCTGGGTTTCAGTTTCAATTTAAAATGGTGAAACAAAATAGCGGCCAAATACATTTTTTAAAAAATCTGCGTAAAAAAACTTGACTTTAAATTGTGCAAAAAAATTAAATAGGAAAATGGGATAAACTGCTACGAATTCAACATGACGTAGCAAAATGGCGTTATGTGTCTATGTAAAAACTACTTATTGAATTTATTTTAAATTATGCCCTAAAGTCAAGTATGGCATAGGTAGATAGAAAACGGAATACGGTAAAATATTGGTATGACAGCATATGTAGCTTATACAATTCTGTGACTATATATTGACCAAATTGGATCACACTTCACTATTCCTAACAAATCGAAAAAAAAATCATAACGAGGGAAGTTCCGGATAAAGGAAATTTACCGATTTTTTAAATATATTATTAAGCTGCCATTTTGCTTCGCCATCTTGGATTCTTACCAAAATTTTGCCAGTTGATTTCTACGTAATACTTGATTTTTGTTCAAAATTTCGGGTAAATTGGAAAAGTAGTTTTTTCGTATAATTTTTTTTCATTTCACTACGTACCATTTCGTTTTGCCATCTTGGATTTGTCCGAAAATTTTATGAGAGGATTTCTACGTAATACCTGATTTTTATATTTGGAAAATTGGATAAGTAGTTTTTACTAATATAACATTTCACTGGGCTGCTAATTTGTTCTGCCATATTGGATTTGTACCAAAATGTAATCATTTCATCCCCTTATGACCCTTGATTTTTAAACAAAATTTGAAGTCAATCAGGTAAGTCATTTTTGAGATATGCCGCGTACAGACATACCGAGGGAATTGAGAAAATATGGTTTTTAGCATCTAGTGACTCAAAAATGTGAAGATCTGTAAAAACCTGGGGGGGTGATTTTTTTTCAAGGTCACAATACTTCCATTTTACGAAAAAAGTAAAAACTCTAAAATGGGAAAATGGCTGGTTTAATTGGTTTCGACTCCCATATTTAACGCTTTTTGCTAGGTCTTCAACAAATGTCTGAAACCTGCGTTCAAAGAAAAGATTACAGATTTTTTTTCATTTTTAAAAAGACAGTAAAAACGACAATTATTAAACTAAAAAACAAAATATAATTACTTTATACTCATTTGACATTCGGAAAAGCTGCTGCTGCAGACAATTTTTCCACTTAAAAATTAAATGACATAGGAGTTGTCGATTGTCAGTGATTCGTCAAAATTGATAGTAAGGGAATAATCATTAAAATCGCATATTCCTTGGTGACATCTGTAACAACACTAAAAGTATACAAAGCGAGTTTTCCTTGACGTGTCTGAATTTGCTAATGACTTGTGAAACTCGACTAGCCGACTAGCTAGAAAAGCGTCAAAACATACATTTCGAAATTTTTTACGAATCCTATTAGGTTTTACCCGATATAAAGATTTCTACATGAAATCTTGTTAAAAATTATTTTATTATTATTATTATTTTAATTTCAGGCTTTTAGAACGCTTCTATATAATGACTTTATAATTCCTGTACCATTAATGACAATTATTATAACTGCATAATATTGCTTTTGCCTACACGTCTTCTATAAGAGCAAGTAAGTGGGATAAGTGTAATTAAACCATCTAACTTGCATTTTAGCATCTTAGAGCTTACATTGATATATATCTAATTCTTATTTTAAGGAATTCATACTTATATTATACAATATTGGAAACCTGAAGTAAATAATTTAAAAAGAAAAGCCGCACAATTTAAATTAATTCCAAGCATTGATGTACTAATGTATCTTACTTTTATGCTTATTGCGTATTTTGTAGTTCGCCAAAAATAGATTTAACGTCATACACGATGCAAAATAACATTTAGCTAATGCAACAAATTGCCCCTTCTGTTTTTAATCTAGCTAATAAATTAGTGTTTTTCGTCATAACAAAAATTATTTAAAAATTTCGAGGTTTGGATGCTAAAACCTGTAAGTGTTTGGTTTTACAATATAAAGGTGCAACCATAGGCGTATTTAAAGACAGTGCAACCTGTGCATCGCACCGATGGGCCCCGAGGCACCAAATCCTCTTTATGTTTGTTTCAGTATAATAAACAACGAAAAATGATCAAATTTACTGGTAAGTACCTATTTCAGAAGTTCGGTATGAATATAATTTTGCATTCTTCGAACTATTCCTTTTTTTCTGTCGATTTCTGATTAATTTTGAATCCACTTTATTAAACTTTAATTAAACAATAACGCTATTCTTGATCCTGTATAAGTATTTTTTAATTGTTATCGTAAAAATTATGTTATACTGTGTAAGTACAAACCGAACAATCCATTGAAGATTTCGCCGCAGTCGAGCAGTATTGTATTTATCTTATTTTCGTAGATGTATGGTATTAGTCTGAAATAGAAAATATGTTTGTGGTTCATAGTAGGGTTCCCAAAAACGGGCAGACGGTGGCAAAAAGCAGAGGGAAGAAGCAGCAAAAAAATCAGATTTCTTTGGGTTATCAACTTCAACCGGCTTCCCTTCATCTTTAAGTAGTAAACCTGCTAATCCAACTATTACACTTAACAAAGCGATTTCTTCCAGTTTAGCTCAAACAGAACAAGAACCTGTAGGTGTAATAAAATCACCTATTTCTGTGGTAAACAGTCCTAAAGAAACGGAACCTACTATTATTGATACAACAACAACTATTGTCGATAAAAATTTTCTCTCTGATTATGCTTTGTTTAAAACTAAAACTATTTTGGAGTAAATTAAAATGAATACATTAGACATAGGTCCTTGCCAGCCACGTGGAATAAACTAGGTACCTCTAAGAGATCATTCGAGTGACATAAATAGCTTTAATTGTGGTGTCTATTTAACTTTTACCAAATTTATTTCCAAATACTATCCAAAATTACAACTTCATTTAGAATCTAAGGCTAGAATTAAATATCTAAGTCCAGCTATAATGGAAGAACAAGTTCGACTTCTTGCTGATATGGTGCGAACTGCATTGTTAGGTGAAATAAATGAAGCAATTTTTTGGACTATAATTGTGGATAGCAGTACAGACATATCGAAAACCGATCAAGTAGCTCTTATAACGCACTACGTGCTTATAGATCACGCTAACAATACTGTTAGCGTAAAGGAGATTTTTTTTAGAATAACTAAATTTAGAAAATCATAATGCATCTGGTTATGTATCACATTTATTAAATGCCTTTAAACTTTATAATTTGGATACAAATAACATGGTTGGACAACCGTATGATGGTGCCCAGCGTCATGAGTGGGAAAAAAATGGTGTTCATGTTCAGCTTCGTAAAGTTGCAAGCCAAGAAAATCAACCGGCTTCTGCCCCATACGTTCATTGTCCACCTCATCAATTAAATTTAGTATTAAGTCAGGCGGCGGAAGAATGTGCATCCGTACAAACTTTCACCTATTAAAAAAGGTTATACTTTTTTTTGGATTCATCTCAACGTCGGTGGGCTATGCTGAAGAAGGCTTGAAGGCACAGATTCCAACAAAAAGAAAAAAGTCTCACTCTTAAAGGAATATCGGGTACTAGATGGTATGCTCGAGCAAACGTGACACGTGCGTTACTTCAACAATTTAAATTAGTTATCATTTGTTTAGAGAAAATTGTTGATTTAAAGAATCATGATAAAGAGGTAACTACGGCTACAGGACTTTTAAATAATTTTGATTTACAATAAGTTGTTACAAAAACGACATTGGCCTGGTTCAAGTAGTAAATTTTATCAAAAAGTCTAAGGAACAGTTAAGGTCGTTAAGGAACGATGCGCATTTTGACAGCCTTCTTGAATCTGCCAAATCCAAACGGATTCAGTGTGAAGTGGACAAAGATATTATGCATTTTCAAGGAAAAAGAAGTCGACGAAAAAAAACTTTTCATGACGAAAGCGCTAAAGATCATCCTATTACAAATATGTATGCTTAGTTTAAAATTGATATTATAAACGTTATACTTGATGCAATGGTTAACGAAATGACAGATCTAATTGTGGGTCTGGAGGAGGTTACGCAATTGTTTAGATTTTTAAGTCCCGCAAATTTAAAAAAACTATGATAAGCAAGAACTTGAAAAAAGCTGCAAAAAGTTGTGTAAAGAATTTAAATTTATTTCGGCTTACTTATTCACAGAAATAATACAAATTTCCGATATTTATTTTACGTAGGAAACACCTGACCTCAATAGGGGTGCGCTGGCATATCTTGAATATTTGCTTGATAAAAAACTTGCAGACGTATGTCCTAACATGGAATTAATTTTAAGACTATAACACTGCCCATTGGAATAGCGAGTTCTGAAAAATCCTTTAGCGTCTTAAGACGGTGAAAAAATTACCTAAGAAGTACAATGGCGCATGAAAGAACGTCAGATCTGGCTATTCTAACAATAGAAAAAGATGTTTAAAGTAGCATTAGTATAGACGATATTGCAAATAAATTTATGTTGCCAAAAGTTCGAAGAGGTGTTAGTTTATAAATGTTTTTATTTTATTCATGAAGTTTTGGTTCTTATGTTAAACATATTTTTAAAAATATTGTGTTAATCTGAGCATACCATTTGTTTTTATTTCTCAAGAAACTGAAACTCAACTTAAAATCAAATATTTTGAATAAAAAATTATTTAATGAAACGTAAAAACAGCTTAATGATTTTAAATACAAGCAAGTGCATTCAATAGTCCAAAAAGTAATGTGTTTTTTATCCTCGTAAAAAAAGTACACTAGGAAATTAGTATTTTAATAGATTTACAGTAATTAATGTACCTAGTTTTTTATTTTCCCCCTAGAGCTCAATTGTTAAGGTTTTGATTATAAGCAGAGCTAGTACTGAATGGAGAAATGTACTTAAAGTAAAATAATTAGTACTCTCAATACTGTAATTATTTTACTTAAATACTTTTGAATTAGCGTTACTTGGGAAAATGAATTCAGTATGTTTTTAGAAAAGTACTTATACTGATATTTAAAATTTGAGATTTTGATTAAGTATCACTTATTATTTAAAAAATGTACTGCAAAATCTTAATCTACTTAAAATACTTTGTAGAGTATTTAAGCACATTTAGTATTTATAAAAAATTAGCAAGTACTTAAATATTAAAAAGACTAAAGTAGTTCAAAAATAATTTTATATATTTTATCAAAAATGAGGCTAGTTACAACTCGTGAAAACCTATTTATATTAATATAAGTAATCTAATAAATGCATACTATTTTACCAAATTTTTGAGAAAGTATTAAGTAAGTAAGAGCTGTGTAATTCTTTTTGTAGTACATATGACTTTTTATTCTATTTTCTAGGCATTAACTGAAAACAGAATAAAAAGTCAAAAGTACAACTAATTCATCCGATTCTGAACAGAAAGGTATAATTTAATCTATATAAGCAGAGCTAGTACTGAATGGAGAAATGTACTTAAAGTAAAATAATTAGTACTCTCAATACTGTAATTATTTTACTTAAATACTTTTGAATTAGCGTTACTTGGGAAAATGAATTCAGTATGTTTTTAGAAAAGTACTTATACTGATATTTAAAATTTGAGATTTTGATTAAGTATCACTTATTATTTAAAAAATGTACTGCAAAATCTTAATCTACTTAATATACTTTGTAGAGTATTTAAGCACATTTAGTATTTATAAAAAATTAGCAAGTACTTAAATATTAAAAAGACTAAAGTAGTTCAAAAATAATTTTATATATTTTATCAAAAATGAGGCTAGTTACAACTCGTCAAAACCTATTTATATTAATATAAGTAATCTAATAAATGCATACTATTTTACCAAATTTTTGAGAATGTATTAAGTAAGTAAGAGCTGTGTAATTCTTTTTGTAGTACATATGACTTTTTATTCTATTTTCTAGGCATTAACTGAAAACAGAATAAAAAGTCAAAAGTACAACTAATTCATCCGATTCTGAACAGAAAGGTATAATTTAATCTAAGCTTCATTTTGAATCGTGGCACGACCTTATTAGACAACTTTTATTTTTTTAGTGAAATTTTTCTGAAAAATTAATATAATTAAAAATTAATATATAATATTATAAATAAAAAGCACATTTTATCATTCTCTTTCGATCTATACTAACTTCTGAGTTTTGGAAAAATGTTTTTGACTTTTGTCCATGACCTAGAAACTTCAAATCGAAAACATGATTAACCAAAACAGCTGTGCATTTTAAACTAGTGCTTTCGTTTTGGCATCAAAAAAAAGATAATAAACGGCGCTATATTTACCTAAATAATATTTTTACAAATTCTCAATAGAAAACCTGATTTTGACCTGGTTAAGTATCCCGGAATAAAACGTTCTAAAAAAATATATACTTATGAAAAAATAGTAGGTAATATTGTGAAACTTAACCATATGCTTGAAATCCTCGAAATTATAATGATTTATAAGACTTGGAGTGCCGGAACGCTTTGCAAGGTCATTTCGGTTTATGAGAAAGTTAAATTAATTCCTTCCTAACTTATCAATTTTTATGTTCTTGACTTTATTGCTACTGTAATAGAATGTATTTAATACAGTATATCATTAAAAAACTTTTAAAGTAGCCGTGTGGGATTGTTTATGAAAATGCCTTATTTGCAAAGAATAAACATTAATTTATCTAGATAATTATCCTAAAAGCTACATAACATAACCCGAGAAGATATTGCTCTTCCTCAAGTAACTAAGAATTGCAAAGAATATTTATATAGTATTTGCAGTTTACATCACTATGTTTTATAAATCAATTTAAGTCTATTGTATATAGGGTTACCAGATGCCCTATCGTTACCGAATATGTCTTAGCAATCTAACCGAATTGGCCCGTTTTTGTATTTACCAATTATAATTTTAAAAATCATATATTTCTACATCAGAGATAACAGTTTTTAGATACAAAAGACAATACTTTTTTTATATTAGTTACGATTGAGGTGATAGTTGTTAACAAAAAGTAGCTTTTTTTTGGTTTTTTTTTTAATTTGTTAGGCTAGATAAACAATTCGCTCAGACATTCGTTTGCCCTTTTTTGCCGAGGGAAATCTCTGGTAACTCTAATTTTATAATTTACTTCTAAATAAGTGTTTTCAAAAGCAAAGCTTCCACAAACAGCGCTTATAAAACAGTATTTTTTTAAAAACTTGCCTACCTAAATGTACAATAACTCAAACTTCACACATAAATACACAACACTGATATTTTAAAACTGAAAATATTTAGGCACAAACTATTTAAAAACATATAAACAACAAAAATTTAGCCCATAAATGGCGGATGGGCGGAGTTTATGCTCTGCCACTGTTCTTGGATAAAGTCACTGTACCTATATTATCCAAAAAGCGCCATCTATACATATTGATAGAATTAAATTACAATGATTGGTAAAATAGAACTTATTTTATTATATATTAACTTAGCCATTAAAAATCCGGAAAACCGTATGAAACACAATATTTTTATAATACACAACTTTTTTGCCTTAGTTAGACCTCCCCTGCTATACACTTCGCTCATTGACAGAATAAATGTTTTGTGCAAATAATAAAACTATTTTATTTTTTTCTACATTTATTAAGATTTATAACAATCGAAATAACCTGAATTTAGTAACACGTCTTTCAAAATATTTTTATAGGGCGTCGATTTGTCCCACCATGTTGGATTCGTACCAATATTTTACCAGTTTCTATCTACGCCACATTTAATTTTTGGACAAAATCAGTGGCGTAGCTACAAGTTTTGGGCCCCCCGCGGTTTTCAGTAAAGGCCCCCCCCTCTCAAAATAGAAAAATAACTAATGACAAAAAAAGGTCCTTTATTTGTCAATAAAAGTAGCCCCCAAAGCATGGCCAGAAAATATATTATTACTAAAAAAAAAGGTCATCCTTACTCTCATAATCCCCTTGAGCTCATCTGCAATTATCGCCGGGGCCTCTGACCTCGTGGGCTCCCCCGCACCGCAGGGGCTGGCAGGGGTGTACCTATACGCCACTGGGCATAATAAAATAAATTGAATAAGTGGTTTTTACACTAATTTTTTTTAAGATCTCCATTTTGTTTATTCATGTTCAATTCATACCAATTTATCTCGATGCCACATTTAATTTTAATAATAATAATATATGTAAAACAAACCCATCTTATATCTAGAGTGGAGTGAGATAAAGTAAAGCATAATTATTAATTTTGATTTCTGGTGTTATTAAAATAAAAAATAGACTAACGTTACGTTTATACTTTATTTATATGTTTTACATACATCTAGGTTAGTGTTAAAACTATTTAATTCTTAATTATATGTTTTACATTAACAGTAACGTATTATACTGGTGGTGATGACGTAGACGTAGGTCTAAAACCGCAGTCAGCATCATTCGGAAAATCACAAGTTACTAAGTCGGCGTTGTAATAAAGTCCACCAGCACAGAACACGTGAATCGGGGTGCCATTCGAATATTCGTAGAAAGCAGCACAATCATCTAGATCTTCAAAAAAAACGTTGTCTATTTGGATCATCATCTGGGCACAATACAAAATATAAAAAATTATTCGTAAAGTGAGTTTATACCAAAATTCCTTCAGTGGGAAAAGAGAGTCTATATTTAAATCCAACAAAAATTTTATGCTTGTTAATATTTAATGTTTTTCCGACATTTAGATCAAACTCTAATGCAGATTTTCTTGTCCATGTTAGACCAAGGCAAGAAAAAGGTTAACAACTGATCTCATTAATCAAATTAAAGTAAATTAGAGCTTTGAAATATACCCAAATTTTTATAACTATGTTTTTTCTAACAAAAACTTGCTACCCCAACCAAATTTTAGGTTAAATATTGGTTTAAAAAAAACTAGGTAGAAAAATTATTTCATTAATTTAACTTTAAGTTACTACTCTTTTTTCTATACTTGTTCTTAACCTAGAGTTCCTACATTATATTATTTGTTATAGATATAAATTTTGTTGTTATTGGCATAAGTACCTCGTGAAGTGCGAAATGATGTAATTATTTGGACAATAAATCTAGGACTTCTTCCTTTTATAGTACTGGGCTTGGAGTCATGAAAGCAACAATGGTGTGATGTAACGGCTTAATACATATTCTTAAAACTAAGGCCTATGAAAACAAAAAAAATCATCTAGATTTTTTGCTCGTTTTTTATATACAAAATAATTTATGTATTTCATCAAATGGGCCTCTTTTGTCTACTAACTATATTAAACATTGAGACCTTTATCATTTAAGCTAACATAGCAAATTGTAAAAAATATTGCCCTAACAGGCAATGCATTCCTACTGACTATATATGTCATGTCTCTATCAAATGAGACAGCGAGGTATCGTTTTTTGTATTTTCATAATAACTTGTGTTTAAAAAAATATTTTTATTCTTATTCTATTTTATACCATTGAGTTCTTTTATAGAAACTTTGTAATGGCCAAATCTTATTTTATATACAAAAACTGTAATATCCTCAGATTTAAATCTAATAGGAATATCTAGTTCTACATTCTAAGTTTTATTTCGGTCATATGTTATATAATAGATACCACTTAAAATTACTAAATCTGTCATATATCAAAAACTTAATTGAATTTTTTTCAATTCGTAGACTGTGTCAAATTATTTTCCGGTTTTGACAATTTATTATATAATTGAATTTTTATATAATTGAAATAAATATAACGGTATGCAGCTATTTGCATATTCCTAATTATTATTAAAATCATAATTTACCCTTATAACATATTATTGTTTAACTAAGAAGTAAATACCAGACTGTATTGATGCCAAAGAGTATTTTGCCAATAATATCATTACAGTAATTGTAGGTACAAAAGAACCGTCTAAAAAACAAGTCCGTTTTTCTCAAATAATCACGATATATATTTAGATATTCCTAGTAAATACAACAAATATACACAACCCTTATTAAATTTTCTCGTCGCGTAAATATCTAGTAGATAAATTACTCTAGGGATATGTCTACATTTTGTGTATGAGAACTAACGGATAACAACACCATCAATTACGAAATAGGAAGTTAGATGTTAAAAGAAATATTTGTAAGTGTGGCAGTTGAAGAAGAACAGTTTTTCAATTTGGACGCGTGTAATTCACCATACTCATTTGTCATTTTATTATATAATTTTTTAAAAGTACAGGTTCACTAACAAATAATTTAATAAAAAGTGTTTAAATTTAAGAAATGTATGTGTTATATTTGTACTCCTGGACGGAGATCCATAACATTTGTAACAGCGTTTACAACATTGGTACCAACGATAGTTATCAACCTACAATAACGGTAAGTCGACTGAAATGTCTTTTGTCTCAGGATAATATAGCGTTAGCTATAAAAGATTTTTTTTAAAGAGTTGTTTTAGCAACTTGTCTGACTGTCCAACAGTTTTAAAGGTAACATTGGTTTGAAAACGTGTTATTAGTATTGCCTCCATTATCTGGATGGCTTACGCTGGTCCAGGTATGTACGTCCTCAAGGAATATTTAGAATAATATAAAAAGACAACTTTAACTTAAAGTACGCTAATAGCTTCCACAATTTAGGTATGTACCTTTCTTAGTTGGTTTTTAAAATGTGTACTCAACCCATTTGATTTATGATTTGGAACGTAAATGTATCTACAGTGTTGAAAAAGTTTATATTCAACATTAAGATAAAAAATTCCATGAAAAATACCACCCTATGAATGTAACTTCGATACTAGTTCCTTACTTATGAGCTATGAATAAAATTTCACAATGATATTGAAATAAAATGACAGTAAATATTTAAAGGATTTATTGCTGTTGCCTGTATTTCAGTCGGCTTACCGTTATTGTAGGTTGATAACTATCGTTGGTACCAATGTTGTAAACGCTGTTACAAATGTTATGGATCTCCGTCCAGGAGTACAAATATAACACATACATTTTTTAAATTTAAACACTTTTTATTAAATTATTTGTTAGTGAACCTGTACTTTTAAAAAATTATATAATAAAATGACAAATGAGTATGGTGAATTAAACGCGTCCAAATTGAAAAACTGTTCTTCTTCAACTGCCACACTTACAAATATTTCTTTTAACATCTAACTTCCTATTTCGTAATTGATGGGGGTGTTGTTATCCGTTAGTTCTCATACACAAAATGTAGACATATCCCTAGAGTAATTTATCTACTAGATATTTACGCGACGAGAAAATTTAATAAGGGTTGTGTATATTTGTTGTATTTACTAGGAATATCTAAATATATATCGTGATTATTTGAGAAAAACGGACTTGTTTTTTAGACGGTCCTTTTGTACCTACAATTACTGTAATGATATTATTGGCAAAATACTCTTTGGCATCAATACAGTCTGGTATTTACTTCTTAGTTAAACGATAATATGTTATAAGGGTAAATTATGATTTTAATAATAATTAGGAATATGCAAATAGCTGCATACCGTTATATTTATTTCAATTATATAAAAATTCAATTATATAATAAATTATCAACATTAATTAAACAGCATTGATAAGTCTTCTTAATATTTGTCTATTTTTATTTATTAGTTTCCTATTTCAAAAATTACATTTTAGAAGATGTTTTGTAATTTTTTTGGGGGAAGCACTGCTTCCCTTGCTTTCATGGACTGCACGCCCCTGCCTTTACCTTAGAGACACTGACACAGACATGATTTTAACACCTTACAATATTTTAAAATGTTGCATAACGAAACGAAGGGTGTCAGGCTGAATGCTTTGGAGTCCCTAGAAATCGATAACATTGCTTGGGACGCATCAATCAGATCCCTAAACGATCCAATTTCTAGTCACTACCGAGAGGCAGCATGTATCGTAAATTTATTTAAGTGATATCGATAATCGACATCTCTTAACCTATAATATCAAATAATATGTCTGACGTCCTGTCGAACCAAATACCAATTTATTTATAATTAATTGTTGTGTTATGTAAAGAACAAGTTTTATCTGATGTTTGTAATGTGATATGTGCTAGCACCTTGTTTTGTTTGTATATGACTCTAAGTAATCTGTTTAGACAACAATTAATTATTTCAAAATGTATTTAACCATTTTATAACTAGACCAAAACATATAATAACAATACTATTTAGTCTCAGAATGGTCTCTTTTTCATCCAGATTCTCTTGATAATGACATAATTTTGTCGAAACGCGATGAGAAATTTATTAAACGTTTTTGAAGTGAATATGGATTTTCTTTCCCACAATTTCTACTTATATCATAGTAAATGTGATATTGTCTCCTATCCTTGTTCAAAACCTCGTTAAAGAGAATGGTCGTGTCATGGATTATATTGTAAACGAGCATTCTTGCGGATAGTCTCCTGTTGCAAATCGCTGGTTTCTCCTCGCCATTGCCAGATAGGTTACTGCAGCCGTTTCCTTGCTGTATCATAGGATCTTTCTAGTAAATTGCTACCTACGTATAGTTCCATCTCAAAATGTTGCAATCCATTGTGGGTGTTTAATATGAAGATTTCTACCATTGCAGCAAATGACAATAGTTAAGTGAGAGTAGGTCCGAAAATGCCTAAACTAGCTGCAGTCTTTGTCAATTTGCTTCTACTCTGCGAATGTCCTTTAACGCAACAAAGATGAACTCTATTTTTTCGAGATGTTCTCTTACTAGTGATATACGACATCCTTTGACACAATTAGGAGCCATTTTATTGTTTCTCAGGGCTAGTAGCGCTTGTGTAAATTCTGATAGTTTTGTCCATCTCTTCTGTATAGATTACGGGTACGCCGAATTTCGTTCGTAACGAATCATTATTACGGATAAATATAAAATTATTTTGACTACATGTAGACACTATGGTTTTTTCCACAAATGGGGGTCAAATATGATTCATTCTCAGTATATAAAAAAATCCGAGTGCCACTCCAGAAACAAAATCTGTTTCAAACCCACTTGTAATTGCAATTCATTTTTGTATTGCTAAGGTCAAGTGTGGGCATTTTGATTGCAAAAATTGCCGATTAGATCTTTTGTCTCAGGATAATATAGCGTTAGCTATAAAAGATTTTTCTTAAAGAGTTGTTTTAGCAACTTGTCTGACTGTCCAACAGTTTTAAAGGTAACATTGGTTTGAAAACGTGTTATTAGTATTGCCTCCATTATCTGGATGGCTTGCGCTGGTCCAGGTATGTACGTCCTCAAGGAATATTTAGAATAATATAAAAAGACAACTTTAACTTAAAGTACGCTAATAGCTTCCAAAATTTAGGTATGTACCTTTCTTAGTCGGTTTTTAAAATGTGTACTCAACCCATTTGATTTATGATTTGGAACGTAAATGTATCTACAGTGTTGAAAAAGTTTATATTCAACATTAAGATAAAAAATTCCATGAAAAATACCACCCTATGAATGTAACTTCGATACTAGTTCCTTACTTATGAGCTATGAATAAAATTTCACAATGATATTGAAATAAAATGACAGTAAATATTTAAAGGATTTATTGCTGTTGCCTATATTATCCTGAGACAAAAGATCTAATCGGCAATTTTTGCAATCAAAATGCCCACACTTGACCTTAGCAATACAAAAATGAATTGCAATTACAAGTGGGTTTGAAACAGATTTTGTTTCTGGAGTGGCACTCGGATTTTTTTTATATACTGAGAATGAATCATATTTGACCCCCATTTGTGGAAAAAACCATAGTGTCTACATGTAGTCAAAATAATTTTATATTTATCCGTAATAATGATTCGTTACGAACGAAATTCGGCGTACCCGTAATCTATACAGATGAGATGGACAAAACTATCAGAATTTACACAAGCGCTACTAGCCCTGAGAAACAATAAAATGGGTCCTAATTGTGTCAAAGGATGTCGTATATCACTAGTAAGAGAACATCTCGAAAAAATAGAGTTCGTCTTTGTTGCGTTAAAGGACATTCGCAGAGTAGAAGAAAATTGACAAAGACTGCAGCTAGTTTAGGCATTTTCGGACCTACTCTCACTTACCTATTGTCATTTGCTGCAATGGTAGAAATCTTCATATTAAACACCCACAATGGATTGCAACATTTTGAGATGGAACTATACGTAGGTAGCAATTTACTAGAAAGATCCTATGATACAGCAAGGAAACGGCTGCAGTAACCTATCTGGCAATGGCGAGGAGAAACCAGCGATTTGCAACAGGAGACTATCCGCAAGAATGCTCGTTTACAATATAATCCATGACACGACCATTCTCTTTAACGAGGTTTTGAACAAGAATAGGAAACAATATCACATTTACTATGATATAAGTAGAAATTGTGAAAATCCATATTCACTTCAAAAACGTTTAATAAATTTCTCATCGCGTTTCGACAAAATTATGTCATTATCAAGAGAATCTGGATGAAAAAGAGACCATTCTGAGACTAAATAGTATTGTTATTATATGTTTTGGTCTAGTTATAAAATGGTTAAATACATTTTGAAATAATTAATTGTTGTCTAAACAGATTACTTAGAGTCATATACAAACAAAACAAGGTGCTAGCACATATCACATTACAAACATCAGATAAAACTTGTTCTTTACATAACACAACAATTAATTATAAATAAATTGGTATTTGGTTCGACAGGACGTCAGACATATTATTTGATATTATAGGTTAAGAGATGTCGATTATCGATATCACTTAAATAAATTTACGATACATGCTGCCTCTCGGTAGTGACTTCTGGATCGTTTAGGGATCTGATTGATGCGTCCCAAGCAATGTTATCGATTTCTAGGGACTCCAAAGCATTCAGCCTGACACCCTTCGTTTCGTTATGCAACATTTTAAAATATTGTAAGGTGTTAAAATCATGTCTGTGTCAGTGTCTCTAAGGTGAAGGCAGGGGCGTGCAGTCCATGAAAGCAAGGGAAGCAGTGCTTCCCCCAAAAAAATTACAAAACATCTTCTAAAATGTAATTTTTGAAATAGGAAACCATTAATTTAGTTTATATTAAAAATGCTAAAATATTATCTTAATTATCAAGCCCATAATAAATGCGGCCTTGACTCCGACCCAGCTACAATAGAATATCGAATAAAACCTATGCGGGCTGCTAGCTTCTCCGCAGCCAAGTTCTATATGCTTGATTTTCTGTGAATCGAGCCGGAGGTTATTGAACTTTTCACCAGCTGTTTGCGATTTTTGCATTTCAGTCGCGTGCTTTAAGTGGTGGCGGAAGCTATCGTTGGAGTAGGTTCTTTGTTTGAACGGCTATCCGTGTGTTGTGTGATACGTACGTCGCGTCAATAAGACAATAATACGGACGTGAATATGCAAATACCGTCAACTTCGGCTGTCGGTAATAACGTTGAAAATGTTGGAGAATTTAGTAAGAAGTGTGTGTGAATGTTTGTGGTGTGTGTCTTAATAATAAAGGGATTTTCAAGATTAAACTTCGCTGATAAGCTTCAAATAATTTCCAAAGTAAGGGCAAAACCGCCTATGAAAAATTTAACCACAAAAATGAAAAACTGTATTAGACATTTTTATCCGGAAAAACAATACGAACAATTTAAATGGTTAACAAGGTGTGAAAATATAAGTAAATTATTTTGTTGGCCATGTTTACTTTTTGAAAATGAAAAAGGTCTCTGGAATAAAACTGGACTTTCCGATTTAAACAATTTCCATAAAGCTGTAAAAAGACACATTATGTCCAAATCGCATTTGCAGGCCGTCATAAAAGAAAAAGTCTTCGGTAAAACCAGACTTGAACACGCCCTTAATAAACAGTTGAAAATTAGTCACCGCCAAGACAATGAACTAGTCGATAAAAATAGACAAATATTAAGAAGACTTATCAATGCTGTTTGTTTTCTCGGACACCACAAATTGGGATTTAGAGGTCATGACGAAACAAGGGTTTCTTCAAATAGAGGAAATTTTCAAGATTTACTTAGTTTAATGGCTAAATATGATGATTGCTTATAAAATCATTTAGAGCAGTCTAGCGTTTTTCGCGGAACGTCGTATCGAATCCAGAATGATTTAATTTCCGCTGTTGCAACCATTATTCTAAAAAGAATTAAGCAGGAGATTGGCGAGGCGCGGTTCATTGCTATTGTTCTGGACGAAATAACTGATATCACTAATTTTAGCCAATTATCTATAGTAATACACTACGTTAAAACTGACGGAAGTATTCAAGAGCGATTTTTAGGTTTTAAGAATGTGTCCGAAAATCGTACAGCAGATGCATTATATACCGTAGTTTATAACGTTACAAAAGAAATTAATGGAGAGAAGTTGGTCAAAGCTATGATGGAGCTGCAGTGATGGCAGGACAATTAGAGGTTCTGCAAGCTAAAGTTCGAGAAACTTTCCCAAGTGCTGTGTTTGTCTATTGTTTTGCTCATAAATTAAATTTAGTTTTATCCCAGTCCATCAATCACATTAAAGAGTGTAAAGTATTTTTCGTTACTTTAAGTGACATGGCTGTTTTTTTTTCCAAGTCAACAAAACGTACACAAGCTTTGGACTCCATTGTCCACAAACGCTTGCCCAAAGTAGCTCCTACTAGGTGAAACTATAATGGAATACTTATGTTAACAATATCTGAAAATCGTGAATCACTGATTGAGCTATTTGAGAATATAATAGAAAATAATGAAACGTGAGACTCAGAAGCAATAAATAGTTCGAGGGGGTTTTTGGACTGTTTGAAACGAGATTTTAATTTTAATTATTTGTTGAACATATTTTCAGAAATATTTCCATTCTCGGACAATGTTTTTAATATATTACAAACTGAAACAAATGATATTGCTTTTTGCCTAAAAAAAGTGGATGATTTTAAGTCATGTTAAGCCAAAAAAGAGATGACTTTGACCTATTTTGGGAGAAAACGATGACGTTAAACGTAGAGCCACAAGCCAAGCGTCTTCGAACAGACAAGGTGGGAGATGTTCAAACATCATACAGACGGCTCTTTTATGAAATAATCGATCAAATTCAGCAACAAATAAACTATAGATTTAACGGTTTAAATTATTTTAAATTCCTCGAGTTCTACAATGTTGGTGCATTTAAAGGAAAAACTTCTCCAGAAGATGAGTTTAAATCTCTTCTTCATTATGGCCAGTTCTTTGACCGAGTGTTACTGCGATCTGAACTAAAACTGATTTACGCAACTGATGACATTAGCGCAAAAAATAACGCTAAGGAACTAATGCAATTTTTAAAATACAAGGAGCTGGAAGATTCCTACACTGAAGTGTCGAAATTGTCTGAATTAGTATTGACAATACCTGCCACAAGTGCATCAGTAGAACGCAATTTTTTAACACTTAAACGTATAAAAAATTTCGTAAGAAGAGGGCAGGAGAGACTTTCGCATACATCGCTGTTGTCCATTGAAAATAAACGTCTCCAAAATATGTCGGAGCATCGACGTTTTTATGATGACGTCATTGACGAATTTGCAAAAAATGATCGAAGAATCGAATTACATTACAAATACGTAAGTTTCTAAAAATTGCTTCCCTTTCTTGAAATTTCACTGCACGCCCCTGGGTGAAGGCCAAATGCCAATCTTCGATCATTTGGAGAGCGAACTGTGTTTAAGTGTTCTTTGATTCTGACTTTGAAAGACCGACCTCTTTTGCCAATATATTGTGCGGTGCATTCTCGGCAAGACAACAAATATACTCCTTTCTTGTCAATAGTTGGTATTTTATCTTTGTTTCTTGTGAAAAGTTTCCATAAATTTGCAAGTTTATTTTGAGTATTTACATATTTGAAAATTTTATTCAACCCAAGAAAGAAAATCTGAATTATCTGCTGGTTGCCATGGATCATGGTACCTTTCTTGATTCTGAAATATCTAAAAAATTTAATGTGTTTTCTTCTTAAACTTCCATTATGAATTTAATATTTGAATGAAGACTGTTTAGGTAATTCAAAAACTGATCAAGCTGATTCTTGTTCCCATTCCAAATGACAAAAAAATCATCAACGTATCGTCTCCAGAGAACAACCCTATCCACCAGATCTTTAAAGTTTTTAAAACCAGTAGAGGTAATAAACTGGAACCCATAGGAAGGCCTTCTAGCTATCTATATAGTTTGTTATTAAATCTAAAGTAATCTAGAGATAAACATTTCTTTAATAGAGACAGGGACCTGTGGTCTCCTCCAGTGATAACGAATATTTATTGTTTAGTAGATTTTCAACAATATTGAGGACTTGGTCTGTGGAAGAGATTTGCAATATCAGAGGAAACCAAGAGGGAATTGCTTGGTAAGTGAATATGATTAAGTTTGTCTATTAACTGAATGGTATTTTTAATTGCATATAAGTTGAGAAAATTAAGTTTTTCTCTTAAGGTCCGATTAAGCCATTTTGTTGTATGTTGTTATTATATTTGCTTTATGGATTTTTATCATTCCATACAAGTTTGGTTTTTGTGGATTCATTGTTCTTTGTAACCAATGCTGTTAAAAATTGGGTTAAGTTCTTCGATTAATTGTTTAAGTTCTTTAATATATGCAATATTTGGATCTTTACTTAGTAATTTAAATGAACTGTTAGTACTTATGAATGGTTCTACTTTATGAATGTAATCTGATCTCTTAACGATGACCAAACAATTACCTTTGTCCGTCTTCCCCAATACTAGGTCGAATTCTTTAATTTTCTTCTTTATACTCTTGATTATCCTGTGATGTTGAGTTGCCACATTTGGTCTTGATTGAAGCTTCCTAATCAATTGCCTGCAACTTCCTCTAGTAGTTTCTAAGAGTTCGGTATCAACTCCATTTAGATTTAGTTCTATGTCAGCTAAAAGGCTGGTTATAGTAACTTTATCATATTCGAGAGTAGAGGAAAACTTAAGTCTTTTTTTTTGAAAAAAATCCATTCATCATCGGAAAACTCTATATTCGTCAAGTTAATTATTCTCGGATAAAACTCATGGTCTGTGAATTTTTGGTCGTTAACTTTGTTGTTCATGTCTTTCATTCTTTTGAGTTTGTTATTCAGTCGCTGAGTGCTGATTATTTTCTCCGTCAAATCTAAGTGTTCTGAAATTGATTTAATTTAGGCGTTGGAAATACAGTTACTAAAATGGTCAGGATAAACTTAAGTTGTTTATATAAGTCATCTCGTTTTGCAAGTAAGTTGGTTTCAGAATGTGACATAAAGATTTCAACCGGTACTTAATACTGCAAGTAGATTTTTGAAATCAAATTGCTTAGTACTTATCACAGCTCTGCTGGTCGATGCCGATTTGAACGGATTAGCGAATTCGGACTCATTTTACGTTTGAAAGCGAGCTCAGAGGCTTATCAAAATTTTTCTAAATTAAGCGCGCCTATGAGATTTTGTAATGAAAAATGTGTAAAACGATGCCATCTTATATCTAGAGTGGAGATAAAGTAAAGCATAATAATTAATTTGGATTCCCGGTGTTATTAAAATAAAAAAATAAACGTTATATTTATACCTTATTCATATGTTTTATATACATCTAGGTGAGTGTTAAAACTACTTAAAGCTTGTTTATATGTTTTACATAAACATTAATGTATTATCTTAGTGGTGATGCCGTAGTCGTAGGTCTAGTACCGCAGTCAACATCGTTCGGAAAATCACAAGTTACTAAGTCGGCGTTGTAATAAAGTCCATCAGCACAGAACACGTGAATCGGAGTGCCATTCGAACATTCGTAGAAAGCAGCACAATTATCTGGATCTTCATAAAAAACAGGTTGTCCGTTTGGATCGTCAGCTGGGCATACTACAAAATATAAAAAAATTATTCGTAAAATGAGTTTATACCAAAATTCCTACAATGGAAAAAATATATTTAAATCCAATAGACATTCTTAAAATATGCTTCTTAATATTTAATTTGGTTTTGCAACATTTACATCAAACACTAATGCAGAGACTCCAAAATTAACACAAATGTTGTATGGTGGTAAAGAACCTTATTATTATTACAACGACCATGACGGTACTATCATGACCTCTATAAAGTTATCGTGTTGTGCAAAAGCACGTGCGTATTTGGAGAACGAATCTACGACTTCTCGCTTTATAGTACAGGGCTTGGAGTTATGAAAGCAACAATGCTGTGATGTAACATTAAATTAACAATACATGTTCTTAAAATTGAGGCCTATCAAAACAAAAAAAAATCATCTAGATTTTTTGCGCATTTATTATGTACACAATAATTTACGTATTTACATGTTCATGAAGTGGGCCTCTTTTGTCGACTAACTATATCAAACATTGAGATTTTTATTATTTAAGCTAACAAAGTAAATTGTAAAAAATATTGCTCCTAACAGGCAACGCATTTCTACTGACTACATTATATATGTCCTGTCTCTATGGCAAAATTGTTCGCCCGTTTTCAGGGTTATTTTTTTAAATTAAAGTATTTAAACTGGTAATTAATTATTTTTGACATGTGTTCTTGAGACCCAGGTTAAAACTGGGTTCCTGTTATATGCAAATCGATCGAATAGGTACAGAATTACGTAGTGGTTTACGCTTTTTGCAAGATGATTATTTACATGCATAATTTTTTTTCTAATTTGGTTGAGGTCAGTGGATGAGAAGGGGATTGTGATTCGAAACGGAACTACCATTCTCAATAAGAATTAAAGGACACATTTCAATTTTGCACCAAAACCAGGTCACATAGGTGTTGTTCTTTAATATTTTTTAAATTTAGAAAAGTTTATATTTATATTTTAAGCACATAAATCGATTTCAATCAATATGTTATTATATGTATTGTCGGAGTCATTAATTTATTTTATAAGAGTATATTTTTTTAAATCGTATTTTCAAACAACGTTTACTGATCTCATCCAAACAGATTAAAACCACTAATTAATTATCACCATGGTCGTAGACGTAGATTCAATTTTAATATAAAATTCAATGAATAGAAATTGAAAAAAAAAAATAAAATGGCAAGCCTTTATTAAAATAGTCTAAATAAAATATTATATTGTAGCCTCTCGGCGTGTATGTGTTCAATTTGAACTTTTTTTATTTTTAGACAATTATTTATACTTGCATAGTATCAAAATGAGACAGCGAGGTAACTTACTGCGAAAAACTGATGTTTAAAAAATATATTTTTATTCTTATTTTATTTTATACCACTCAGTTCTTATAGAACCTTTGTAATAACCAAATCCTATTTTATATACAGATACTGAAGATAGTGGAATATCCACTGATTTAAATCTAATTATATGTAGTGCTACATTCTAAGTTTTGGAAATAAATCCAATTATTCCCAGGTCATCCTTCTATTTCGGTCACATATATAATAGATACCACTTAAAATTATTAAATCTGGCAGTTATCAAAACTTAAAAAGATATCAAAAACCTAAATGAGTTTTTTACGATTTCCATACTGTGTCAAATTATTTTCTAATTTTGATAATTGATTATATGATTTAAAAACTATAATCAAACTATTTACATACTCCTAATTATTATTAAAATCATAATTTACCCTTATTAAATATTATCGTAAGAAGTAACTACCAGAAAGTATTGGCCCCCAAGCATTTTCGCCAATAAAACATCCATATCATTACAGTAATTGTAGGTACAAAGGACCATCTAAAAACATAAATCTGTTTTTCTCAAATAATCAAGTTTTATATTTAGATATCCTTAGTAAACACAGTACTTATATACACTATCCTTATTAAAGATTCTTATTTGAATAACAAACAAATGCCAGACCATAATAAAGCCAAGGAGCTATAGCTATTTGCCAATAAAACAATATTACAGTAATTAGGCACTAAAGATCTTAATCTTAAGAGAAGCCTATATTTCGTTGTGTATGAGAACTAACCGATAACAACACCCCTACCGATTAGTAAATAGGAACTCAGATGTTAAAAGAAATATTTGTGAGGCAATTGAAGAAGAATAGTTTTTCAGTTTGGACGCGTTTATTTTTTTTATATAAATTTTTAAAAATACAAGTTTATTAACAAGGAAAAAAAGTTTAAATTCAAGAAATGTATGTAACTGAAATACAGGCAACAGCAATAAAATCGTTTAAATATTTACTGTCTTTTTATTTCAACATCATTACGAAATTTTATTCTTAGCTCATAATCAGGGGACCAGCTCGAAATAAAACATTCATAGGGTGATATTTTTTATGGAATTTGTTTTTATCTTAATATTGGATATAAACTTTTTTCGACACTGTGCATACATTTATGTCCCAAATGATAAATCGATTGGGAAATTTATGTAAATATAAATTAGATAACCAGATCTGATTCAAGCCAACTTGCTGACTAATAACTGACAAGAGAGCAAGAGAACTTAGACAAAAAGCCTATAAAAATACATTTCCTACATATATCAATATCAATGAAAGTATATAATAATATCTCCAGACCATAAAATTTGAAGAGCAATTGGCGTAGATTATTGATATTTTTGTGGGTACCCATTTTAAAAAACTGACAAAGAACGGTAAATACCTAAATAGTAAAAGCTATTAGCGTGCTTAAGGTTAAAGTTCTCTGTTTTTTTTTATATTATTCTAAATACCCGTACATACCTGGATCAGCGTAGGACATCCAGATAATGGAGGCAATACTAATAATGCTAATAATACGTTTGCAAACCATTTTTACGTTTTGGACTGTTGCACAGTCAATCAAGTTACTAAAACAACTCTTTAAAAAAGAACCTTTTATAGCTAACGCTATATTATCCTGAGAAAAAAAGATCTAATCGGTAATTTTTGCAATCAATGCAGATTTGATACCCACACTTGACCTTAGCAATACAAAAATTACTTACAGTTACAAGTGGGCTTGAAACAGATTTGATCTCTCGAGTGGCACTCGGATTTCTCTTGTATACTGAGAATTAATCATATTTGACGCCCATTTGGGAAAAAAACCATAGTTTCTACATGTAGCCAAAATAATTTTATTTTTATCCGTAATAACGATTCGTTACGAATTAAATTCGTCGTTCCATTAATAATTAACTAATTGTGTATAAGGATGTAAGAAATCACTGATCTCGAAACAAATAGAGTTGCTGTTTGTTTCGTTAAAGGACATTCGCAGAGTAGAAGAAAATTGACAAGGGCTGCAACTAGTCTATTCATTTTCGCCATGGCAATAGGTTAGTTCTCACTAACCTATTGCCATTTGCTGCAATGAATGATCCTAAGATACAGCAAGCAGACGGTTGCAGTAACCTATCCGGCAATGACGAGGAGAAACCAGCGATTTGCAACAGGACACTATCAGCAAGAATGCTCGTTTACAATATAATCCAGGTGACACGATCGTTTAAGAGATTTTGAATCACATTTACTATGGTATAACTGTTTGTAAGTAAGTAGCGATGTATATTTTCTAACACGCTAGAGTAAACGTAAATACGTTACTTAAAACAGCAATATTTTTTAGAAATAATGGTATTTATGAACACAAAATATCTTGGATGCTTGTTTAAAAAATAATTCGCCAGTATATTTTCGACATTTAAAAGATTTGATAACAAACTATGCAAATTTATTTTTGAGTGATAATTGTGGCCCAAAAACAACAATTTAATTTTAAATCCCTTTAATAGGGCAAAATGGCTCAATTAAGTCTAAGTTATAGTGGGTAGAAAATAACTTTTATTGTGGTTTCATATTCGAAAAAATAAAATAGTGTATTTGAAGCACAAATTTTGTGAATAATTTTCTTAAAGTCCGCATTAACCCAGGGGTGGTAATGGAAGTTTTGCCAAATTTGTTATTTACGGAAATCAAAAAAAAAAGGGAAGCTGCACCCCATTAACGCTTTCAAAAATATGTCTTATGTTCAGTAGTTCAATTTTAAAACCGATTCTTAAAGTCTCTGACATTTTTTACAAATCGTACTTGGTGTAAAAATATCTTTAAGATTTAGACTTCCCTAAACATCTGAGACCAATTTTTTTCATAATACAAAAAATTAGATAAAAAAATAATATCGCTCTATATGTTTGTAGATAAATATAATCCGTTTTTCTTATACATTTTAAAAAATAGGTAACTCTGTGTGATTTTAAACGACTGATAGGATCAATCAATATCTATTTAGAAATATTGAAAATTAAAATCCTCCGGTATTTGTTGTTTGCTTTCTGGTGACAGTGACGGAATATCCATATGAGTCAAATAAGATGGTGTCGAAAGCACAATAAGGACTTTTATCATAGATATTAATAAAGATAACGTATGACTAATACAAAACCCCTATTTGTGATGTCTTGGGCAAATAATTTCAACATAAAAGTATACGTCTTGCCATACTATATGTTAGTAAATTTGTGTATCTAATGAATTAATGAAATTTGATTTCGACCGAGTGCAGATTTTATAAATTGACAGTAAACATCGATACAATAGTCATTTCAATATTCTTGAATTATCTATTTAAAAACTACTTATCCAATTTATCTCAAATTTTGCAAAATTATATAATATAATGTTAAAATCAATTGGCAACATTTTGGTTCGAATCCAAGATGGCGGAACAAAATGGCGGCGTAATAAAATATTTATAAATTCCACAAATGAAAAAAACTGCTTAATGGTTTGATTTGAAATTGTGTGCCATCACTAATTGTGGTATAGGGATCAACTAGTAAAATAGTGGTACTAATTCGAGATATCCGAACAAAATAGCAGCCAAATAAAAGGTTTGTAATCATGAAAAAATCATCCTTTTAGGTTTTACACATCTTTACGTTTTAGCGTCGCTAGATACCAAAAAATATGTTTTATCAATTCCGTCGATACGTCTGTCAATTTGTCTGTTTGTCTGTCTGTCTCTCAGTTCGCAGCATAGCTTAAAGACTACCTAGCCGACTGACTTCAAATTTTGGTAAAAATGAAATATGGCGAAACAAAATGGCGGCCTAGTGAAATATTAACAAAATTATTTTTATAAACTTCTCATCCAATGTATCTCAAATTTTGCAAAAACCTCAGGTATTATGTTGGAATCAACTGGTAACATTTTGGTACGAATCCAAGACGGCCGGCGGCTTAATAGAATATCTAAAAACTCAGCCCGAAAAAACGGCTTAATGGTTTAATTTGAAATTGTGAGCCATAGCTAATTGTGGCATAGGGATCAACTAGTAAAATAGTGGTACTAATTCAAAATGGTCGAACAAAATGACGACCAAATAAATTGTTTGTAATCGTGAACAATCACCCTCTCAGGTTTTACAAATCTTTACGTTTTATCAATTCCGTAGGCCCGTCTGTTGGTCTGTCTGTCAGTTCACAGCATCGATTAAGGACTACTTAGCCGATGGACTTCAAA
Organism: Kuschelorhynchus macadamiae; assembly: GCA_030620095.1. Taxonomy (NCBI): domain Eukaryota; kingdom Metazoa; phylum Arthropoda; class Insecta; order Coleoptera; family Curculionidae; genus Kuschelorhynchus; species Kuschelorhynchus macadamiae. The sequence continues at coordinate 448,237 of JAUTXW010004335.1, forward strand.
TTTTAGTCAAAAATTAAGGGTCATATGGGGATGACCTAGTAACATTTTGGTAAAGATACAATATGGCGAAACAAAACGGCGGCCTATTGAAGTGTTAAAAAAATTTATATTAAATAACTTCTCATCAAATTTATATCAAATTTTGCAAAAAGCATCATTTTTATGTTGGAATCAACTGATAACATTGTCATACAAATCGGAGATGGCGATTTAATAAAATATTTAATAACTCAGCCTGAAAAACTGCTTAATGGTTTGATTTCAAATTGTGTGTCATAACTAATTGTGGTATAGGGATCAACTAGTAAAATAAAATTGTGGTACTAATTCTAGATGGCCGAACAAAATGGCGGCCAGATGAAACGTTTGTAATAATGAAAAGAATCACCCTCTCAGGCTTACACATCTTTACATTTTAGCGCCCCTAGATGCCAAAAAATATGTTTTATCAATTTCGTCGTTCCGTTGTCTATCTGTCCGTCAATGCGCGGCATAGATTAAAGCTACTTTCCGGATTGACATTAAATTTTTACAAAAATTAAGGGTCATATTGGGATTACCTGGTACCAAAATGGCGAAACAAAAGTGCGATGTTAAAAAAATATTATTAAAAAGCAACTTATTCAATTTATCTTAAATTTTGCATAAGCATCAAATTGTTGTAACCAACTGGTAAAATTTTAATAGTAATCCAGGATGGGGGAACAGAATGGCGGCTTAATAAAACATGTAAAAATTCAACCTGGAAAACTACTTAACAGATTGATTTCAAATTGTGTGCCATAGCTAATTGTGGATTGATTTCAAATTGTGTGCCATAGCAAATTGTGGTATGAGGGTCAAATAGTAAAACTGTGATACTAGTTCAAAATGGCCGAACAAAATTGAGGCCGAATAAAATCACCCTCTCAGGTTTTACATATCTTCACTTCCGGTGTCTTGACGGTCCGTCTGTCAGTTCGCGATATAGCTTAAACATTGCTTACCCGATTGCTTTCAAATTTTGACCAAAAATTAAGGCTCATTGGGGATGACCTGGTAATATTTTGGAAAAATTCAATATGGAGAGAAAATTAAAAAAAAAATTGTTAGAGTGGTGTATTATTTGGAGTTAAGATCAAGTAAAAAACAAGTCTTTTTTTTTAAATTGTCAAAGTTTTGCAACGTAATTGTTGCATCCCCAGAACACATATATAGTTCCTACATCCTGCATGAAATCCATATTATCAGTCTTTACCTACTCCGTTGGTCCGCATATATTTCCCAGATATTAAGTTTCTAAAGGGTTTTCGTTAACAATTGTCTTGTTAACAAACGGCCGCGAAGCCCATTTGTTACTATGGTTCTCACACTCCGTGTTTTTCGACCTTCCGGTGAGTATATTTCGGAAACTATTAGAGATAGAGCGATAAATTTGAGATGTGTTTTTAGAGGAGGCGTAGATCTATACGATTCGTTTGCAGATTTTTCTGTTCCATATTTGGTACCGGAGATGTGGTACCGCAAAGTCGACCAAAAAAGTCAACTTGGATGTAAAACGGTTCAGATCGCAATTTTTGATTTTTTCTGTCGAGTCTTTCTAGAACGATAGCCTTCGGGTCCTACAGAACCCTACTGTCTTTGGTTGAGCTTCGAACCCGTTTCGTGTTTTTTTTTTCGTTCGAAAAATGGGGGTTTTGGAGCGCTTATTTGCAAGAGACATTTTTTATTAGAAATATAGGGGAGAAAAAAAACCTGAATACATCTCTGTCGGAAAAATGACCGAAAAGTAGAAATTTTTAAGAAAAATTGAAATTTTTCGAAAAAAAAATTGTTTTTATACATTTTGTTACAAAAATATACACAAGCTGGAATATCTGCGAAGGATTCTGAGGTAGGTACATTTTTCAACATTACCCAGTATTACAAGAAAGCTAATACACCTAGGGCGCGGGGTATTTTTTTTACGAAACTAGATACTCGTAGGTAGATTGTGACTAAATTTCAAAATTTTAGCTTACACGGTTAAATTACTGCCATTTTTCAAAATTGAAACTTTAAAGTTTAAATTTAACCTCACTGTGGGGCTCACGGTAAACAACAATCGGAATTATTTCCTGACAGAAGGACAGAGCGTTTATTATTATTTATTATATTTATCATATTTTCTTCTAGCTACTGGGGAAATAGGTGAAAATTCGATTTGAAGGAAAAAAATGCACGCTTTTGTGCACAATTTCTAGGTTTCCCGGAGATGATCAAAAATTTCAAAACATCCATTCATCCTTGACTTTCGTGGCTGTCAGAAGTGTAACTGAATAAATATTGAAGTAAAAAGGATTTCTTGGGTATTTTTAAAATTGGCAGCCTAAAACCTGAATATTTTTAAGTAGGTAGCTACAATTTGAAGGATAATACTTTCCACAATTTTATAAAATATCTCTAAGAAAATTAGCTGTCATTCTCGATTGCTATTCGATTATCGTTTTAAGATCAGTTAGAGCAGCAAAATACTTGCATCTAATTGGATACGGGATAGATGTATTTTTTAGTATATAGTCCGGTATGTTTATATATTTTGTGAGGTTTTTTAGGATACGGGCATAAAGTTTCTAGTTTTTTTATGCTGGAATATGTTTAGCATAGGAAATATAATGAAGTTTAGTGTTATACTGTTCGGAAAAGTAGTAACGTTCATATTATTTCACAGGCACAGTAGGTGAGGACATTTTTTTAGAAATTGTATTTTTTGCTTAGTGAAACTTTTCGGTACAAGACATTCAACTATTCATTTTGCTTTCGCAGCTGCGATTTTTTCAAGTTTCTTTTCTTTACTGGCATATTTTAAGGATTAAACATTGGCATTATAAGTTAGAGGTAGGGTTTTATTGATTGATTGAATTTTTGCCCCTGTCGCAAGTTTTAAATACAGAAGTATAGCATATATTGTTAAACAGGGGCAGTAGAACTGTCATTTTTTTCCTAGTGAATTATTTCGGTCTGGAATATGGAGAGATTTGGATAATAAATTTAGAAAATATAGTTTTTGCAGCTTAGTAGCTATTAAAAAAATGACTTCACATAGTGACTCCTTAAAAATGTTATATACGGTTTGCACAGATTTAAGTAACTATTAGTGGCGTTTTTTCTGATTTAATATTTTGAGAGCTTTAAAAAATTCGATATTCTCCCTGTAGCATTTGAGCTGCTTAAAATTTTTAAATATCCTTTTTATAGATCCATGTAACTTTTAATGGTGTAATTTTTAAAAATATTTTTTTTTCGGTTTTTAAAAAAAATTCCCCGGGACTTTTAAACTTTTTAAAAACGGTTTTCACAGTTTTCTCTATTTTTTTTATTTTTTCGTAAGTTTTAAACTTAATAAATTTTTTTTTATGTAGATTATACGATTCCATGTAACTTTTAAAGGCGCAATAGTTTTGAAAAAAATATTTTGACAGCTATCAAAATAAAAGTTTTTCCCGTGACTTCTAAACTATTTGAAATATTTAAATTCGAATGTTACAGTTCCATGTAAATTTTAACATGTTGAGTTGTAAAAAAACGTTTCTCCCCACAACTTCTAAAGTACTTAAAATAATTAAAAACGTTTTTCATAGTTCCATGCAGTTTCCTGAGGCGCAATTTAATAAAACAAAACATTTTGACATCTGTTTTTTCTTTTACCTTTTCAACTGCTCAAAATTTTTAAATACAGTTTTTATTGCTCCTTGTATCTTTTAATCTCAATTTTGACAACTGTCAAAAAAATTTTTTCGTTCTGACTTCTGAACATTTTAAAATTTTTTGATGTGTTTTCCATAGTTTGAATTTATATCAGAACAATATTTTAGCGGCTGCCAAAAAAAAATCTAGTTTTTGTAACTTTTGAGCAGTTACTTTTCTTTAAATTAGATTTTTACATACTTTATGAAAATATATTTTTTAATTACAGGCCCATATTTTCGAATTTACAGAATGACTGTACAAAATATGTAGCCGCGTTTTATGTATAGAATTTTAAACAAACGTTGACAATTCTATACACAAAACGTGACTGTTTGTTACTACGGTTTTACGTGGCGATTTGGTGTTTTTTTCAGAAAACTGTGTTTTTCGAATTTCCGGAGAGCGTATTTCTGAGAATATTAGAGATAGGGCCATTAATTTGACTGTATTTTTGTAGGAGACGTGTTTCCAATAGACCAGTTTGAAACGTTTTTTGTAACACATTTGGTACCGAAAAGTCGACCAAATTGCCTTGTACAACATGGTTTTCGTTAAAATTTCTTGACTGTCTTCATTGGTAAAAGTATCAAACCGATTTATTTGTGATCGACAAGAAGGAACTCATTCCATGAACTTATTTTATACAGTATTACATTTAAGAAACCAAAGTTTATTAGTATCAGAAAAACTAAACACCATTTGTATTTGCATTCAACACTAGATATAAATTCGCACAATTCGAAACATTCTTTGTATTGAGAACTTTTTATCAAAATTAATCTACAGACATATGAGAGTTAATGTGGATCCCATTTATAACCAAAAAATCTGTAGGTTAAGGTTAGGTTAATAGTAAAGAGCTTACATTAGGCAGTCCAACAAAACAGCTGCTTGTCCTACGACAACTATTTGACCAATTTATTATGAGACTGATCAAACCAATATTTAAGCCTCATTGGCTAAATCAGTTTGTTTGTTGTTGTTGTTGTTTTGATTGTTGTTACTCAAGGATAACCTAGAAAATGCGGTAGAAAAGGGTAGGTGAGTATAACGTGTTTATTTACAAATTGCTGTTTATAAACATGAACCATAGGCGGAGTGAAATTATGATAGTCTGAATGGATAAAAATATTTAAATATCTGGAGTAAGAGAGTTTTTTCACTGGCTTTTTCGATGTGATTATAGGTAAACAGTACAATTATATCGCTTAAACATATAAGGTGTTTATTTGAAAACTTCAATTTATCAGAATCCACTTGTGGGGCATTTTTTACAAGAAGACCTAGATACACTCCTTTACATTTTGAAATGACTTTGGTTTTCACATATTTTGGATAAGGGTATTGAAAACTTGGCCTAAACTCATGATAAAATACGTGCTCTACATAATCTTCTTGGCACATTTTGGAAGCCCATAATGTACTTTCTATTTTTTAACATTACAATGTACCAGTTTAAGTAGAAAGGTTTTATATACAAATGTGATCTACACTCTATTAGAGTGTCCTCTCTTAAATTTTTAAAACAAGGACTAAGAGACCGTTTCCTTTTAATAAATAAATAAACATATAAATTTAATTTATTGGTATTTACTATTTAAAAAGTGTATAAAATTAGTGCAACTTTTAGAAACCTTACATTTTATAGAAGAATAAGTAAAACATTTATACTTCAGAATATTTGTACATTATTTTTAATTAATTTAGGCACGAGAAAATTGATAGGCAGAAAGTGCTGTCTTTTCCTGCAAAAAAGTAGTGGGTTTTTGTAAACTACAAATGAATTCATAAATGGGAGAGGAAAAAATGTAATAAATAACACACTCTTTTTTGTAAAATAAAAGAGGTCCCTTTTATTAAAAAAAAAAAAATATATATATATATATATTAAATACAAACATTGTACAACATTAAAGTGTTTAATTGTGTGAACAGACCAAAATGTATTTATAAATGGTTTACCCCACTTTCACAGCCAAGTTAACTCTAATGCTAGATCTACTAAAAGAATAACAGGTCTATAAGTTTTAAAGCATGAAGTAAAAACAGATAATGCCTTTTTAGACAGTATATTAGACAGAAAAAAGGTGTGACTACAAGTTCAAACTAGGTAAAACGTAAGAAAAAAAAACGTTTTCTTAAATTAAACCAGGAACTAATTTTATGTTTTTCTTAAGAGTAGTGTTTTTTTCAGTTTCCAAATAAGATAAAAGTTTTCTTGCATAATAAGAATGACACAGTTTTTGCTTCAAAAGAAACTGGGCCTTCCTTTTAGAATATATCATTGCTGTAAGAATATATTTTAAGAATAATCTTTTCTGAGAATAAGACAATATAATTTCTTTAAAAAAGAATATTGGTTTCCCTTATAATATGTTGTTCTGAATAAAAACTATATTTTGAAGAAAAATCTTTTTTTTCCTATGAAAATCTTTTTTCTGTGTGTACATAAACACCAGAGAATCTTATATACTTTACAGATAAAACCAAGCTATAGCTAATAATACAATAGTATATATTTCACATTACTATTTTAATACATACAAGATAACATTATCGTATTTCTACACATAAGCCTGTTTTTCAAATTTTTCGATTTTACATTAATAATGTTCTATGTTACTTAGTCCGATCTTATTGTAATTGTTATATAAATTCCAGATGTTATATATTTTATTTTTACGTGTGACTAAATCACATTTTTAGGCATAAACAAATATTTTATCTTTAATGCCCTGCATATCACTAATTAGTAACATGAATGTTATGTTATTGAAAAAGCATAAATAAAGATACGAGACGTCGCACAGAAATTATTCAGTGTGTTTTGTGTACCTTCTCCTAACCAATGAGTTTAAAAATGTTTATTTGAAGTGTTATTTTCAAGGTCAGGCTCAAAGTTTTCAAAATCTAGGTTAAAATGTCAAACGTCCCTAATAAACGAAACCAGTACCGAATTTTCCAACAATTAAAATTTTACTAAAATTACATTACTTTAATACAAATTATCAAAAATGAAAATGACTAGTAGAACTGAATTTTGTTTCTAGAATAGTCACATAATATTATTAAGATTCATTAAAATTAACAATTTCCTCGAAATAGCCTGACAAGAAAAAAACTAGAGATAAACGGTCCGTGTAGATTCAGATGTTCCAAGGATACTTCTGTATCAGTTGTAGTTGAACTATTTTTGGATCTAAAAAAATGAAATATGTTTAAGTACAAAGTGACTCCATATAAATTAGTGAAGAGATGAGAACAAATAGTTTAAAGCATTTTCGATGTAATACCTGCTGACCTAAGAGGGTATAAAATTTAGGTGCTTTAAACTATAGGCTCTCATAGAACCATTTTAATAATTTATATCTTAGTTATGCTGGGTAGTTAATCACTGTTGGAAACATAGGAAATAACATGTAAATTTTGAACTTCTTAAAAATGTGTTTTCCTATTATGTTTATTACAAAGTTGTCATCGGACTGCTTAAAGCTCTCTGAATGATAAATGCACATATTGCAATTTAGTAGGCAAACTTAAATTATTTAAATAAAATTGCAACTTTTGTTTCATAAATATAGAACGTAAATGGGTTTAAAATGCCTAATATTTCCAAAATGAAAATCAACCAGGAGGAGGGAGCTAAAGTATCATGCGGTCCATTTATTAGTTACTTTATTTAAATAACTTAAGATAGGAATGCCAAAAATTGTTCATTTTTATTGATTGATTCACAAAAACAAAAAAAAATCATTTTTTATAAAACCAACAGCTTGTTTTGAAGCTCTTGAAAATATTGTTATTTTTTACAACTTTTATGCAGTGTCTAAAAAAATTATTAAATATTGGCTGGAATAAAGTGCCTTTGTTTTTGCAAAAGTTGTTTAAAATAAAAAGTTATTGTATTTTTCACCTTTGACGAAATTTCCTATGCATTTGTTTATCAACTGTAAAACATTTTTTTTTAATAACCAAAGATTAAAAACCTGTATGTTTTTGAAACTTCCAAAAACTAGGTTATTTAAAAAAATTATACAAACGGTAAATAAAAATTCAAACTTAAAAAAACAACCAATTTCACACATTACACCTCCCAGACGTGATTACGGCGAAACAGCCGCCGCTGCGCCGTAGTAAGGATTGTATTGACGACTCGTGAGCTAGCCAACTGGAAAAACGATAAAAGTTGGTCCTACTTTGTATCGAGAAGATTCCCATCTGGCAAGTGTAATCTGTGCCATTTTTTTTCTATTGGTGTAAAATGTATTTCAGTCAATACCTTCTCTTAAACAACTTTCCCTTACTTATACCGTTTCGACACGATTCCAAAAACGAAGCTAGTGTACTTCTATAGAATTGTAGTAGTATATACATATACTATCAAGGTTGCATACGACTTTTTTACTAGAAACTAACTACTCTCGGATGCACAAGCACTATTTAATTTTAGAAAATGTACATTCATGTTTTTTTTTATTATTTTTTGAAAAAAAAAGATATAGTAAAATATTACAAAAAGAAAACAGTTATTCAATGAAAAATAAAGGTAGAAAACTAGTTACTATATCACATCTAAAAAACCAACAAGGTACTTACCTACTTAAAATTAGTTTTTTGGGAATAGCAGCATGGTATTCTATAAAATCCTATCCTTACTAGTAGAGGGTCTTATAAAAAAACTTGAATCAGGATTTAGTACAACCTTCAAAAGAAATGAAACACATTAAATATTAAAGATGTTGGGGAACACTTTACTATCATATGGGTAAATCCTTAGATTAAATACACAGAAAGATGCACAACCCCTATATCAAGTACATTGAGTGTTGTGACTCAAGGATAACCTAGAAAATGCGGTAGGGAAGGGTAGGGTAGTATAACGTGTTTATTTACAAATTGCTATTTATAAACATGAACCATAGGCGGAGTGAAATTATCATAGTCTGAATGAATAAAAATATTTAAATATCTGGAGTGAGAGATATTTTCACTGAGTTTTTCGATGTGATTATAGGTAAACAGTACATATAATTGTACTGTTTACCTATAATCGCTTGAACATATAAAGTGTTTATTTGAAAACTTCAATTTATCGGAATCCATTTGTGGGCATGTTTTACAAGAAGACATAGATAGATACACTACTTTACATTTTAAAATGACTAGATTTCACATATTTTGATGGCAAATTGTAAGGGTATTGAAAACTTGACGTAAACTCATGATAAAATACGTACTCTACATAATATTCTTGGCAAATTTTGGAAGTTCATAATGTACTTTCTATTTTTTAACAATACAGTGTACCAATTTAAGTAGAAAGGTTGTATATACAAATCTGATTTACACTTGTTTAAAGTGTTCTCTCTTAAATTTTTAAAACAAGAACTAAAAGCGAGACAGTTTCCTTTTAATAAATAAATAAACATATAAATTTAATTTATTGGTATTTACTATTAACCTTACATTCGATACACAGATACAAGAATAAGTAAAAAATCTATACTTCAGAATATTTGTACATTACTTTTAATTAATTTAGGCACGAGAAAATTGATAGGTAGAAAGTGCTGTAAAAAGTAATGGGTTTTGGTAAACTACAAATGAATTTATATATGGGAGAGGAAAAAAGGTAATATATAACACACTCTTTTTTGTAATTTGTGCCTTTTATTCAAAAAAACAAAAAAAAAAAAAAAATATATATATATATATATATATATATATATATATATATATTAAATAAAAACATTGTACAAGTCGAAACTATCTGTTTAAGACCAAAATGTATTTATGAATGGTTTACCCCTCTTTCACAGCCAAGTTACCTCTAATGTTACATCTACTAAAGGAATAACTAGTCTATAAGTTTTAAAGGATGAAGTATAACAGATAATGCCTTTTTAGACGGTATATCAGACAGAAAAAAGGTGTGACTACAAGATCAAACTAGGTAAAACGTTTTCTTAAATAAAAATAGGAACTAATTTTATGTTTTTCTCAAGAGTAGTGTTTTTTTTTCAGTTTCCATATGAGATAAAAGTTTTTTTGCATGATAAGAATGACACAGTTTTTTCTTAAGAAGAAACTGTGTCTTTCTTTTAGAATATATCCTTGCTATAAGAATATATTTTAAGAATAATCTTTTCCGAGAATAAGACAATATAATTTCTTTAAGAAAGAATATTGTTTGTTTGTTTTGAACAAAAAATAGATTTTGAAGAAAAGTCCTTTTCTTCCTAGAAGAATCTTTTTTCTGTGTGTACGTAAACACCAGAGAATCTTATATACTTTACAGATAAAATCAAGCTATAGCTAATAATACAATAGTGTATGTCCTACATAACTATTTTAATACATAAAAGATAACATTATCGTATTTCTACATATTGGCCTGTTTTTTAAATTTTTCGATTTTACAATAATAACGTTCTATGTTACTTAGTCCGATCTTATTGTAATTGTTATGTAAATTTCATATGATATCTATTGTATTTTTACATAACATGGCTATTATGTTATCGAAAAAGTATAAATAAAGATACGAGACGTCGCACAGAAATTATTCAGTGTGTTTTGTGTACCTTCTCCTAACCTATGAGCTTAAAAATGTATATTTGAAGTGTTATTTTAAAGGTCAGGCTCAAAGTTTTGAAAATCTAGGTTAAAACGCCGAACGTTGGTTAATTATGATTCAAGAGTTCTATAAGAAAAATATTTAAAATGACACCATCATGTCATTCCATATTTATTTAATATGCTGGCTGTGGGATGCCCCTGGCAATGCTCTAAATACTTCTTAAAAGATCATCCAACTTGATCAAATCTTCCGGGAGTAATCGATGTATATGGAATCATGATAAACGGTTCGTGTAGATTCAGATGTTTCAAGGATATTTCTGTAACAGTTGTAGTTGAACTATCTTTAGATCTAAAAAAATTAAATATGTTTAAGTACAAAGTGACTCCCTATAAATTAGGAAAGAGATGAGAGCGTATAGTTTAAACCATCTTCGATGTAATATCTGCTGACCTAAGAAGGTATAAAATTTAAGTGATTTAAACTATAGGCTCTCATAGAACCATTTTAATAATTTATATCTTTGTTATGCTGGGTAGTTAATCAATGTTGAAAATCACACGTAAATTTTAAACTACCTAAAATTTGCTTTTGTATAATGTTTATTACCAAGTTGTCATTGGTCTGTTTAAAGCTTCCTGAATGATAAATGCACATATCGAACAATTTTTCATAAAAATAGAACATATTACTTATAAAGTTTAAAAAAGAAATTTTCTGTATCAAGAGTTCCATTCATTAGCTGCAACTTTATTTAAATAATTTAAGATAGAATTGCCAAAAATTATTCATTATTTGGCATGTATATGCTCTCATAAAACCATTTTAATGTTTTTTTATAACTTTATGCTGAGAAGTTTTTCACTGTTGGAAACATAGGAAATAACATGTAAATGTTAAACTTCTTAAAAATTTGTTTTCCTATTATGTTTATTACAAAGTTGTCAACGTACTGCTTAAAGCTTTCTGAATGATAAATGCACGTATCGAATTTGCAATTTTTAGCAAGCAAACTTAAGTTATTTAAATAAAATTGCAACTTTTGTTTCATAAATATAGAAAGTAAACGGGTTTAAAAATGCCTAATATTTCCAAAATGAAAATCAACAAGTTTGCTGTATTAGGGAGCTAAATTATCATGCGATCCATTTATTAGCTACAACTTTACTTAAATAACTTAAGATAGGAATGCCAACAATTGTTCATTTTTTATTGATTGATTAACAAAAACAAAAAAATCATTCTTTATAAAAATAACGGCTTGTTTTGAAACCCTTGAAAATATTTTGTACAAATTTTATACAGAGTTTCTAAAAAATTATTAAATATTCGCTGGAATAAGTGCCTTTTTTTTTGCATAAGTTGTTTAAAATAAAAAATTATTGTTAATTTTTCACCTTTGACGAAATTTCCTTTGCATTTATTTATCATTTTTTTTTAATAACCAAAAGTTAAAAACTTGAATGTTTTCAAACTTTCAAAAATTAGATTATTTAAAAAAGTTATACAAACAGTAAAAAAAATTCGAACTTAGAAAAGCAACCAATTTCACAAATTACACCTACCAGAGATGACTGCGGCGGCCGATGTAAGGATTGTATTGACGACTGGTGCGCTAGACAACTGGAAAAACGATAAAAATTGGTCCCGCTTTGTATCGAGAAGATTCCCATCTGGCAAATGTAATCTGTGCTATTTTTTTTTTCTATTAGTGTAAAATGTATATTAGTCAATACCTTCTCTTAAACAACGTTTCCTTACTGATATCGTTTCGACATGATTCCAAAACGAAGCTAGTTTACTTCTATAGTATTCTAGTAGTATATACATATACTATTAAGTTTGCATACGACTTTTTTACTAGAAACCAATTACTCTCGGAAGCACAAGCACTATTTACTTTTAGAAAATGTAGGACATTAATGTTTTTTCTTAAATTTTTTTCGCAAAAAAAAGACATAGTAAAATGTTACAAAAAGGAAATAGTATTCAATGAAAAAGTAAGGTAGAAAACTAATTACTATACCACATCAAAAAAACTAACAAGGTATTTACCTACTTAAAATTAGTTTTTTGGGAATAGCAGCATGGTGCTCTATAAAATCCTATCCTTACTAGTGGAGGGTCTTATAAAAAACTTGAAACAGGATTTAGTACAACCTTCAAAAGAAATGAAACACATTAAATAGTAGAGATTTTCGGGACACTCTTGTATCATATGGGTAAATCATACAAACAACAATGGTCAATTTGATTTTATATAGCGCATACCCTGTTGTAACAACTAACCTGAATCTTATCCGCAGCAAATTCCTGGCCCAAAATAGGAACTGTATTGACATTTAATACTTTCCGTCCTGATTTCTTTATAACAAAATATATATAAATGAAAAACATAAGAAATAATATATTACTTTATTTTTAAAGTTTCCCAATTTAACGCTATGTGCCGACAATGAAACTTACCTGTAGAAAGATAAAAAAGCTCCAGTTTTTCGCACCTGACCACAAACAGTGCACTGTTTAGTCATTATGAGGCTATAAATAGAATTTAATTGTTCACAAAAACTACAAACATTAGAAAAAAACGCAAAAGGGCTTGAGAACAACGCTACCCGATGTACGGAATCAAAGCAAGGGGGGATTTTATAAACAAACATATGTTTACGAGGCGGTTTGGGGGAAAATAATCACTCAGTCACGTTTTATTGTGTTGTTATGAATCTTCCTGTGTACTTAATCTAAGGGTAAATCATACATACAACAATGGTCAATTTGATTTTTTTGTAGCGCATACCCTGTTATAACAACTAACCTGGATCTTATCTGCAGTAAATTCCTGGCCCAAAATAGGAACTGCATTGACTATAATACTTTTCGACCTGACTTCTTTATAACAAAAATCATTGGGTTGAAAATGTCTCGAACATACAAAATTTCATCTTTTAACACTATCAATATTCAAAGCTCTTTACCATTATTGTTTTCTTTCCATATCTCCAGGAAATCTAAAATTGATGGGATTTAAAAGCCTTATTTACAGAGACGACAGCATATTCGTAAGAAAGTTCTTACATGATTGGGATATCGGATAATTGAAAACAGAAGAATTAAAATATTACTTTATTTTTAAAGTTTCCCCATTTGTTATCTACGTGCCGACAATGGAACTTACATGTAGAAAGATAAACAAGCTCCAGTTTTCCGGACCTGACCATCAACAGTGAACTGTTTAGTCATTATGAGGCTATAAATAGAATTTAATTGTTCACAAAAACTACAAACACTAGAAAAAAACGCAAAAAACTTAAGAACAACGCTAACCGATCCACGGAATAAATATGACAGACATCAGTGACATTGCCACCATGCTTTTCAATTGATTGACATCACACATTTCAAACTGATATAATTAGCACCGGAAGGCAATAGAATACGAAACTAATCTACAAAGGGGGATTTTTTAAACAAACATATGTTTACGAAGCGGTTTGGGGGGAAATAATCACTCACTCACGTTTTATTAGTTTGTTATATATCTTCCTGTGTACTTAATCTAAGGTAAAGAGAGTCTGAAACTTACACTTACTCGATCACAAATTCAAATAGTCGGTAAAAACCTTAAACGCACAATAATTCGAATGCAAAGAATAAACGGTGGAAGCGTAAAGATCAAATAAGCCTGATGGTGGATTTTCAAGGGTTATATTTGTTTGACAGTTGAACACGTGCTTTTATGGATTAAGAGTTTGGCATAGGCGGCTTGCAACTTTATTTGTTAACTCTTATATGAAAATGGAAAACGAGTACTTATGTATATGAATTTATAAATAAGTATTTAATATACATTTTAATAAGAATTATAGTATATCTAATTTGTATTTTTCACACTCAAACAAGAAAACACTTAGTTTTAGTGATATTTTTCGTCACCATACTTTAGACTTTATTTGAATTTTTATTTGGTATTTAAACGTATCTTTTTTACTGTAAGGTCTGAATCGGATGTATCAAATTAGCGGACGTTTGTTAATCAAAACATAGCCAGGTTATGTGAGTAGTAAAGGGTATCAATTCAGTGGCGGATGGTAAAAAATTTCATATTATTTACTTAATTACAATATTATTTCGTATCAAAACTAGTGCGTTATATACTTAAAAAATAATAATGACTTAAAAACGCGCGCTGAACACCTTTTGGTCTGCGGCGCTATTTTTGCCTGTGTCGCTATGCACCTACATAGCTACTGCGCTTCACCCGTTCTTAAATCTACGAGCCGCCACTGAATCAATTCGAAAATTATCACACTCGCAAAAAAAATAGATTAAGCAATTTTTTGCTTTCGATCTGTGATATATCCGACTATTAAATTTAGATTCGTAAAAGAAAAATTTTACTAATTAGGTACGTTAAGTATATTTCAAATGTACTAAACACGTTACATATTCTTTAGTACTCAATTAATCTAGGGATAGGATAATAGATATAGGATAATTCTTATAAGTTCCTCTTGGTAATTTCGATATTGCCTTCACCTAGATTTTAAGTTAATATTTTTATATATTTCTTAATAAAAATGATTTAGACAGTGATCCCTATATACATGACGCGAAACGCCTTGTTACTCTAGACAATAATGACAAACATATTTATATTTTAATATTTATTTAAAACATTCTCAATTCGAATAAATAAAATATTTATCAAAACGTGCTAGAGAAAAGGTGAAGAATTCTATATATATATATATATATATATATATATATATATATATATATATATATATATATATATATATATATATATATATATACTGGGTGTTCCATTGAAAAATACTACTTAACATTACTTTTTTTTGAAGGCACTATAATTCTGCCCCATCGGAATTACTTCTGTTGATGATAGCTGACAAAAGAGAAGACTTTTTTTTAGTCATCAGTATTGTTTTTGCCCTACCGGAAATTTATTCTGGCGGCGCCAAGGTGCTCAATGACTAATTTTGAGGCCAAAACCTAGGTTAAAATTAAGTCCAATTAAATGATGTTACTATTAAAACTTTTGGTTAGTTATAGAAGGATAAGAGCTAGAAGAAACAGTTTCGAATAAAAATTGTAGAATATAAAACTCTACATATAAATGATCAATACACTTTTATTGCTATGGTTAATACGCACGCATATCCAATTTTGCCAGAGGTACCAATAATATACAAAAAGCGCTGTCTATACATATTTATAGAATTATATTACAATGAATGGTAAAATAAACTTTGTGCCATTAAAAATCTCAAAAACCATATGAATCACGATATTTTTATAATAGACAACTTTTTTGCCTTAGTTACCCCTCCACCACTATACACTTCACTTATTGACAAAAGAAATGTTTTAGGCAGATAATAAAGATATTCTATTTTTCAGCATTCATTAAGATTTACGATAATCGAAATAACCTGAATTTAGTAACACATATATACTGTCTTTTCAAATATTTTTATAGGGCGCCGATTTGTCCCATGTTGGATTCGTACCAATATTTTGCCAGTTTCTTCCTATGCCTCACTTGATTTTTGGGCATAATTTAAAATAAATGGAATAAGTAGTTTTTACACTAATTTTTTTAAGATCTCTATTTTGTTCCGTCTAGTTTATTTCGTACCAATTTATTCCTATGTTACATTAATTTTTATGCAAAATTAAATTGACTAAGGAGATTTTTTTAACGTTGATTTTTTAAATATCTTATTTGGTCTCCAATTTGTGTCATCTTGACTTCGTACCACAATTTTACGTTTTAATTTTGTCATACTTAATGCTTGCATAAAGTTTTAAATTAATTTAATACGTGGTTTTTCTGGCTAGTATCAAAATGTTATCAGTTCTTTCCTATATAATACTTGAATTTTGTGCAAAATTTGAACTAAATTGGACGATTACTTTTTTATTAATAATTTTTTTAACATTTCACTAGGTCGCAATTTGTTGGAAGTAAAAATCACTTGATTGTGATTGTAGTACGTAAAAATCGTCGAAATATTGTAAGTATCTGAATGTACTGTCGGCACTTAAGTATTAAATTCTACTTTAGGTATTTAATATACACTAAATACCTAAAAGTGCTTTAAATATTTAGATATATTTTAAGTACTAACTAGATGCGCTTAAAACTAAATAAAAGCATTGAGTTGCTATTCATACTTGAAGATTCTTTTGAAAGTAAATTACCGAACATCTTAAGTACCTTTGCAAAATACTGGTACTTAATACTACAAGTAGATTTTTGAAATCAAGTTGCTGAGTACTTATCACAACTCTGCTTGTCGAAGCCGAATCAATTATATTTGTTTTTTTCCTTAAAACATTTATTATTTTTTCGGATGCTTTATATGCTGATTTTTAAGATATTACTTATTAAAGTTTTCATTTTTCTAAATTAAGCGCACCTATGAGATTTTGTAATGAAAAATATATAAAACGAAGCCATCTTATATCTAGAGTGGAGATAAAGTAAAACATAATAATTAATTTGGATTCCTGGTATTATTAAAATAAAAAACAGACGTTATATTTATACCCTATTTATGAGTTTTACATAAATGTAGGTTGCTGTTAAAACTATTATTATTATATTTAAAGCTTGTGTATATCTTTTACATAAACATTAACGTATTATCCTAGTGGTGATGCCGTAGACGTAGGTCTTGTACCGCAGTCAACATTGTTCGGAAAATCACAAGTTATTAAGTCGGCGTTGTAATAAAGTCCATCAGCACAGAATACGTGAATCGGGGTGCCATTCGAACATTCGTAGAAAGCTGCACAATTATCTGGATCTTCATAAAAAAACGGTTGTCCAGTTGGATCTTTAGCTGGGCATACTACAAAATATAAAAAAATATTCGTAAAATGAGTTTATACCAACATTCCTCCAATGGATAAAATACATTTAAATCCAATAAAAATTCTTAAACCATGCTTATTAATATTGAATTTGGTTTTTCGACATTTAGATCAAGCACTAATACAGAACTTTCTTTACCGTATTAGAGACATCATAGACCAAGGCAAGAAATAAGTTAACAGCTGATCTCATTAAATTAGAACTTCAAATTAAAGTAACTTATATCTTTAAAATATACCTAAATTTTTATAACTATGTTCTTTCTAACCAAAACTTTCTACCCCTAACCAAATCATAATTTAAACATTGGTTTAAAAAAAAGTAGGTAGATAAATTATTTCATTCATTTAACTTTGTTACTACTCTTTTAGCTATACCCGTTTCTTAACCTAGTGTTCCTATTTTATATTATTAGTTTTGTTTTTCTTAGGCTTAGCTTAAAATCTATTATTTTCGCTCAGTTTATAATATCTATTTTTTAAACTACATTTTGTCTATTTAATTAAATTTTGTTGTTGTTGTGATAAGTACGTGTAATGTCTCTTTATCTAAATCTTAGTTATTAGGTATTATTTTAATTTTTGTAAATTTTATTTATTGTTCTAATAAAAAATGCTGCCTGCAGATTTGTACTTTTATTATATGCATTTACATGGCTGCTTTTTGAGTTTTTAAATTTTATCTTGAATTTTTGACAACCCAATCCTAAAAAATCACAATTTTGAATTAGTAACCTTACTGATATGTTCGTTCCGCGTGTTTCACTATAAATGAACCATTGTTTCGTCATTTTCCTTTAATCCATGTTGTATGGTGGTAAAGAACCTTATTATTATTATAATAACGACCATGACGGTAATATCATGTTCTCTATAAAGTAATCGTGTAGTGCGAAAGCACGTGCGCATTTGGAGAAAGAATCTACGACTTCTCGCTTATAGTACAGGACATGGAGTATAAAAGCAATAATGGTGTGATGTAACGGCTGAATACATATTCTTAAAATTGAGGCCTATCAAAACAAAAAACAATCATCTAGATTTTTTGCTCATTTTTTATGTACAAAATAATTTATGTAATTTGATGTTCATCAAGGGGGCCTCTTTTGTCGACTAACTATATCAAACATTGATTCGCCAGTTTTAAGGGTTATTTTTTAAAATTAAAATATTGAAACCGAAAATTAATTATTTTCGACATGTTTTCTTATTAAGACACAGGTTAAAACTGGGTTCCTCTTATATTTCAAATAAGCACAGAATTACGTACTGGTTTACGCTTTTTGCAAGATGATTATTTACATGCATAATGTTTGTTTCCAATTTGGTTGAGGTCAGTGGACAAGAGGGGGATTGTGATTAGAAACAAAACTGGCATTTTCGATACGAATTAAACGATATGTTTTAATTTTGCAGCAAAAATAGGTCACATAGGTGTAGATCTTTAATATTTTTTAAATTTATAAATGTTTATATTTATATTTTAAACGCATAATCGATTGGATATGTTATGTCGGAGTCACTAATGAGGCGTTAATAATTTATTTTTTAGGAGTATATTTTTTTTAAATTATATTTTCAAAAAACGTTTACTGATCTGATCCAAACAGATTAAAAAACCACTAATTATACATATATATATATATATATATATATATATATATATATATATCTATAATGTGTTTTCATTCCGGGTCTACATCCGTTCACTACTGTCGTTCTCAAAAGAACAGTTTTGCTGACGTTTCGCCAAAATCACATTTGGCATTTTCGAAGCTTTCTTTCTCGCGTCCGAATAAAAATAAAATAAAAAGTTCACCAATAAACCCCGAAATTCAACAAAAAATCATACCACGGGAAAAGTCGAGCAGATGTCCTAAACTCTATGGTTTACCAAATCGTTATATCCCAGTATTCCCATCGACGAAGCATTGGACAAGATTGCTATGAACGAGGATTTCCATGCACATATAATAGAACTCTCGGAGCATTGCCTCAAAAATACTTATTTTTCTTTCAACGGGCAAATGTATAAACAAATGGATGGTGCTCCAATGGGGTCCTCGATATCACCAGTAGTCGCGAATTTATTTGTGATATACTTCGAGAAAGAAGCTCTTAAGAAAGCAAGTTTAAAACCCAAATTATGGATTCGTTATGTGGCTGACATATTCATTATATGGCAACATGGTCATGCAGAGCTCGAAAAATTTCTGACTCACGTAAATTCAGTCCACCCCAGAATAAAATTTACTCTAGAGTTAGAGGAAAACAACAAACTACCATTTTTAGATGTTTTGGTCACAAAACTACATAAGGGACATTTCGAATACACCGTATATAGAAAACCAACAGATACAGACAGATATTTAAATGCAAAATCACATCATCACCCAGCACAAATTCAAGCTGTGGCAAATACTCTAATATCTAGATCCGTGCGACTAACTGAAACACAGACGAGACAAAACGAACTTAAGGTAATATCTAGTGCTTTAAAAAAAAATGGCTACACAAATCGCACTATAGAGAAAGCTATTAATGCACAGGTTTCCCGAATAACGAACAACAAAAAATATAACCGGGAAAGCAACGAGTAGTCTTACCATATGTAAAAGGCACAACAGACAGAATCGGAAGAATTCTGAGGAAACACAACATACAAACAATACACAAGCCACAAACAACTATAGGTAAACTACTCGGAAACCCAAAAGATAAAATCAAACTGGAAAACCACGGAGTGTACAGTATTCCGTGCCAGAACTGTGAAAAGTTGTACGTAGGGCAAACTAACAGGCGAATATCAGCAAAAGTGGAAGAGCATAAACTCAGCATCAGAAATAAACAAACAACCTCAGCTCTATTCCTACATAATCAGGAAACCGGCCATAAAATAAATTTCGATGGGTGTAGGGAGATTGCCAATATAGAACATTATAAGACGAGAATAATCCGAGAAGCCATAGAAATTAAAAAACAAGGTGATTTGAATAAAAGGGACGAATCATTAAAACTACCAACAGTATGGAAGACAATAATCGACAAATCTAAAATCGCAAAAACTCAAGCGCAATTAGCGCAACAACAACAGCACCATCCGGAAAACATAAATAATGACCAACGCCTGCGCAGATATAACCTTCGGCCCCGAGTGGGGGTATAAAAGGAAGCGTCGCAGTCACCAACACTTCAGTCTCTATTTGGACGCGAGAAAGAAAGCTTCGAAAATGCCAAATGTGATTTTGGCGAAACGTCAGCAAAACTGTTCTTTTCAGAACGACAGTAGTGAACGGATGTACACCCGGAATGAAAACACATTGTATTTTTCCATCCGTGAAGGAGTAAAAATCAACATTATATATATGTATATATATATATATATATATATTCTTATTTTATTTTATACCATTCAGTTCTTATGGAAACTATGTGACCGAAATAGAACAGGATGACCTGGGAATAATTGGATTTATTTCTAAAATTTAGAATATAGAATTACATCTTATAATTAGATTTAGATCAGAAGATATTCCCCTATCTTTAGTTTCTTTATATAAAATAATCTTATTTTATATACAGAAACTAAAAATAGGGGAATATCTTCTGATCTAAATCTAATTATAAGATGTAATTCTATATTCTAAATTTTAGAAATAAATCCAATTATTCCCAGGTCATCCTGTTCTATTTCGGTCACATATATAATAGATACCACCAAAAATTATTAAATCTGTCAGTTATCAAAACTCAAAAAGATATCAAAAACCTAATTGAGTTTTTTACAATTCCTAGACTGTGTCAAATTATTTTCTGATTTTGATAATTTATTATATGATTTAAAAAATATAATTCTACTATCTACATACTCCTAACCATTATTAAAATCATAATATACTCTTATTACATATTATCGTAAGAAGAAAATACCAGACAGTATTGGCACAAAAGAACATTTTTACCAATAAAACATCCATACCATTACAGTAATTAGGTACTAAAGATCTTAATTTTAAGAAAAGTCTATAACGTCTCCTAAATATCTTGTAGATAAAATACCCTGGAGATTTGTCTTCCTTTTGTGTATGAGAACTAAGAAAGTTAGATGTTAAAAGAAATATTTATAAGTCAGGCAGTTGAAGAAGACTCATTTGTCGTTTTATTATATAAATTACAAGTTTATTAACACATAAAAAAATGTTTTAGTTTAAGAAATGTGTGTGTTATATTTACGCTCGTGAACGGAAATCTATAGCATTTGTAACAGCGTTTACAACGTTGATATTACCAAAATCTAAATCTTTTAAATTTTTAGACTAGCATCGAAATTAAACATTCATATGGTGATATTTTTTATGGAATTTTTTTTACCTTAATGTCCGATTTAAACTTTTTTCGACACTGTTCGTACATTTATGTTCCAAATAATAAATTAATTGGGTAAGTTAAGTGAATATAAATTAGATAACCAGATTTGATTCAAGCCAACTTGCTGACGTATAATTGACGAACTAACAAGAGAACTTAAACAAAAAGCCTATAAAAACACATGTCCTGCATATATCAATTTCAATGAAAGTATGCAATAATATCTTCAGGCCAAAAAATTTGAAGAGCAATTGGTGTAGATTATTGATATTTTTGTAGGTACACATTTTAAAAAACCGACAAGAAAGGTAAATACCTAAATTGTGGAAGCTATTAGCGTACTTTAGGTTAAAGTTCTCTGTTATTTTGTATATTATAGTAAATATTCCTTGGAACCCTACATACCTGGATCAGCGTAAGACATCCAGATAATGGAGGCAATACTAATAATGCTAATAATACGTTTGCAAACCATTTTTTCGTTTCGAACTGTTGCACAGTCAGACAAGTTACTGAAACAACTCTTTAAAAAAAAACCTTTTATAACTAACGCTATATTATCCTGAGACAAAAGATCTTATCGGTAATTTTTGCAATCAATGCAGATTTGATGCCTACACTTGACCTTAGCAATACAAAAATGACTTACAGTTACAAATGGGTTTGAAACAGATTTGATCTCTCGAGTGGCACTCGGATTTCTCTTGTATACTGAGAATTAATCATATTTAACTCCCATTTGGGAAAAAACCATAGTTTTTACATGTAGTCAAAATAATTTTATTATTATCCGTATTAATGATTCGTTACGAATTAAATTCGTCGTACCCTTAATATATATAAATAAAGTGGACAAAACTATCAGCATTTACACAAGCGTCATTAGGCCTAAGAAACTATAAAATAGCTGCTAATTGTTTATAAAGATGTCATAAATCACTAGCAACTGATCTCGAAACAATCAGAGTTCCTGTTCGTTGCGTTAAAATACATTCATAGAGTAGAAGAAAATTGACAATGACTGCAGCTAGTCTAGAAATTTTCGGACCTACTCTCACTTACCTATTGCCATTTGCTGGCACAAATCCTTAAATTAAACATCCACAATGGAATGCGATATTTTGAGATGGAACTACACGTAGATAGCAATTTACTAGGAAGATCCTAATATACAGCAAGGAAACGGCTGCAGTAACCTATCTGGCAATGACGAGGAGAAACCAGCGATTTGCAACAGAACACTATCAGCAAGAATGCTCGTTTACAATATAGTCCAGGTGACACGACCATTATCTTTAAAGAGGTTTTGAACAAGAATATGAGACAATATCACATTTACTATGGTATAAGTGTTTGTAAGTAGCTATGTATATTTTCTAATACGCTAGATTAAATGTAAATATGTTAGTTAAAAGAGCAATATTTTTTAGAAAGAATGGTATTAAATCGCCTAAAGCCGGACTCTTTATTAGCACAAAATATATTGGGAGCATGTTTTAAAATAACAATTTGCGAGTAAATTATCCAAATTTACTGTTGTTTCGCATTCGAAAAAATAAAATAGTGTATTTGAAGTACAACTCTATTGTGAATATATTTTTTCAAAGCCCGCATTGACCCAGGTGTGTTAATGCTGATTTTGGCACAAACTTGTTATATAGAAAAATAAAAAAAAGAGAACACATTCGAAATAGGTTTATGTTCAGTAGTTCTATTTTAAAAACAAATTCTTAAACTCTTAATGGAGAACTGCACGCAGAAAGTGAAAAACCAGCGACAAGGTCTAGTCGAGTTCAAAGTAAGATGAAAAGGTACCTACGTATTAGAAAAAAACTTCTTGCACGTCCGACTTCAAAAAAATGTGTTATGTATAGGCAATTTAAATTACATTTCGGTTAAAAATTGGTTCAAAAGGGTTCACGCGCTGCAGAAATACAAAGACATGAGTACGATTTACAATTTCAAATTTTGCAGTTCCGCAGGCAAAGCATCAATGTAAGGCGGTAAAGAGCCATTTTGTGGAAACAAAAGTTATATGCGAAGGCATTTGCGTTAAAAAGTTGTCAAAAATGGACAAATCTACTTCTAGATTTGATTCTTTCATAAAAATTCGCATTTAGCGCCCAACTATACATATTTCCGTATTAAAATCACATTGAAGCTAATACATATCTCTTATAGTTTTAACATAATATTGCAGCGGCGGAAGGCTTGCAAATGATCCATAATACTGCGTGCAGTTCCCCCTTAAAGTCTCTAAGATGTGTACTTTATGTAAAAATATTTTTGGGATATAGGTTAGCACACCAATTCTTTTCATAACAAAAAATGAAATAAAAAAAAAATCTTTTTATATGTTTTTTGATATAATCTGTTTTTCTTGTAAATTGAAAAAAATTTAGCTCTGTGTGATCTTAAGCGACTGATAAGAGATCAATATCTATTTAGAAAGAATGAAAATTCTTCCGGTATTTGTTGCTTGCTTTGTGGTGACTGATTGAATATCCATATGAGTCAAACAAGGCGGTGTCGAAAGCACAATAAAGACTTTGATCATAGATATTAAATGTCTTAGACAAATAATTTCAATATAAAAGTATGTCTTGCCATACTATATCTTAGTAAATGTGTAAAAGAAATTAATGATATTTGATTTCGACCGAGTGCAGGTTTTATAAATTGGCAATAAACATGGATGCAATAGTATTGTGTATAGTATTCTACTTGAATTTTACTTATTAGGCAACAACAGTCGGATTGACTTGACGTACTTAAAAAGATTTATTTTTTGCTTCTTTGTAATAGAAAAATTAAAACATTTAGTTATAAATTTAATAAAAAACATACACTAAAAAAACAATTAGAAATAAATTAATTGTCCTAAAATCAATAAACCCGACATTTGAAACCGTATAATGTAAATAAATTGTAACTTTTTTTGAAAAAATAGTTTCATGAATGCGAACCGGTTTGTGTAAAATCCCATTTCATCTATTGTGAGATTACTACAAAAACCCATTTGTAGGAATTAGGTTTATCATATACGTAACTAATTAACTCGTTTTTTAAATTCTAATCTGAGGAAATGCAAGTGTGCATCGTTCAGAGATACGTACTGTCATCTTTCTTTTTATGTATTTACTTTTTTAAATTTAGTATTGTAAACAATTTATCTTCAAGTAAAAACCGATTTAATTTTACAAATAAAACTTAAAAATATATTAAACATTTCTGAGAATTTAATCAAAACTAGATCTTAGTCCAAAAACGAATTTTCTTAGGATCAACTGATGAAATATATGTTATTTTTATAAGCATATCTTTTTACAAAGAGTATGCGTGTGCGTCTGAATGTGTGTGAGATTGCTTTGGTTGAAACCAAAAGACCAGCGACCAGCTTCATTTTATCTAATTTCTAATGGCGGTCTAGTGAATTAATAAAAAGATATCATTAAAAAACGACTCATCCAATTTATCTCAAGTTTTGCAAAAACGATCAAGTATTATGTTGAAATCAACTGGTAATATTTTGGTACGAATCCAAGATGGCGGAACAAAATGGCGGCGTAATAAAATATTTATAAATTCAACCTGAAAAACTGCTTAATAGCTTGATTTCAAATCGCATGTCATAACTAATTGTGTTATAGGGATCAACTAGTAAAATTCTGGTACTAATTCAAGGTGGCCGAACAAAACAGCGGCAAAATAAAAAGTATGTAATCGTGAAACAATCACCCTCTCAGCTTTTACACGTCATTATATTTTAGCGTCCCTAGACGCCAAAATATATATTTTATTAATTCCGTAGGTCCGTCTGTCGGTATGTCTGTCTGTCAGTTCGCGGCATAGCTTAAAGACTACTTACCCGACTGACTTCACATTTTTATTAAAAATTAAGGGTCATATTGGTATGACCTGGTAATATTTTGGTATAAATTTAAAATGGCGGCGTAGTGAAATGTTGAAATAATTTTATGAAAAACCAGCCAATTTATTTCAAATTTTGCATAAACATCAAGTATTATGTTGGAATCAACTAGTAAAATTTTGGTACGAATCCAAGATGGCGGAACAAAATGGCTAAAACTACTTAATGGATTGTGTGTCATAACTAATTGTGATATAGGGCTCAACTAGTAACACTGTGTTACTAATTCAAGATGGCGGAAGTCCAAAAAATATTTTGTAATCATGAAGAAAATCTATTCTCTCAAGATTTACATATCTTCATGTTATAGCGTCCCTAGATGCCAAAAAACATGTTTTATCAATTCCGTCAGTCCGTCTATCTGTCTGTGTGTTAGTTTGCGACATAGCTTAAATACTACTTACCCGATTGACTTCAAATTTTGACCAAAAAATAAGGGTCATATGGGGATAACCTGATAATACTTTGGTGGAAATCCAATATGGCGGAACAATGTTAAAAAATGTTTGTTAGAGTAGTGTATTGTGGGTTAAGATCCAGTAAAAAGCAAGAATTGTTCTAAATTGTCGACGTTTCGCAACTTAATTGTTACATCCTCAGGACACATAAAGTTGTTATATCCTGCACGAAATCAATATTATCAACACCTTTACTCCGTTGTTCCGCATATATTACCCAGATATTAAGTCTTTAAATGGTTTTCGTTAACGATATTATTGTTGTTCTGTTAGAGTGGTGTATTATTTGGGGTTAGGAAATAGAACCAATAGAATAGGTAAAGACCAATATGGGTTTCATGCAGTTTATAAAATCTGCGTCCTGAGGTTGCAACATTAAATTGGCGAAACGTCGGCAATTAAAAAAGGGGTCTTTGTTTTTTCTCCTATCTTAACTCCAAATAATACACCACTCTAACATAACAAGAGGATCGTTAAAGAAAACCATTCCGAAACTTAATATCTGGGATATCTGCGGACCAACGGAGTCGGTAAAGACTGATAACTTCAATTTAAGATGGCGAAACAAAATGACGCCCAAATAAAATGTCCTGTTTACGTTTAAAATCTTGTTCAATTTTTTTAAATTTTGCAAAAAAATTAAATGTGAATATGAGACACTTATTGAATTTATTTTAAATTATGCCTAAAAGTCAAGTGCGGCATAGGCAGAAAGGAAACGGTAAACCTATTGGTAGGAAACCACTATGATGGAACAAAATGGCGCCCAATAAAAATGAAAACAGTTTAGTGACACGTATATACTGTGACTAAAACTAACTTGGATCACACTTCCCTTTTCCCAATAAAAGTAATAATTCATAACTAGAGAAGTTCCGGGTAAAGGAATTTACCGATTTTTTTATTAAAGTTTGTTAACATTAAGTCCTAACACTGGAACCTGTGGTGGAAGATAGATCAAAATACAAGAGTTCGAACCACACTACACCACAACTTGTTACGTTCTCTATTAGGACGTAACAAGTTGTGGTGTGGTGTGGATAGAACTCTTGTATTTTAATCTAGTTTGTAAATATATTCGTAACAATATTTCAAATGTTCTGGCACCTCATTCATTAAAATCCGTTTAGACGTTTGGGGTTAAAGTTAGAACGCTCATTTTGAGTTTTACTTCCCTCGTAAAACGGAAGTATTGTAATCGTGTAAAAATCAATATCCGAGATTTTTTCAGATCTTCAGGTTTCAAGGTCCCTAAATGACGAAAAAATTTGTTTTCTCAATTCCGTCGGTCTGTCTGTCTGTCTGTTCGCGTAGTAGCTAAAAAACTACTTACCAGGTTGACTTCAAATTATGGCAAAAAATTAAGGGTCATATGGAGATGAACTGGTAACATTTTGGTAAAAATCTAATATGGCGAAACTAATATGGTGGCCTAGTGAAATGGTAAAAAATCGTTATTAAAACTCTACTACAAATTTTGCAAAATCTTCTAGTATTATGTTGAAAGCAACTGGTAACATTTTTATACGATTTTAAGATGGCGGAACAAAATGGCGGCTTAATAAAATATTTAAAAATTTAACATGAAAAACTGTTTAATGGTTTGATTTCAATTTGTGTGCCATAACTAATTGTGATATAGGGATCAACCAGTAAAGTAGTGGCATTCAAGATGGCCGAACATAATGGCGACCAAACAAAATGTTTGTAATCATGAAAAAATCACCCTCTCAGGTTTTCAAATCTTTACGTTCTAGCGTCGCCAGATGCCAAAAAATATGTTTCATCAATTCCGTCGATCTGTCTGTCTGTAAGTTCACAACATAACTAAAAAACTACATAGCCGATTGACCTCCAATTTTGGTCAAAAATTAAGGGTCATATGGAGATGACCTGGTATCATTTTGGTGAAAATCCAATATGGCGAAACAAAATGGCGATCTAGTGAAATGTTAAAAAAAAATATTATTAAAAAACTACTCAGTAAATTTATCTCTTATTTTCCAAAAACATCAAGTATTATGTTGATCTAACAGACGGACCGACGGAATTGATGAAACAAGTTATCTAGGGTCGCTAAAACGTGAACATATGTAAAACCTGAGAGGGTGATTTTTTTCATGATTACAAATATTTTATTTGGCCGCCATTTTGTTCGGCCATCTAGAATTAGTACCGAAATTTTTCGAGTTTATCCCTACACCACAATTAATTACGACACACAATTTGAAATCAAACCATTAAGCAGTTTTTCAGGGTGAATTATTAAATATTTTGATAAGCCGCTCTCTTGTTTCGCCATCACGGATTCGTATCAAAATGTTACCAGTAGATTCCTTTAATATTTTGATATGAAAATATTTAATAATTCACCCTGAAAAACTGCTTAATGGTTTCATTTCAAATTGTGTATCATAACTAATTGTGATATAGGGATAAACTAGTAAAATTTCGTTACTAATTCTAAATAGCCGAACAAAATGGCGGCCGAATAAAATATTTGTAATCATGAAAAAAATTACGCCATCTTGTTTCGCCATCACGGATTCGTATCAAAATGTTACCAGTTGATTCCAACATAAAACTTGAGGTTTTTGCAAAATTTGAGATAAATTGTGACTGAGTAGTTTTTTAATAATAATTTTTTTAACAATTTAATTAGACCGCCATTTTGTTTCGCCATATTGAATTTTTACCAAAATGATACCAGGTCATCCCCATATGACCCTTAATTTTTGACCAAAATTTGAAGTCAATCGGCTAAGTAGTCTTTAAGCTATGTTGTGAAATTACAGACAGACACATCGACGGAATTAATAAAACATATTTTTTGGCATCTAGCGACGCTAAAACGTAAAGATTTGTAGAACCTGAGAGGGTGATTTTTTCATGATTACAAACATTTCGTTTGGCCGCCATTATCTTCAGCCATCTTGAATTAGTACCACTATTTTATTAGTTGATCCCTATATCACAATTAGTTACTGCACACAAATTAAAATCAAACCATTAAACAGTTTTTTCATGTTGAATTTTTATATATTTTATTAAGCCGCCATTTTGTTCGGCCATCTTAAGATTCGTACCAAAATGTTACCAGTTGCTTCCAACATAATACTAGATGATTTTGCAAAATTTGATAAGTGGATTTTTAATAACGATTTTTTAACATTTCGCAAGGCCACCATATTAGTTTCACCGTAATTTGAAGTCAATCTGGTAAACAGTTTTTTAGCTACCCCGCGAACAAACGGACCGACGGAATTAAGAAAACATATTTTTCCTCATTTAGGGACCTTGAAACGTGAAGATCTGAAAAAATCTCGGAGATTGATTTTTACACGATTACAATACTTCCCTTTTACGAGGGAAGTGAAACTCAAAATGAGCGTTCTAGCTTTAACCCCAAACGTCTAAAGGGATTTTAATGAATGAGTGCCAGATCATTTGAAATATTACTACGAATATATTTACAAACCGGATTAAAATACAAGAGTTCTAACGGCACTATACCACAAGTTGTTTCGTTCTTATATAGAACCGAACAAGTTGTGGTGTAGTGTGGTTAGAACTCTTTTATTTTGATCTATCTTCCACCACAGGTTCCAGTGTTAGGACTTAACATTTACAAACATTAATAAAAAGATCGGTAAATTCTTTTACCCGGAACTTCTCTAGTTATGAATTATAACTTTTATTAGGAAGAGTGAAGTGTGATCTAAGTTAGTTCAGTACACAGTCACATTATATATGTGTCACATATACCGTCTTCATTTTTATTGGGCGCCATTTTGTTCCATCACATTGGTTACCTACCAATGTTCCTACCTTTCTACCTATGTCGCACTTGACTTTTAGGCATAATTTAAAATAAATTCAATAAGTGTCTCATATTCACATTTAATTTTTTTGCAAAATTTAAAAAAATTGAACAAAATTTTAAACGTAAACATAAAATTTTATTTGGCCGTCATTTTGTTTCGCTATCTTAAATTGAAATTATCAGTCTTTACCGACTCCGTTGGTCTACAGATATCCCAAATATTAAGTTTCGAAAAGGTTTTCAATAATAATCCTCTTGTTCTTATGTTAGAGTGGTGTAATATTTGGGGTTAGGATCCAGTAAAAAAAACAAAGGCCTTTTTTTA
Organism: Kuschelorhynchus macadamiae; assembly: GCA_030620095.1. Classification (NCBI taxonomy): domain Eukaryota; kingdom Metazoa; phylum Arthropoda; class Insecta; order Coleoptera; family Curculionidae; genus Kuschelorhynchus; species Kuschelorhynchus macadamiae. The sequence continues at coordinate 478,330 of JAUTXW010004335.1, forward strand.
AATTGTCGAAGTTTCGCCAATTTACTGTTGCATCCTCAGGACACATTGGTCCGCAGATATTTCCTAACCCCGAATAATACACCACTCTAACATAACAACAATAACGTCGTCAACGAAAACGATTCAGAAACTTAATATCTGAGTAATATATGCGGAACAACGGAGTAAAAGTACTGATAATATGGATTTCATGCAGGATATACGATGTATTTATGTGTCCTGAGGATGTAACAATTAAGTTGCGAAACGTCGACAATCTAAAAAATACTTGCTTTTTACTGGATCTTAACCCCAAATAATACACCTCTCAAACAAATATTTTTTAACATTGTTCCGCCATATTTGATTTTTACTAAAGTATTATCAGACCATCCCCATATGACCCTTAATTTTTGTTGTAGTATTTAAGCTATGTCGCAAACTAACACACAGACAGACAGACAGACGAACTGACGGAATTTATAAAACATGTTTTATGGTATCTAGGGACGCTATAACATGAAGGTATGTAAATCCTGAGGGGATGATTTTTTTTATGATTACAAATTTTTTTTTGGCCTTCCGCCATCTTGAATTAGTAACACAGTTTTACTAGTTGAGCCCTATACCACATTTAGTTATGGCACACAATTTGAAATCAATCCATTAAGTAGTTTTTCAGGCTGAATTTTTAAATATTTTATTATACGGTTATTTTGTTCCACCATCTTGGATTCGTACCAAAATTTTACTAGTTGAAATGGTTTTTGTTAACGTTCCCCTCGTTGTTATGTTAGAGTGGTGTATTATTTCTGGTTAGGTTCCAGTAAAGAAACAAAATGCCTTTTTAAATTGTAAATTTAAAAAAGCATTTTGTCTGTAAGCATAGCTTAAAGACTACCTAGCGGATTGACTTCAAATTTTGGTCAAAAATTAAGGGTCATATGGGGATAACCTGGTATCATTTTGGCCAAAGTCCAGTATGGCGAAACAAAATGGCGGTCTAGTAAAATGTAAAAAAAAATATTATTAAAAAACTACTCAGTCAATTCATTATACTAGCGGCCCATGTGCTCAATGACTAATTTTGAGGCATAAATTTATGTTAAAATTTTGTATTCGAATTAAATGAACTTACAAATCGAACTTGGTTAACTAGCCTGAATTTCTGACATAAGTAAGGTAGTTTGAGGTATCTGATAACGATAAGTGAAACTAATATTTTTCCCAACCCCCGCCTATGGATGAAAAAAAATATAGTGATTTTTCAATATCATTCAAGAAGGGTAAGAGCTAGAAAAAAAAGGTTCGAATAAAAATTGTAGGACATACGATTCTACCTAGATGTAAATGATCTATACACTTTTATTGCGTACGTATTGTACACATATCCAATTTTGGCAGAAGTGCTAATATTATACAAAAAAGGCCATCTATACATATGTATACAGTTGTATTACAATGAATGGTAAAATTGAACGTGCCATAAAAAAATCCCAAAAACCATATAAATCACGATATTTTTAAAATACACAACTTTTTTGCCTTAGTTACCCCTTCCCCCCTATACATTTCACTTATTGACAGAAGAAATGTTTTGTGCAAATAACTAAGATATCCTATTTACATATATACTGTCTTTTAAAATATTTTTATAGGGCGCCGATTTGTCCCATGTTGGATTCGTACCAATATTTTGCCAGTTTCTTCCTATGCCACTCTTGATTTTTGGGCATAATTTAAAATGAATTAAATAAGTAGGTAGTTTTTACACTAATTTTATGAAGACCTCTATTTTGTTCTGTCATGTTCAATTCGTACCAATTTATTCCTATGTTATTTAACGTTGATTTTTTTAAATATCTTATTTGGTCGCCATTTTGTCTCATCTTGAATTCGTACCACAATTTTACCATTTTAATTTTGTCACACTTAATGCTTGCATTGAATTTGAAATTAATGTAATACGTTGTTTTTCTGGCTGATTTTTTAAACATTTTATAAGGCTGCCATTTTGTTTTGCTTTCTTGGATTAGTATCAAAATGTTAGCAGTTCATTCCTATATAACACTTGAATTTTGTGCAAAATTTGAGCTAAATTGGACGATTAGCTTTTTAGTAATAATTTTTTAACATTTCACGAGGCGCCATTTGTTGGAAGTAAAAATCACTTGATTGTGATCGTAGTACTTAAAAATCGTCGAAATATTGTAAGTATCTGAATGTACTGTAAGCACCTAAGTATTAAATTCTATTTTAAGTATTTAATACATACTAAATGCCTAAAAGTACTTTAAATATTTAGATATATTTTAAGTACTAACTAAATGCACTTGCTATTGACATTTAAAAATTCTTGCGAAAGTAAATTACTGAACATTTTAAGTACTTTTGCAAAATACCGGTACTTAATACTGCAAGTAGATTTTTAAAATCAAGTTGCTGAGTACTTATCACAGCTCTGCTTCTCGAAGCCCAATCATTTATATTTGTTTTTTCCTTAAATCATTTATTATTCTTTCAGATGCAATATATGTTGATCTTTAAGATATTAAACTTATCAAAATTTTCATTTTTCTAAGTTAAGCGCACCTATGAGATTTTGTAATTAAAAATATGTAAAACGAAGTCATCTTATATCTAGAGTAAAGATAAAGCAAAGCATAATAATTAATTTCGATTCCTGGTGTTATTAAAATAAAAAATAGACGTTATATTTATACCTTATTTATATGGTTTACGTAAATCTAGGTTAGTGTTAAAAGTATTTAAAGCTTGTTTATATGTTTTACATAAACATTAACGTATTATCCTAGTGGTGATGCCGTAGTCGTAGGTCTAGTACCGCAGTCAACATCATTCGGAAAATCACAAGTTATTAAGTCGGCGTTGTAATAAAGTCCATCAGCACAGAACACGTGAATCGGGGAGCCATTGGAACATTCGTAGAAAGCAGCACAGTTATCTGGATCTTCATAAAAAACCGGTTGTCCATTTGGATCTTTAGCTGGGCATACTACAAAATATAAAGAATTATTCGTAAAATGAGTTTATACCAAAGTTCCTCCAACGGAAAAAATATATTTAAATCCATTAGAAATTCCTACACTAATGCAGAACTTTCTTTTTCATATTAGAGACGTCATAAACCAAGGCAAGAAATAGGTTAACAACTGATCTCATTAAACCATAACTTCAAATTAAAGTAAATTATAAGTAGGTAGATAAACTATTTCATTCATTTAACTTTAAGTTACTACTCATTTGGCTATACCTATTTCTTAACCTAGTGTTCCTATTTTATATTATTTGTTTTGTTTTTCTAAGGTTTAGCTTACTATCTATTACTTTCGCTCAGTTTATAATTTCTGTTTTTTAAATTACATTCAGATAAGTAGTTAAATATTTTCCCTATTTGGTTAAATTTTGTTGTTGTTGGGATAAGTACCTCTAATGTATCTTTATCTAAATCTAAGTTAGTAAGGCATTATCTTAATTTTTATAATTTAATCTATTGTTCTAATAAAAAATGCTGCCTTCAGATTTGTACTTTTATTATATGCGTTTGCTTGGCTGCTTTTTGAGTTTTTAAACTTTGTCTTAAATTTTTGACAACTCAGTCCTGAAAATCACAATTTTTTCTTTATTGATATACGTTTCACGTGTTTCTCTTCTTTCACCATTTTCCTTTAATCCATCAGAAAAAAGTTTAATACAAATGTTGTATGGTGGTAAAAACCTTATTATTATTATTATTATTATTATAACGACCATGACGGTACTATCACGATCTCTATAAAGTCATCGTGTAGTGCAAAAGCACGTGCGTATTTGGAGAACGAATCTACGACTTTATAGTACAGGGCTCTGGATCATGAAAGCAACGATGGTGTGATGTAACGGCTCAATACATATTCTTAAAATTGGAGCCTATCAAAACAAAAAAAAATCATCTAGATATTTTGCTCATTTTTTATGTACACAATAATTTATGTATTTACATTTTCATGAAGTGGGCCTCTTTTGTCGACAAAATTTATCAAACTGATGATGAGATTTTTATCATTTAAGCTAACAAAGTAAATTGTAAAAAATATTGCTCTAACAGGCAATGCATTTCTACTGACTACACTATATATGTCCAGTCTCTATGGCAAAATTGTTCGCCAGTTTTCAGGGTTATTTTTTTAAATTAAAGTATTTAAACTTTAATTATACCAAAAATAATTAATTATCATTATTTTTGTCATGTGTTCTTGAGACCCAGGTTAAAACTGTGTTCCTTTTATATGTGAACAATCGGTCGAATAGGTACAGAATTACTTAATGGTTTACGCTTTTTGCAAGATGATTATTTACATGCATAATGTTTGTTTCTAATTTGGTTGAGGTCAGTAGACGAGACGGGGACTGTGATTGGAAACGAAACTGGCATTCTCAATAAGAATTAAACGATACGTTTCAATTTGCATCAATAACAGATCACATAGAAATATTTTTTAAATTTAGAAAAGTTTATATTTATATTTTAAACGCATAAATCGATTTCAATCATTATGTTATTATATGTATTGTCGGAGTCACTAATGGGGTGTTGATAATTTATTTTATAAGAGTATATTTTTTTAAATCGTATTTTCGAAAAACGTTTACTGATCTCCTCCAAACAGATTAAAACCACTAATGATAACCATGGTCGTAGATGTAGATTCAATTTTAATATAAAATTTAATGAATAGGAATTGAAGAAAAATATAAAATGGCAAGCCTTTATTAAAATAGTTTAAATAAAATCTTATATTGTAGCCTCTCGGCGTGTATGTGTTCAATTTGAACTTTTTTATTCTTAGATAATTATTTATACTTGCATCGTATCAAAATGAGACAGCGAGGTAACTATTTTGTATTTTCATAAAAACTTGTGTTTAAAAAATATATTTTTATTCTTATTTTAATTTATACCATTCAGTTCTTATAGTAACTTTGTAATAACCAAATCATATTTTATATACAAATACTAAAGATAGTTTAATATCCACTGATTTAAATCTAATTATATGTAGTTCTATATTCTAAATTAAATAAAATAAATAAATTCAATTATTCCCAGGTCATCCTTTTATTTCGGTCACATATATAACAGATACCACCTAAAATTATTAAATCTGTCAGTTATCAAAACTTAAAAAAAAAATCAAAAACCTAAATGAGTTTTTTACGATTTCTAGACTGTGTCAAATTATTTTCTGATTTTGATGATCGATTATATGATTTAAAAACTATAATCAAACTATTTACATACTCCTAATTATTATTAAAATCATAATTTACCCTTATTAAATATTATCGTAAGAAGTAACTACCAGAAAGTATTGGCCCCAAGCATTTTCGCCAATAAAACATCCATATCATTACAGTAATTGTAGGTACAAAGGACCATCTAAAAACATAAATCTGTTTTTCTCAAATATTCAAGTTTTATAATTAGATATCCTCAGTAAATACAATACTTATATATACCACCCTTATTAAATATTCTTATTTGAAGAACAAACAAATGCAAGACAATAATAAAGCTAAAGAGCTATAGCTATGTGCCAATAAAACATTATTACAGTAATTAGGTACTAAAGATCTTAATCTTAAAAAAAGCCTATAATTTTGTCTCCTAAATATCCTGTAGATAAAATACCCTGGAGATTTGTCTATATTTTGTGTATGAGAACTAACCGATAACAACACCCCTACCAATTAGGGAATAGGAACTTAGATGTTAAAATTTCTAAAAATAAAAGTATATTAGAAAAGAAAAAAATGTTAAATTCAAGAAAAACCGACTAAGAGAGGTAAATACTTAAATTGTAGAAGCTATTAGCGTACTTTAGGTTAAAGTTCTCTGTTTTTTTTTATATTATTCTAAATATTCATTGGAGTCCTACATACCTGGATCAGCGTAAGACATCCAGATAATGGAGGCAATACTAATAATGCTAATAATACGTTTGCAAACCATTTTTACGTTTCGAACTGTTGCACAGTCAGACAAGTTACTGAAACAACTTTTTAAAAAAGAACCTTTTATAGCTAACGCTGTATTATCCTGGGAAAAAAGATCTAATCGGTAATTTTTGCAATACAAAAGTGACTTACAGTTACAAGTGGGCTTGAAACAGATTTGATCTCTCGAGTGGTACACGGATTTTTCTTGTATACTGAGAATTAATCATTTTTAATGCTTATTTGGGAAAAAAACATAGTTTCTACATGTAGCCAAAATAATTTTATTTTTATCCGTAATAATGATTCGTTGCGAATTAAATTCGTCGTTCCATTAATACATATACAGAAGTGGGCAAAACTAACAGAATTTACACAAGCGCTACTAGCCCTAAGAAACTATAAAATTTCGTTAACGGACATTCGCAGAGCAGAAGAAAACTGACAAGGACTGCAACTAGTCTATCCATTTTCGGACCTACTCTCACTAACCTATTGCCATTTGGTGCAATGAATGATCCTAGATACAGCAAGAAGACGGTTGCAGTAACCTATCTGGCAATGACGAGGAGAAACCAGCGATTTGCAACAGGACACTATCGGCAAGAATGTTCGTTTACAATATAATCCAGGTGACACGATCATTGTCTTTAAAGAGATTTTAAACAAGAATATGAGACAATATCAAATTTACTCTCGTATAAGTGTTTGTAAGTATCAATGTATACTTTGTAATACTCTAGAGCAAATGTAAATGCGTTACTTAAAAGAGCAATATTTTTTAGAAATAATGGTATTAAATCACCAAAAGACGGTCTATTTATGAACACAAAATATATTGGATGCTTGTTTAAAAAATAATTCGCCAGTATATTTTCGACATTTAAAAGATTTGATAACAAACTATCCAAATTTATTTTTGAGTGATGATGTGTGTGGCCCAAAAACAACAATTTTATTTTAAATCCCTGTAAAGTAAGGCAAAATGGCTCAATTAAGTCTAGGTTATAGTGGGTAGAAAATAACTTTTATTGTGGTTTCGTATTCGAAAAAATAAAATAGAGTATTTGAAGCACAAATTTTGTGAATATATTTTCTTAAAGTCCGCATTAACCCAGGTGTTATAATGCAGGTTTTGCCAAATTTGTTATTTACGGAAATCAAAAGAAAGAGAAGCTGAACCCCATTAACGCTTTCAAAAATATGTCATAAACATCGGAGACCAATTTTTTTTATAATACAAAAAATTAGATAAAAAAAATAATATCGTTCTATATGTTTGTAGATAAGTATATTCTGTTTTTCTTATAAATTTAAAAAAATAGGTAGCTCTGTGTGATCTTAAACGACTGATAGGATCAATCAATATCTATTTAGAAATAATGAAAATTAAAATCCTTCGGTATTTGTTGTTTGCTTTCTGGTGACAGTGGCTGAATATCCATATGAGTCAAATAAGGTGGTGTCGAAAGCACAATAAAGACTTTTATCATAGATATTAACAAAGATAACATATAACTAAAAGAAAACCCCTATTTGTGATGTCTTGGGCAAATAATTTCAACATTAAAGTATACGTGTTGCCATACTATATCTTAGTAAATTTGTGTATCTAATGAATTAATGACATTTGATTTCGACCGAGTGCAGATTTTATAAGTTGACAGTAAACATCGATACAATAGTCATTTCAATATTCTTGAATTATCTATTTTTACTTGAATTTTACTTATTAGGCAACAACAGTCGAATTCACTGGACGTACTTAAAAAGCTACTTTGGAATAAAAAAATAAAAACATTTAGTTATAAATTTAATGAAGAACATATACTAAAAAAATGTTTAGAAATAAATTAATTATTATAAAAATCAATAAACCCGACTTTTTAAACCGAATTTGAAAAATATTCTAACTGATTAAAATAAACCAAGACGGCAAATTTATTATTTTATGTGAAACCTGTAAATTGGAACTTTTTTTTGGAAAAATAGTTTCATGAATGCGAACCTGTTTGTGTAAAATCCCATTTCATCTATTGTGAGATTACCTCAAACTCATTTGTAGGAATTAGGTTTATCATATACGTAACTAATTAACTCGTTTTTTAAACTTTAGTCTGGGGAATTGCAAGTGTGCATCGTTCAGAGATACATACTGTCGTCTTTATTTTTATTTATTTACTTTTTTAAATTTAGTATTGTAAACAATTTATCTTCAAGTAAAAACCGATATACTTTTACAAACATTTCTGAGAGAACTAGATCTCAGTCCAAAAACGGATTTTCTTAGGATGAACTTATTAATGTTTGTAAATATATTCGTAATAATATTTTAAATGTTCCAGCACCTCATTCATTAGAATCCGTTTAGACGTCGGGGTTAAAGTTAGTCATTTTGAGTTTTACTCCCTTCGTAAAAGTAGTGTAATCGTGAAAAAACCACTCTCCGAGATTTTTTCAAATCTTCTCCTTTCAGGATCCCTAGATGACAAAAAATATGTTTTCTTAATTCCGTCGGTCTGTCTGTCTGACCCTCTGGCTGCCTGTTCGCGGAGTAGCTAAAAAACTACTTACCCGATTGACTTCAAATTTTGGTGAAAAATTAAGGGTCATATGGAGACAAATTGGTAATATTTTGGTAAAAATCTAATATGGCGAAACAAAATGGCGTTCTAGTGTAATGTTAAAAAAGTCATTAATAAAAAACTACTTATCCAATTTATCTCAAATTTTGCAAAATCATCTAGTATTATGTTAAAATCAATTAGCAACAAAACTGCTTAATGGGTTGATTTGAAATTGTGTGTCATAACTAATTGTGGTATAGGGCTAAAGTAGTAAAATATAATTGTGGTACTAATTCCAGATGGCCGAACCAAATGGCGGCCAGATGAAGTGTTTGTAATAATGAAAAAAACCACCCTCTCAGGTCTTACACATCTTTACGTTTTAGCGCCCCTAGATGCCAAAAAATATGTTTTATCAATTTCGTCGGTCCGTTGTCTATCTGTCCGTCAATGAGCGGCATAGGTTAAAGCTACTTACCCGATTGATTTCAAACTTTTACAAAAATTAAGGGTCATATTGAGATTACCTGGAAATATGTTAAAAAAATATTATTTAAAAGCAACTTATCCAATTTATCTTAAATTTTGCACAAACATCAAATTGTTTTAATCAACTGGTAAAATTTTAGTACGAATCCAGGATGGCGGAACAGAATGGCGGCTTAATAAAATATGTAAAAATTCTGCCTGAAAAATTACTTAACGGGTTGATTTCAAATTGTGTGCCATAGCTAACTGTGGTATGAGGGTCAACTAGTAAAACTGTGATACTAGTTCAAAATGACCGAACAAAATTAAGACCAAATAAAATGTTTGTAATCTTGAAAAAAATCACCCTCTCAGGTTTTACATATCTTAATTTTTTAGCGACCCTAAATGCCAAAAAACATGTTTTATCAATTCTGTCGGTCCGTCTGTCAGTTTGGGATATAGCATAAACATTGCTTACCCGATTGACTGCAAATTTTGACAAAAAAATAAGGCTCATATGGGGATTACCTCGTAATATTTTGGAAAAATCCAATATTTCGGAAAAATGTTAAAAAAATTGATAGAGGGTGTATTATTTGGAGTTAAGATCCAGTAAAAAACAAGTCTTTTTTTTTGAAATTGTCGACGTTTTGCAACGTAATTGTTGCATCCTCAGGACACATATAGTTCCTGCATCGTGCATGAAATCCATACCTACTCTGTTGGTCCGCATATATTTCCCAGATATTAAGTTTCTAAACCTTTTTCGTTAACAATCCTCTTGTTAACAACTGGCCGCGAAGCCCGTTTGTTACTATGGCTCTCACACTCGGAGACGAAAACCCGGTGTGGGTCGTTTCATTTCAGAAAACCGAGATTTTCGACCTTCCAGTGGGTATATTTCGGAAACTATTAGAGATAGGGCGATGAATTTGACAAGTGTTTTTAGAGGAGACGTAGATCTATACGATTCGTTTGCAGATTTTTCTATTCCACATTTGGTACCGGAAATGTGGTACCGCAAAGTCGACCAAAACAGTCAACTTCGATGTAACAGGGTTCAGGTCGCAATTTTTGATTTTTTTGTCGAAACTTTCTGGAAAGATGGCTATTCGGGTCCTACAGAACCCTATTGTCTTTGGTTGAGCTTCGAACCCGTCTCGTGGTTTTTTTCATTCGAAAAAAGGGTGTTTTGGAGCGCTTATTTGCAAGAGACATTTTTTATTAGAAATATAGAGGAGAAAAAAAACCTGAATGCATCTCTGTTGGAAAAATGTTCGGAAAGTGGAAATTTTTAAGAAAAACTAAAGTTTTTCGAATTTTTTTTTTTATATATACATTTTGTTTTTTATAGAAAAAAGCAGGCGTGCTGTCGGAAAACGTATTACGGCATCCGAAAGTGTTCAAAAATGTACATAAATTGGAATATCTGTGAAGGATTCTGAGTATGTACAGTGGAAGCAATTACTAGATAAAATTTGTAGTTTCCCAAAAATGGGTAGGTAAATTTTTCAACATTACCCTGTATTACAAGAAAGCTAATACACCTAGGGCGCGGGGTATTTTTTTACGAAACTAGATATTCGTAGGTAGATTGTGACTAAATTTCAAAATTTCAGCGAACACGGTTAAATTACTGCGATTTTTCAAAATTGAAACCTTAGAGTTTAAATTTAACCTCACTATGGGGCTCACGGTAAACAACAATCGGAATTATTTCCTGACAGAAAAACAGAGCGTTTATTTGGCTACAAAAACCTGTATCATATTTTCTTCTAGCTACTGGTGAAATAGGTGAAAATTCGATTTAAAGGAAAAAGTGCACGCTTTTGGGCACAATTTCCCTGAGATGATCAAAAATTTCAAAACATCCATTCATCCTTGCCTTTCGTGGCTGTCAAAAGTGTAAATGAATAAATATTAAGCAATAATAATTTTTTGGGTATTTTTAAAATTGGCAGCATAAAATTTGAATGTTTTTAATTAGGTAGCTAGAATTTGAAGGATAATACTTTTCCCAATTTTATAAAATATCTCTAAGAAAATCAGCTTTCATTCTCGATTTCATGCATTACATCGATATTCGTTTAATAAACGTGCTATTCGATTATGGTTTTAGGATCAGTTAGAGCAGCAAAATATTTGCATCTAATTGGATACGGGATAGATGTATTTTTTAGTATATAGTCCGGTATGTTTATATATTTTGTGAAGTTTTTTAGGATACAGGCATAGAGTTTCTAATTTTTTTATGCTGGAATATGTTTAGCATAAGAAATATAATGAAGTTCAGTATTATACTGTTCTGAAAAGTACTAACGTTTATATTATTTCACAGGGACAGTAGGTGAGGACATTTTTTAGAAATTGTGTTTTTTGCTTAGTGAAACTTTTCGGTACAAGACAATTAACTATTTATTTTGCTTTCGCAGCTGCGATTTTTTCATGTTTCATTTCTTTACTGGCATTTTTTAAGGATTAAACATTGGCATTATAACTTAAAAGTAAGGTTGGATTGATTTATTGAATTTTTGCCCCTGTCGCAAGTTTTAAGTACAGAAGTATAGCATATATTGTTATACAGGGGCAGTAGAACTGTAATTTTTTTCCTATTGAAATATTTCGGTATGGAATATAGATAGATTTGGATAATAAATTTAGAAAATATAGTTTTTGCAGCCATGGATTTTTTCATTTTTTTTCTTTACTTAAACTGCTAAAGGATTTAATTGGAATTTTCGATAATAGATAGGATATTTCTTCTAACTTTTACGGGTGTAATTTATTAAAAAAAATATTTTAATAGCTATTAAAAAATGGGTTTACCTAGTGACTCCATAAAAATTTTATTTACGGCTTTCACAGATTTAAGTAACTATTAGTGGAGTTTTTTCTGTTTTTAATATTTTGAGAGCTTTAAAAAATTCGATATTCTCCCTGTGGCATTTGAACTGCTTAAAATTTTTAAATATCCTTTTTATAGATCCATGTAACTTTTAGTGGCGTAATTTTTAAAAATATTTTCTCAGTTTTTAAAAAAAATTCCCCGGGACTTTTAAACTTTTTAAAAAAGGTTTTCAGAGTTTTCTCTAATTTTTTATTATGTAATTTATTAAAAAGAAAAGTCGGCATTTGACAAAAAAAAATTGATGTTTTTTCGTAAGTTTTAAACTTATTAATCTTTTTTTATGTAGATTATACGATTCCATGTAACATTTAAAGACACAATTGTTTTGAAAAAAATATTTTGACAGCTGTCAAAATAAAAGTTTTTCCCGTGACTTTTAAACTATCTGAAATATTTAAATACGGGTTTTACAGTTCCATGTAAATTTTAAAAGCATTATTTACTTAAAAAAACATGCTGAGTTGTAAAAAAACGTTTCTTCCCACAACTTCTGAACTACTTAAAATAATTAAAAACGTTTTTCATAGTTCCATGTAGTTTCCTGAGGCGCAATTTATTAAAATAAAACATTTTGACATTTGTTTTTTCTTTTACCTTTTCAACTGCTCAAAATTTTTAAATACAGTTTTTATTGTTCCTTGTATATTTTAATCTCAATTTTGACAGCTCCCAAAAAAATTTTTAGAGGTGTTTTCCATAGTTTGAATTTATATCAGAACAATATTTTAGCGGCTGCCAAAAAAAATCTAGTTTCTTTAACTTTTGAGCAGTTACTTTTCTTTAAATCAGATTTTTACATATTTTATGAAAATATATTTTTTATTTACATGCCCATATTTTTGAATTTACACAATGACTGTACAAAATATGTAGCCGCGTTTTATGTATAGAATTTTAAACAAACGTTGACAATTCTATACATAAAACGTGACTGTTTGTTACTACGGTTTTCACGTGGCGATGTAGTGTTTTTTCAGAAAACTGTGTTTTTCGAATTTCCGGAGAGAGAAAATATTAGAGATAGGGCTATTAATTTGACTGTATTTTTGTAGGAGACGGGTTTCTAAGAAACCAATTTGAAAAATTGTTTGTACCACATTTGGTACCGGATATGTGGTAGCGAAAAGTCGACCATATTACCTCGTACAACACGGTTTTCGTTAAAATTTCTTGATTGTCTTCACTGGAAAACGTATCAAATTGATTTATTTGTGATCGACAAGAAGGAACTCATTCCAAGGACTTATAATACACAGTATTACATGTAAGAAACCAAAGTTTAATGATATCAGAAGAGCTAAACACCATTTATATTTGCATTCAACACTAGATACAAATTCGCATAATCGGAAACATTTTGTATTGAGCTCTTTTTATCAAAATTAGTCTACAGACATATAAAAGTTAATGGGGAACGCATTTGTAAATAAAAAGCCTGTAGGTTAAGGTTATGTTAATAGTAAAGAGAGTCTGAAACTTACATGACTTACACTAACTCAATCACAAATTCAAATAGTCGGTAAAAACCTTAAACGCACAATAATTCGAATGCAATGAATAAAAGGTCGAAGCATAAAAATCAAATAGGCCTGATGGTGGATTTTCAAGGGTTAGATTTGTTTGACAGTGGAACACGTGCTTTTATGGATTAAGAGTTTGGCATAGGCGGCTTGCAAGTTTATTTGTTAAATCTTATATGAAAATGGAAAACGGGTAGTAATGTATATGAATTTATAAATAAGTATTTACTGTAAATTTTAGATAGAATTATAGTATATCTAATTTGTATTTTTTACACTCAAACAAAAAAACACTTAGTTTTAGTGATATTGTTCGTTACCATACTTTAGACTTAATTTGAAGTTTTATTTGGTATTTGGAGCAAACTTATGCAAAACGTATCTTTTTTACTATAAGATCTAAATCGGATGTATCAAATTAGCGAAAGTTTGTTAATCAAAACATAGCCGTAAAGGTTATGTTAGTAGTAAAGGGAATCAATTAGTGGCGGCTCGCCAGGAGACGCTGGTGAAAAAATTCGCATTATTTACACCATTTTTTCCAATCAAAACTAGTGCGTTATATACTCAAAAAATAATAATGACTAAAAACGTAGCGCGCTGAACACCTTTTCATAAGAGCGGCCCGCAATCAGCAGTAACAAAATCCTCATCAGTCTCCCCGCGCACGCCGGCTTTCGCGCTTAGAGTTGTTTACGGCAGTTGCTATGGCAACGCAATGGTGAATATCCGTAAACCAAATAGAGATGGGAGCGGCATAAATCTGCTGCAGAAGGCCCTTGTTCGCTTGTTATAGAATTAATATAAATTAGTGCGTTCGGATTATCGGAGGCGGAAGCAGTTTTTCATCGATCGAAATTAGCTTTAAAATATAGGTACATAACTGTTTTTAAGAACAAGAAAATATATTTAAAGTCTTATAAATTCATATTATTTCCCCTAAGTATTATAAAACGCTCCAAAGCTATAGATAATTAACATCATAAAAAGGCCAAAAAATAGCCATTTTGGGCGTGACACCCCGAAAAATTTTGGTCTGCAGCACTATTTTTGCCTGTGGCGCTATGCGCCTAGCTACGCTGCGCTTCACTCGTTTTTAAATCTACGAGCTGCCACTGAATTAATACGAAAATTATCACACTCGCAAAAAAAAATAGATTAAGCAATTTTTTGCATTCCGGCTATTAAATTTAGATTCGTAAGAGGAAAATTATACTAATTAGGTACGTTAAGGATAATTCCATATTTTAAAATTTTTGACTTTTTGAATACAGGCAATAACCTCTTTAAAACACTGATCGAAAATCAGAAATATCTCGAAAACTCTAAATATTTTCTGATGAATATAAATTAGGAAAATATGTGCCCTAGGGAGATGCATATTTTATTCATATACGGGATTTTTCATAGTCTTGCAATTTTCAAGCTTTTCATTAAATTTTAAATTTCAGTTTTATCGAAAGCTATGAGTTGTACCCAAACTTTTATTTTCAGTTCTATAAATATTTAATTTATTTCTAAACAATTTTATCAAAATTGAATGGTAATGAAGATATTAAATAGTTGTTTTTGTAACATTTTTAACCATTATCATTTTATTTTAATACTAACAGCTTTCAAAATGTTTTCGTTCTCAACCATTTATGTACCAGTAGGACCAGCGACCGTTTATTATACAAAACACAGCCGTCATGGATATGCTAATAGAAAAACACGTTCTGCGCCACACGTATAGGAATGCTGCACAATGCAAGCACCCAAAGTCCACAATTCTAGTACCAATTAGTTCGGATTATCATGCGATTTTTTTACTTACAATCTGAGAGTTAACGTCAACCTTTTTTACGTTTGCATTAAGGTTTTGTTTTCAGAAATATTTATAATCAACAGCAAAAGTTATGGTACGAGCGAGGATCGAACCCGCACCTCTGGATCACTAGTCCATCGCTCTAACCAATTGCGCTATCGTACCACTGATAAGCAATTCGTTACAACTTGTACATATTCAAACCCACCAGTATCATAACCATTGTTGATCCTGCCAAAATTCTAACCTTATGGCGCAGCATTCCTGACTAAATAAATAAATAAATTTACTAATATGGACGGTTATAATAGCGATGTCAGATTTGACGTCTATTTAGGAATGCCGCGCCATAAGGTTAGAATATTTGGTAGGATCAACAATGATTATGATACTGGTGGGTTTGAATATGTACAAGTTCTAACGAATTGCTTATCAGTGGTACGATTGGTTAGAGTTTAAAAATAAACTGTTTAATACTTCTATTCCTACTCCGTTGGTCCGCAGATATTTCCGAGATATTAAATTTCTAAATGATTTTTGTAAACGATCCTTTTGTTTTTATGTTAGAGTAGTGTATTGTTTGGGGTTAGAACCCAGTAAAAAAGTCTTTTTTTTAATGTCGACGTTTCGGAACATTATATTTGCATTCTCAGGACATAAATAAATTTTATATCCTGCATTAAACCCATATTTCCAGTCTTTACCTATTCCCTTGGTTCGCAGATATTTCCCAGATATTAAGCTTCTAAATGGTTTTTGTTAACGATCCTCTTGTTTTTATGTTAGAGTGGTGTATTATTTCTGGCTAGGATCCAGTAAAGAAACAAAATACTTTTTTAAATTGTCAACGTTTCGCTACTTTATTGTTGCATCCTCAGGACACATATAGATTCTCTATCCTGCATGAAACCCATAATACCAGTCTTTACCTACTACATTGGTCCGCAGATATTTCCCAGATATTAAGTTTCTAAATGGTTTTCGTTAACGATCCTCTTGTTTTATGTTAGAGTGACTTTGATTTGGATTTAGGATTCAGTAGAAAAAAACAAAAGTTTATTTTTAAAATTGTTGACGTTTCGCAACCTTATTGTTACATCTTCAGGACGCGTATATAGATTTTATATCCTGCATGAAATCAATATTACTAGTATTCACCTACTCCGTTTGTTCGCAGATATTTCTCAGATATTAAGTTTTTAAATGATTTTCATTAACGATCTTTTTATTATTATGTTAGAGAGGTGTATTATTAGGGGTTAGGAAATATCTGCGGACCAACGGCGCACGTAGGTCCTTTTCATTAATCTAGGCGTGCAAAAGTCGTAAAATTTAGCCGCGTTAAATGGATTTAAACTTATTTTTTTAGGTACTCAGATAGCCATGGAAAACAAAAGAACCGTTGCCTAGGAGACGCCGCTAGTCGATACAAATAAATATCTGCACGAAATGACAATTTGTCAGCGGATGTTGTGCATATGCATGTACTTGATAACTATTTACGGAGTTTCGAATCCAAAAAAACTTGTGTCAGAGAAAGATTGTTTAAAACGAACTTTTGTAATTTGTACCTTGAGGTATGTCCAAAAAATTGTGTAAAGTTTGTTTTGATATTTGCTAATTTACCAAAGTAATTATATTAAAACTATTATAGAGAAAAAAGTACTACAAAAAAAGTTAAATTTTATTAGATTAGAGTAGAACTTATGTGATTGAAGAGGATTGGTCTAAAGGTATTTTTTTTTTAATTAACTTTTATATTATAATTGTAACGGTAACAATTTTGTTTGCCGTAATTTGCCGCATCTATTTTTATTTGATGTTTTCTATCCATTACTCTAACTATTTTGCCTGATAATCGATGTGCCTTTCAAGGCGTTCATCATTACGGGTACTAGGCGTTAAGCCATAGGGGGGTGTGCGGTATCGTTTCTGTAGATTAAGTGAAACCTACAAATTTAGGTTTGTCTTAATTATAGGATAAATATTTAATATAATAGACCATCAAATTCGGTAGCTTAGTAACGCTATGATGTCAAAAGATAGGTGAAAATCTTAGGTTACTAATTCTTATTACCATATAGTATTCTAAAGTCTGGTAAAGACTAATAAGGAATGAGAGTAAATTTTACCAAAGCAACCAAAAACTTATGTGCACAATTTGCTTCTAAATGGAGACAGAGCAACCGTTCGATTAATACTTTTTTACTACATAACAAACAATGGTTGGATGGTTATTTGACCTTTAATGGTATGCCTAATACATTAGGAAACAATGTAGTTGCAAAAATGGGTCGCCCAAAAAAGTATTTTAAAAATTGCAGTTACTCGGCAAAAAAAAGAAAAGTACAAGGACTTATCCAAAATTCTACTTCTAGTGAACTGGCTCTTGCTACACAGCTTAAACTAAGGGAAGAAGGTAAAAGAGACACTGCCACAGTAATCAAGATGGTCGCCTCTCCAAGCGTCTCACCAAATAGAGCCAACAAGGTTAAAAAAGCTATTGCTACTCCTACCAGGATTCCTTTAAAAATGACACCCGAAAAAGCATTGGCTCTATTTGTTGATAACAAATTTACCAAGGAGCAATACATTGATATTCAGCAAACTGCAAAAGCACACAACGCAAATATCTATCCAACATACAACAACCTGCTTAAGGCAAAGAAAATGTGTTATCCGCAAGATATTACCATTAGAGAGGCATCAGGAGAAGTAAAGTTACAGTCGCTAGTGCAGCATACCATACAAAGGCTCGCTATAGTACAAAAAGACGTTTTTTGTGAATATTTTGGAAAATATAACCCATCTGAAATTAAAGTAATGTTTAAATGGGGGTGTGATGGCGCATCCGGACAAAGTCGTTATATGCAAGGATTTGAGGATTTTAATATGGACGATGGGAGTTTATATTTAGTATCAATGGTACCCCTAAGAATGTCAGCGAAATTAAAAACTGGAAATAAAGAACTTATCCTTTGGAGCAACCCAGTACCTTCATCAACAAAATATTGCCGTCCTTTAAAAATAATATTTCATAAGGAAACAGCAGACTTTGTGAAAGAGCAAGTTAATGATATTAAAGATCAGATCAAAACACTCATCCCTACAAAAATTCAAATAGGAGAAACAGAACATATTTTTGACTCTGTGTTTTCTTTAACAATGATTGATGGCAAAACCTGCAGCACCCTTTCCGATACAGGGGCTCAAAACTGTCATATTTGCGGAGCTTCACCTAAGGTAATGAATAACCTTGACGAAGTTCGTAAGAGACCTGTAAATATAGACACACTCCAATTCGGGTTATCAAGTCTCCACGCGTGGATTAAATGCATGGAGTGCATTTTAAATATATCATATCGCCTTGATATAAGGCAATGGAGGATTGGAAAAGAGCAAAAGGAGGCAACCGAGTTAAAGAAAAAACTAGTCCAAGAAAATTTGAGACTAAAGTTAAATATCTTAGTTGATTTACCCAAACAAGGCTATGGTAGCAGTAATACCGGAAATATCGCTAGGACATTCTTTGGAAATCCTCTACTGGCTTCAGAAGCTACGGGAGTAAATATGGATTTAATCGAAAGACTTGCTACAATTCTTCGAACGATTTCCTCGGGTTTTTCTGTCAATACCTTGGCTTTTGAAGATTTTGCAGCAAAAACAGCACGTTTGTATGTTCAAGAATATGCTTGGTTCTACATGCCTCAAAGTGTACATAAACTTCTTATACATGGAAGCCTAATAATAAAGGAGGCAATTATACCGATAGGAGCTCTCTCGGAAGAGGCTCAGGAACATAGGAATAAGGACGTAAGAAATTTTAGGGAATTTCATGCGCGCAAATTTTCAAGGAAAGAAAATGTTGAAGATATGTTTAACTTACTCCTTATATCATCGGACCCTGTTATATCTTCTATGCGAAGAGTAAAGCCAAGATCTTCTAGTAGCTTACCTACCTCTGTTTTAGCCTTGTTAAAAACGCCCGAAGAAGATTAATTTATTTGTTTCCTTTGTTTTAAGTTTTTTAAGGAATAAATATCTTTACTATAATTAGTATTTGTTTATTTTTTAATTATGAACGGCATTTAAAAATGCATGCATGTATATTCTCCGAATGACAAAGGGTGCTTAGTAAATAAGTAATGATAACGAAATTTATATTTTACAGACCATAACTGATTGCCAAGACTGCACCTTTTAACAACAAATGATAGCTTGAGATATGTTTAATAAATCTTAAAATATAGTGTGTCTGCTTAGTTAGTTAGTTATTCTACTAACTAAAAATTACGTTCAAATATGCAATAACATCTTTCTACTTAAAATTTTAATTTTTACAAATTTAATTAGGTATACCGATAGGTTTATCTTTTTTTTTTAGTACAAACATGATAACCTTTCCATTTCATTTAGAAGGTATTTAACTGTAACTGTAACTGTCAAAAATTTGTTGCTATAAACAAATAATTTGTTTATCAGTGCATCCTAGATTTCACGCAAGCAACTACATTTATTTGAAATGTTATTGTAGACAAACATTGAAAAAAATATTTTTCAATGTATATGGATGCAATTGCATATTTAAACGTAGTTTTTAATTCTGATCAACTTTTCTGTATACCAATTTTCGATATTGTCAAATATAAAGGTACTTTACTCTTGAGTGAAATTCATATTTTTCGACAAAGCCCCGTATACGACTGAAAAAATGTTATATCTGATGGTTGCATTTTAGGTTTTGAAACATGCAGAACTTTTTATAAAGAATAACTTTTTGTCCTAAAATTAATAATAAAAAAGTTTCCCATATGTGGCCAACTTAAGCAGACACACTGTATACAGGCTGTCATTAATTCTAAAACTAATGCTTATCAAAAAACCTTAACGATATTCATTTGTTTTTTGTGCAAAATATGTATCTTTATAATAATATTACTAACCATATGCTCAACCTAAATATCACGTTTTTTCTCAAAAGGTAAAATAATTATAGTCTGTATTTTTTTCGCATTATTAAAATAACTTAATTTAATTTTTGCTCCAAATATGACAATTGGGGACTTTTTTTATAAATAAATCTTAGTATTACATCTTTTCTAAGGGTGTTCTTGCATTTAACTGCAAAACTTCCAAGACCGAAAAGTAAACAGACTTTTGCACGCCTAGATTAGCAAAAAAGACCTACGTGCGGCGTAGGTAAAGACTGATAATATGGGTTTCAATTTAAGATGGCGAAACAAAATGGCGGCCAAATAGATTTTTTAAATAATCAGCGTAAAAAAATCGTGTTCAATTAACTTTTGCAGAAAAGTTATAAGTGAAATGGGGTAAACTGGTACGAATTCAACATGACGTAGCTCAATAGAATTGTGTCTATATCAAAATTACATATTAAATTTATTTTAAATTACGACCCAAAGTCAAATGTGGCATAGGTAGAAAGAAAATGGTAAAAAATATTGGTAGGAATCCAATATGATCGAACAAAATGGCGCCCAATCAAAATGAAAAGACAACATATGTAACACATATATAATATGACTATGTACTTAACTAAGATGGGTCACATTTCATTATTTTTAACAAATGGAAAAAAATCATAACGAGGGAAGTTCCGGGTAAAGGGAATTTACCTATTTTTTTAAAACCAAGAGTAGCTAAGGATATTGGGGGACATAAGCGAAATTTATAATTATCGAACAGGCGTAACAAAGAAATATAAATATATTGGCAATGCTATCAGATTACCGCATTTTACATGCGCAATCAGGTAAAAAAAAATCGAGCAAGTGTTACTTATTTTAAGAAAAATTCATTATAACATGCAGGTTGTTTTAAGAACAATTAGAAAATTTCATCATTGCTCATAAACCTTAAGACTACGAATTTATAACCTTTCACTAGAACCCACATAAAAAAGAATCACAGAAGCCTTCTTTTTCCCAAAAATATTTATGGTTTATAGTATATGAAATAAATGTGATAATTGAAATTACCAGTGTACATACACAATTCTAACACCAATTTTAGGGATAGGATAATTTTTAAATGTTCCTCTCAGTAATTTCAGTATTGCCTTCATCCAGATTTTAAGTTAATCTTTTATATATTACTTATTAATAATGATTTAGACAGTAATCCATATATACATGACGCGAACGCCTTGTTACTCTAAACAGTAATCACAAACATATTTATATTTTAATATTTATTTCATACATTCTCAATTTGATTAAAAAAATAATTTATGAGTGCTAGAGAAAAGGTGAAGAATTCTAATAAAATACTATTTGAAATTACTTTTTTTTTAAGCACTATAATTTTGCCCCATCGGAATTACGTCTGTTGATGATAGTTGACAAAAGAGTTGACTTTTTTAGTCATCAGTATTGTTTTTGCCCTACCGGGAATTTATTCTGGCGGCGCCAAGGTCCTCAATGACTAATTTAGAGGCCAAAACCTAGGTTAAAATTTTAGAATCCAATTAAATGAACTTACAATTCAAACTTTTGGTTATTTATGGAAGGATAAGAGCGAGAAGAAAAAGTTTCGAATAAAAATTGTAGAACATATCCAATTTTGCCAGAGGTACTAATACTATACAAAAACCGCCATCTATACATATTATAGAATTATATTACAATGAATGGTAAAATTGAACTTCGTGCCAATAAAAATCTCAAAAACAATGAATCACGATATTTTTATAATAGACAACAGTAGTATAGAAAGTCTATATTACGCCACAATTCTGAGGCTATCTAAATACATGGGGAATTAGCATTTCGCGGGACGTCAGCGAGGTCACGTTCCTGGGACCGGCCTCGGCGGTTGGGTTACGTGGTCACCGGGAGTAATTCGGGGTAACCGATGTACGCTCGAAGGTAGCCAACGCCTCTAGAGGTTAATGACACATAAATTGTTAGGTGGAAAGCCCCGCGAGGTGACGTTACGCTGGGATTACGGGAGTTATTTGGGGTAACCGATGTATGTTCAGGGGTAGCGGACGCATCCAGGGGTTAATCATACGTGTATTATATCCTTGTTGGAAAGCCCCGCGAAGTTAGGCTATTTCCGCTGGGTTACGGTTGTCATTCTATGAGTAACCTAGTGATTCATTATTAATTAAACGCATGGGGCTTTTGATTTTGGGGGCGGATGCCTTGTCAAGCAGGTAGTTTTTGATTTCAAGAAACAGTTAAAATCAATATTTAAAATAAGGCATTGGGTTTAATTTTCGTATATATTATAGATTCCTACATATAAATGACTAAGGATGTCTGCATATAATGAATGAAGTTTAATAATACTAATTAAATAACTAAGGATGCGTGCATATTAAACTGAACAAAGTTTAGAGAATAATGTGGTTAATTAGGAAAAAGCAGTGATTATAACATTTACAATGCGTTGTAATAATAATAAACCCTCTAGCCAGCTTTATATTGATTTTTTTTTTGGGTTGAAGGGTTTACTCATTTTTATATACCCTAGATTTTTTATAGGCAAATTATAGAATACTTAATCTTTATATCATATCACATATGTAGTGTAATAAATAAGTAAGTAAGTTTTATTTAATTTTAAGTTTATTTTTCAGCTTTTTTAGAGCATTTAAATAAAAGCTTGTGTTTTATAAATATTTTACTAGTAATTTTTTATTTCATCAGAAAATTTTATTTTAGAATGTTTAGAGTTTTATTTAATTTTAAGTTTATTTTTCAGCTTTTTTAGAGCATTTAAATAAAAGCTTGTGTTTTAAAAATGTTTTACTAGTAATTTTTTATTTCATCAGAAAATTTTATTTTAGAATGTTGAAAAAGTACTTACTCTCTGTTGTATACTACGATCACACCCCTTGCATATCCTGAAAAATAAATATTATTTCCCATACAACACCCACTGGAGGTTGATTGAAACTTTTTTAAATTGTAAAACTTATTAATAATATGATTACTTAAAAAAGAGCTATTGTCTTTCAAGAATAAATTATTCAGCAAAAATCCAAATTATTTGGGAAACACATTACAGATTTTTAATTAAATTAAACTGATAAAACTTACAATTTCGTCAGGTTTTATCGAGACTGCGCTTTTTCTACCTCCGGGGTTTTTTCCTTTTCGAAATTTTACTTTATAGCAAAATATTCAAAAAATAGCATCTCACCGACATTATCCGTCACTAATTATATAAAAGCTATTGTTTTAACAGATCCAGTCAATTCTCAACATCGTTGTTTGTGTGATACGAAGCAATCATTTGCTGTATTCGTTGCTGTTCAACCTTCGAGTTACAAAATGTTTTTCTGTCAGTTTTGATCCAAGTCATTTTCTCAGAAGTAACATTTAGTTCAACATGGGGATTGTCGACCTAAAGACTTGCATTGTGAGTTTTGTAATGGTTGCTACAAGTCTGAGGGGACCTTTAAAAGACATCAGAGGGATGGTTGCATTGGTAAAAAACGTAAAAGCAGTTCATCAATGTCAGCAGCTGAAGTCAAGAAAGCTAAATTGGAGCCTGCAGTGACTGTGCAAACTCGCTGTCAAGAGTGTCGTGTTGATATCCCCGATACAACATTTTCTATCTCATTTGCGAGCAACACAAGAACGACTGTGTAACTGAGTACGTAAACGGAGTTATGGTTGTAAAATCAGCGTTTAAATGTCGCTTGGTCACCTTCCGAGTGACTTCACCTGATTACAGCACTGACGTTAAGGAGTTCCTGAAAATTCTGCGAGAAAAAGTGATAGATATCTTAAAGAAGGAGCTATCAAAACATATATTTGTTAAGGTGAATATGGAGTTGTTTGGTGATTATTTTTTACCGTCAAATGAATAACGTGAAGTTAAATCATTCAATGCCAAGAATGTTGTAGTTTTCAGCACCATGGATTTGGATGCTTTGTATGACTCCTTCATTGACATGCTGTCCGTGAAAGCGATCGAATTTTGCGGAAAGGACAGTGGGTGGGCCCTTCAATCACTAAAATTTGTAGAAGTGAACATTAACAAATATAACCCGCTACGAGCTTCATCATATATTCCATCACCAAAAGACATAGGTGTAAAATTAGCAGTTCTTAACATCCAGAATAACAATCAGACATGTTTTATGTGAAGTATACTGGCTGCTATTTATCCTATAAATTGGAAAAACCATGCTAATCGAGTAAACCATTATCAAATGTATGAGAATCAGTTAAATTTTACCGGGATTGAATTTCCTGTCAAACTCTCAAATATTAAAAAATTCGAAGAACTAAATAACATATCGGTAAATGTTTATGGTATAGAAAAAGTTTTCAATAACAATAAATATACGAATAGCATTGTTGGACCACTTTATTATAGATCTTGTGTAAAAGCGGTACATGTGAATTTGTTGTTATTAACCGATGACGTTGGTAACAGTCACTACTGCCTAATTAGAAATTTATCTCGGTTAGTATCATGTCAAATAAAAGTGCAGTGGTTCAAATTTTTTATGTAATGGTTGTTTAGTTAATTTTATATCTAGAGATAAACTTTCAAAGCATCAGCTGTATGATTGTAAACATATTACTGTCAAACTACCCACCGTCGAATCTCGAACAGATGGATACCGTTCATGGAAATAAGTTGAAATTTGAAAATTTCGAGAAAAACTTAAAGTTCCTTTTGTAGTGTATGCAGATTTTGAAACTCTTAAAACTATTTAACTATGGTGTAGATGTAATGAATTCCGAGAGCACGTATTCTCATATAACACATAAATTAGAACCATATTCATTTGCTTACTATACTAAATGTAGTTATGAGTTTGTTCAATGTTTGGAAAAAGATTGTAAATATATTTATTATAGACATATAAAACCCGTTGTACCAATGATCCCTTTAACTGAACAAGAATTGCATGAATTTAATAACAGTAAATTTTGCCATATTTGTAAAAGACCGTTTCAGAAAGATAATAAAAAATAATTAAAGATCACGATCGGTTGACTGGTAAATTTCGAGGTGCTGCACATTCTATTTGTAATTTGAATTTCAAAATCCCAAGTTTCGTCCCAGTTTTTTTCCTCAATCTGTCATTTGATTCTCATTTATTCATACGTGAAATTGCGTTTAATAAGCCAAAAATGGATGCTATTGCCCAAAATAAGGAAAAGTATATATCTTTCAGTAAAGAAATTTTTGTGAACAAATTTGTTGATAGTACAGGTAAGGAGCATCGAATTAATTTTAAATTGAGGTTTTTGGATAGTTTCAGATTTTTACCGAGTAGCTTGGAAAAATTAAGTAAAAATCTAACAAATAAAGAATGTCGGGAAGTGTCTAAGCATTTTTCTAATGCGCAAAAGTTTAAACTTATTAGACAGAAAGTTTTCTAAGCTGGATGAATGTTAGTTGCCTAGTCGCAAATCTTTTTATAATTCGCTAGAAAAAGAGAGTGTACTCGAAGATGATTATTTGCGTGCTTTAGAAGTATAGTCTTTGTTTGAATGCAGAATAGTCGGTAATTATTCTGATGTATATTTAAAATCAGACGTGCTCCTTCTGACTGATGACAAGTATTCACCAGTCAGTCTTTGAGCTGGCTTAGTATGCAAAGAATTTGTTATTTAGAGCTAGATTTACTCACCGATATCGATGTTACGCTTTCTTCAAAAAGAAATTCGGGGTGGCGTGAGTCAATGCAGTACAAGAGCTGCATCTGCAAACAACCCCCTTCTTTCTACCTATAATTCGATAATTGATACATCATTTATTATGTATCTTGATGCTACAAATCTATATGGACTTGCGATGTCACAACATTTACCAACAGGAAACTTTAATTGGGTTTCAGAGGATGAAATCAAATATTTTAATTTAATGAATATAGCAAAAAATTCAAGCAGGGGGTATATTACTGAGGCAGATCTTGAATATCCACAACATTTACACGACAAACACAATGATCTACCATTCTGTCCTGAATCCACTGTACCACCTAACTCTGGCTCTGAAATTCCAAAACTCATACTAAATTTGCGCTCAAAAACCCGCTATATATTTCATTACAATACAAGACAATGGAGAATGTTGGAAAAAGAGCTGATGTTAGATTAGTTACCCACTGGGAAAATCTTGGTAAAAAACTCGGTGCTGAGGCATTAACTTAACTCATATAGATTTGTTTAACACCTCAAATTATTCTCCAGAAAATCAACATAATACGCCGGTGAACCAATCAGTTCTGGGAAGAATGAAAAATGAATTCCCCAACGATACAATAATAAGTTTTTTTGGAACTGGTGCTAAAGCGTATTGTGTTGATGTTGGTGGGCACGTTGAAAAGCGAGAAAGCAGTACGAACATGTGTGACTGATAAAAATGTATCCCTAGATAATTATAAAGAAGCAGTTGAAATCAGTGGTACAAAAGTATTTAGAAAAATATCAACATTTCGTTCTCGCAAACATGAGATGTTTAAAGAAATTAGAAACAAGGTGTCGCTCTCATATTCTGATGATAAACGATATCTTATCCCTGGCTCCTATAATACTTCAGCATGGGGGCATTATCAAATTTTCAATAATACCCAAGCCACTTAATATATTTTATTGTTCTACGTTTTTATATAAATTTACATGTATTGTAGTTAGCGCTAGTTCTTTACATATTAGTTGTTTGTAACTTGTATATTAAGTATTCTATAATTTACTTACAAAAACATCTAAGGTATATAAAAGTGAATAAACAGATTTCAAAATTTCTCTAGAGAGACGGATGAGTATATCCTACATGTCTTTATTATTATATGCGAAGTATAGCCATATTACTTAAAAAAATGTACTAAAAATTTATTTGTAAAAATATATAGCACAACACTAAAAGACTTCTGTGTGACGAAGTTTGTTTAAATTTATAAACCACGCTTAATTAGCTAGATGTACTATCTACTTATTACTTGATTGTAGCTTGCTGTATGTTAAATTTTTGTTTTTGTTTAAAATAATATGTCAAAAGAACATAAAACATTAATAAACACACTAAAAATATAAAATGACTGTAAATGATAATATAATCATTATCTTTTAGAATTTTATTTTTTAAGCGAGGTATAAATGTATAATTTGTAAAAAAATGGTACTAAAAATATTTTTAATGAAAAAATATATAACACATGACACTGGTAGATTTTTTACATGTAAGAAGTCTGTTTTTTTAAGTTTATAATAATCCAAACATGCTACGCTATATATGTATTAAATGTAAATTAGTTGATTGCAACTTGTCTAATAAGTTTTCAATATTTTTTTTTGCTTAAAATAAAATGTAACATAAAACGTTAATAAACACACTAAACAATATAAAATTATTGTATAGATATATTACATTTAAAAAATAAAAGATAAAAATAACTTGTTGAAATAAAAGTACACTGTATCTTATTTCTATTTGTTTTATTTGCTACATATGTATTGTCTACATATTAGTTGATTGGAGTCTGTAAGATATCAATTTTTTTTTGAATACTTTGCTATAAAGTAAATTTTCGAAAGGGTATAAAACGCTAATAACCACACTAAAATATGAAATTACTGTGAATGATAGTGTGAGCATTATCTTTTGGGAATTTTATGTAGGTAAGATATAGCAGCATTGTAAAATCTATACTAAAATAATTTGTTGAAATAAACCACATTTTTTCAATTCCATTTGTTTTATTTCTAGTTGTAAGTATAAGTTTTACAATTTAAAAAAGTTTCATTCAATTCAACCTCGGAGGTGTTGTAGGGGAAATAATATTTATTTTTCAGGTTATGCAAGGGGTGGGAATACAACCAGTGATCAATAGCAGTGTGAAAAGACCTGTGGAGCTAGAAAGAATGAAAAGTCTCTATAAAATCTGACGAAATTGTATGTTTTATCAGTTTAATTGAATTAAAAATCTGTAATGTGTCTCCCAAATAATTTGGATTTTTGCTGAATAATTTATACTTGAAAGTCAATAGCTCTTTTTTAAATATTCATATTATTAATACATTTTACAATTTAAAAAAGTTTCAATCAATTCAACCTCGAAGGTGTTGTATGGGAAATAATATTTATTTTTCAGGTTATGCAAGGGGTGGGAATACAACCAGTGATCAATAGCAGTGTGAAAAAACCTCTGGAGGTAGAAAAAGCGAAGAGTCTCGGTAAAATCTGCCGAAATTGTAAATTTTATCAGTTTAATTTAATTAAAAATCTATAATGTGTTTTCCAAATAATTTGGATTTTGTTGCATAATTTATTCTCGAAAGACAATAGCTCTTTTTAAGTAATCATATTATTAATAAATTTTAAGATTTAAAAAAGTTTCAATCGATTCAACCTCGGGTGAGTGTTGTATGGGAAATAATATTTATTTTTCAGGTTACGCAAGGGGTGGGATCGTAGTAAACTACAGAGAGTAAGTACTCTTCCAACATTCTAAAATTAAACTTTCTGATGAAATAAAAAATTACTAGTAAAACATTTTTGAAAAACAAGATTTTATTTAAATGCTCTAAAAAAGCTGAAAAATAAACTTAAAATTATATAAAACTCATCAATTTATTATTCTACATATGTTATATGATATACAGATTAAGTATTCTATAATTTGCCTATAAAAAATCTAGGGTATATGAAAGTGAGTAAACCCCTCAAGTCAAAAAAAAATCTATATAAAGCTGGCTAGAGGGCTAATTAATAATACAACGCACCGTAATTGTTATAATCACTGCTTTTTCCTAATTAACCACGTTATTCTCTAAACTTTGTTCAGTTTAATACGCACGCATCCTTAGTTATTTAAATATTATTAAACTTCATTCCTTATAGACAGACATCCTTAGTCATTTATATGTAGGAATCTATAATAAATACGAAAATTAAACCCAATGCCTTATTTTAAATATTGATTTTAACCGCTTCTTGAAAGCAAAAACTACCTGCTCGACAACGCATCCGCCCCCAAAGTCCCCAGACAAATAATAAAAGAAAATTGGCTTACAGGATATATATATATATATATATATATATATATATATATATATATATATATATAAATCTATCAAACGTAAATATTAATTGATTTGTACTATATAATTTTTCAATTGCTAATTATGCATTTAATTAATAATTAATCACTAGGTTACTCATAGAATGACACCCATAACCCAGCGTAAATCGCGAACCTAACCTCGCGGGGCTTTCCAAGAAGGATATAATACACGTATCATTAACCCTTGGACTCGTCGGCTACCCCCAAACATACATCGGTTACCCCGAATAACTCCCGTAATCCCAGCGTAAATCGCGAACGTGATCTCGCGGGGCTAACAATTTATGTGTCATTAACCCCTAGACGCGTCGGCTACCTTCGAGCGTACATCGGTTACCCCGAATTACTCCCGGTGACCAGGTAACCTAACCGCCGAGGCCGTCCTCAGGAACGTGACCTAGCTGGCGTCCCGCGAAATGCTAATTCCCCATGTATTTAGATAGCCTCAGAATTGTGGCGTCATATAGACTTTCTATACTACTCACAATTTTTTTGCCTTAGTTCCCCTCCCCCGCTATACACTTCACTTATTAACAGAAGAAATGTTTTGTGCAAATAATAAAGATATTCTATTTTCAGCATTCATTAAGATTTATAATAATCGAAATAACCTGAATTTAGTAACACATATATAGCGTCTTTTCAAATATTTTTATAGGGCGCCGATTTGTCCCATGTTCGATTCGTACCAATATTTTGCCAGTTTCTTCCTATGCCACACTTGATTTTTGGGCATAATTTAAAATAAATGGAATATGTAGTTTTTACACTAATTTTTTTAAGACCTCTATTTTGTTCCGTCTTGTTTATTTCGTACCAATTTATTTCTACGTCAATTGAATAAGAAGATTTTTTTAACGTTGATTTTTTAAATATCTTATTTGGTCGCCATTTTGTGTCATCTTGACTTCGTACCACAATTTTAGCTTTTAATCTTGTCACACTTAATGCTTGCATAAAATTTTAAATTGATTTAATACGTAGTTTTTCTGGCTGATTTTTAATCATTTTATTAGGCTGCCATTTTGTTTTGCTTTCATGAATTAGTATCAAAATGTTATCAGTTCTTTTCTATATAACACTGTATCTGTATGTACAGGGTGTCCCATTTTCGTAGGTTTTACGGGGTTTCCAGCTTATGAGTAGAGATAGAGAGATGCGGTTTTCGCGACACCGTGCTACTTTTCGATGAAACTAAAGAAGCCTCAAACAGATTTGCCCTAACCATTTTAGTTTCCGTGCTACAGGGTGATTTTGAAAATTTGTCATTTTCGGACACCCCCTGTAACTCAGCTATCGTAAAATATATTTAAAATGTTTCAACTGGTATTTATAGATTTTTTCACGTAGAATTCAGTGGCGTACTCAGATTTTTGCTGAGACTCATAGTTTTTGACATATTGGCATAACCTACTATTTTTTAAATGGGACACCCTATATATTATTTTTTCGTCTTATTCTTCGTGTCGAGAGCTTTTCAAAAACATACCATAAGTCATATTTATTTTCATAAATAACATGAAAAAATGCATTTTTCTTTAAACGGATTTATGGCACAGCAGATCAATCGAAATAAGAGAAGGTGGCTGTGGAGCCATGGAAAAAGTTAACAAATAATTATTAACGAAATAACAAAGTAACAGCATCAGAAAAAATTAGGAAGTAGGTAAAAGGTAATAATTATAATTTCATTAAAACTACAAATATTGTTCAAATTCTAGACCATTATGTGTCCTACAAGTGTGACAAACTTTAAAAATTCTTTTTAATGCATTTTCTATTGTAAATGACTGTCTTTGTAACTCTGCAAAAGCGTTTTCGGTGGCCATTCTTAGTTGTTCTAAGTTTTCGTATCGCCTTACATAAACCTTGTTTTCTAAATAACCCCACAAAAAGAAATCTAAAACTGAGAGGTCAGGGGATCGTGGTGACCATCGAACAGGTCCGTGTGTTCCTATCCATCTTCCAGGAAAATGGTCGTTAAGCCAGTTTTGACTTATTCTGGCATTGTGGGCTGGAGCTCCGTCTTGCTGGAAATAAATCCTATTTAGTTGAGCCAAGGGAACATCATCCAAAATTCCTAATGCGTCTTCTAGGATTCGCACGTAACCAATCGAATTCAGATTTCCTTCATATATTTGGTAAACTATTTTTCGGTTGAAAATAAAACAGGAGACATTAAATCCAAATCTGCCCTGACGCTCCCTAGGAAAAATAACATGGTTGTTTTCTTGACTCCAAAATCGCGTGTTGTGTCTATTTAAAATCCCTGAACTAGTAAAATGTGCCTCGTCTGACCAAATAATCTTTTTTTCAAAATCGATATCTTCTGCCTTCATATTTATAAACCAATTGCAGAACTCCAATCTGCGCTCTGCATCACCAGGATGCAGATGATGCACAAGTTTGTATTTATAGGGTTTGAATTTGTGCTTTTTCAAAATTTTCTGCACTTTGGTTTTCGGTACACCCGCCTCTTCGTCTATTTTCCTGCAAGATGTTTCAGGAGCTGTCTGAACGAGGGCTAAAACGTTGACCTCAGATTCTTCGTTGTCTTTATTGTAAGTTCGCGATCGAGGCTTGTTAAAAGATCCATATTGGCAAAGATTATTTTTAATTTTTTGAAAAATTCTTTTTTCTGGTTGTCTTCTCTCGGGATATCTAAGATAAAATAAAGCGAACCAATAAAGTCAAAATGCAGGAAGATAAAAAAGAACTAACCTGTTCAGATAAAGCTCTGCCGCCTGATCTGCATCTTCATTAGACAATATAAGACACGCGTTCATATCATATTTCTCAAAATATTCAAATTTTTGATTCTGAGCCATATTAAAAACAATAATTATAATAGACGTCAAGAAAAATTTAAACGCAATAATGCCAAAAATGACAGCAGTAATGGCTGCCTGATCATATTTTTGTTGGCGTTGCCATGGCTACCACAGCCACCTTCTCTTATTTCGATTGATCTGCTATGCCATAAATCCATTTAAAGAAAAATGCATTTTTTCATGTTATTTATGAAAAGAAATATGACTTATGGTATGTTTTTGAAAAGCTCTCGACACGAAGAATAAGATGAAAAAATAATATATAGGATCTCCCATTTAAAAAATAGTAGGTTATGCCAATATGTCAAAAACTATGACTCTCAGCAAAAATCTGAGTATGCCACTGAATTCTACGTGAAAAAATCTATAAATACCAGTTGAAACATTTTAAATATATTTTACGATAGCTGAGTTACAGGGGGTGTCCGAAAATGACAAATTTTCAAAATCACCCTGTAGCACGGAAACTAAAATGGTTAGGGCAAATCTGTTTGCGGCCTCTTTAGTTTCATCGAAAAGTAGCACGGTGTCGCGAAAACCGCATCTCTCTATCTCTACTCATAAGCTGGTGTAACAGAATAGACTATAATCTAAGTATAGAGTATACATTTTTATATATTCTAAATATAATTCAAGCAATATGTTACTAAAACTGTTGGTTCTCACGTTCACACTTAATCAGGCTTGATTATTTCACAAGAATTATAAGTAAATTTATCTAATATTAGTTTCGAGAATTTAAAACCCTAGATATGTATCATATAACTCAAATACTATAATCTAGAGTATAGACAGATTTATGGATGAACGTTCTTAAAAGGTTACAATTTATGCCTTCCTTTACGAGGGTTTATGGTCCCATATGTTCCTCGTTTCTTGTTACAAATATTAATTGAAACATTTTATTTGGTTCGATGCAATGATAATAAATGGTCAATTTGCTATGTTGAAAATACAATAGAGTACTTTGTATTAGGAGCATTACCAAAAAGCCATGTTTTTGGGGCATAATTTTCCCTACAGAAAAGATAAACTGAAAGGGTTTTTCGTGCCTTTTTTTCGCCATGACTTTTCGGACCCATAATGTGGATAAGTTAGTGTAGGCTTATATATTAAATTATATACATAATCTTAGGACGCAGAATTGAAGGGAATATCTTTTTTTTAATCTATTTATTCACTTATAATTATCATGTGTGACACCTCGTGTTTCTAAGACGAAGTTCCGAATTTAAAGTATAGAGTAGGGACTTAAGCTTAACCATTCACAGCTTTATTCGTTTTGTCCTAACTAATAAAATCAAAGAGGGGATTGGTCTAAGGGGTGGATCTAGTAATAGCTGAGCTAACTTTGTATTTTACGGGAAGTTTAAAAGTTAGTCTGTGTCAGAGTTTTGATTCTTATAGTTCATTTTAAATTCTTCTTT
Source organism: Kuschelorhynchus macadamiae (assembly GCA_030620095.1). Classification (NCBI taxonomy): domain Eukaryota; kingdom Metazoa; phylum Arthropoda; class Insecta; order Coleoptera; family Curculionidae; genus Kuschelorhynchus; species Kuschelorhynchus macadamiae. The sequence goes on from JAUTXW010004335.1 coordinate 511,896, forward strand.
TGTGGTGGTTTATGGGGCTTTACGCATACAGTGGGTTATTAAAGTTAAGGGATTTTTTCAAAGATATTTTATTTTCATTCTATGATTTATTTGGGGAGTAACTTGTTTACAAGAGTTAAATTTACGGGTTATTTAAAGATTCTTATTTTCTTTTCTTTTGTACTAAGGTTGAGGATTTTAAGATACTTCCCTCATTTTCTAGATATAAATACTTTTTTTTTGTTATTAGGTTTAAGTATTATTTTTGTACAGCATTTCACTTTCTTTATTTTTGTTAATAGATTTTTAAGTTGTTTTTTAAAAACCGAATCTTTTATTTAAATAAACCACCTGATAGTTAAAGTAAAAATATATTCAAGAAGAAGATACCATTGTTGTTGCAGTTTGCTGTTGTTCGAGTTTATATGGCCGCAAAATTGGTGAGATAAAATTTATAAATAAATTGTACTAACAATTATAATTGCAAATGGTTTAAATTATAATTCACGAAGAAGCCTATAGAGTACCTTTGATTTTACTTATCATATATTAGTTAATTTCAGTATTGTGACAGGGTTGCCCGCTACGTCTCAAATAAATAAATAAAATAAATAAATAATTTTAAATATAATAATCAACCGCTCGATAACCCTGCTACAATTAAATGGCGGCAGCTAAGCGAATAAAATGAAAGACTTGCAAATTTTGTTTTTCTTTGTTATGTTCTTATCGTTGAGCAGTTTTTTATATTGCAAGTTGATCAGTTTTATAAAAGAACTCATGCGTCTTATTATCTTGAGGTAGTTTAAATTAATTTTTGTTTTGAAAGAGCAGTAGGCTCATGAATAATACTGAATGTCTTGATTTGAAAGTTAGAAAAAAAAAAGTTACAGGGTTAGATAGATAGGGAATTTCAGCATTAAAGTCAGAGGTACCATTGGAAGCCTACGATCGAGGGCAATATCAGGAAGTTTCCAAGAAGCAGCAGCTGTAACGGTAGTAACTAACAAGTTTATTTATTGTTGTGGTTATTTTTTTTTTGATGATTTGTAATTTTTTGGAATTTCGGATCATAAAGAAATTTTGTTGTTATAATTTATATTTTTGAGAATTAATAAATGTTTTGCCAAGGATTTTAGTTTGAAGATTTAAATATGTATGGTAAACACAACAATAATAACTTTATTAGAACGTAGTTAGTTGATTAACTTGATTGACTTGCACAGACTCCTTTCATGTTTGTAGTGCAATGAAACATGATCGTATTTTATGTGAACTGTTGCGAATTTGTGGCGTATTGTTTAAGAGATATTTTAATTTGTTGCTAATTTTTTTTGTGCGGTTTTTATGAGAAAAAACAGATATTTTTGAGTTAAGATGCACGTACAAATGAGTATTGAATTTTGTAGGTATATATTTTTTTTTTGTGAGTTTAAATTACTTAGTAAAGTAATGTGTTTTAAAAGGGAAATAAAATTTAATTTTAGTAATCTCTTAAACGGTAGGCTTTCTACATAATACATATTTTTTTTTTTTGGAATTTAGTTTATTTTGTGGGTGTATTAATATATTTTTTTTATGTAAAATAGGATTTCTGCTGAAGTTGGAATGTAGCTGAATTTTTCTATGTGTCAACGTATTTGTTTTATTTTTGATTTGAGTTGTTTGGAAAAACATATTTTTGTCTTTCAGGTTTTCTAGGTGTTGAAGAAGGAGAGCCGAACTAAGATGATTTTTTTTTTATTTCTGCAGAATATATTTTATCCCCGTTTAGGTGTGAAGGTGAAGTCATATTTTATTTTTTTGTGTGTAGGTTAGACATTTAATAATGTTGGTTAATTAAGTAATTAAGGGGATAGTAACATTTTCGCAACGGGTCTATATAATTGCACAATAATATACAAGTGTTTGTGAGCTTTGTAGTTTTGTTTGAGAACCGATATTTAGACAGAGGTAGAAAAGAGGATTCTTTCGGGTGCCTGGTTATTTGAGTTATATATTGTTTAAGGACAAAGAGTTTGGTCTAAAGAAAAGGATAAACACTTGTATATATTTCAGTACCTAATGTAATTTAGTTTAGGCAATTTTGGTGAAGAACTAGATACTGGGCAGATATTTTTCTCTTTTTAGATAAAAAGCCGACATCTGGAAATAATTTGGTTTACGAGGACTATGCGGTGACGTTTATTAGAAATTAAAGCCATGAGCTATTGGTTATTTTAGACAACGTATGGTAAATTTGGGTAATTGGATACTATTTATTTTTTTTATATAGGGTTCGGCAGATAATAACGTAGAGGTTATTTTTATATTTGATAAAATACGTTGTTTTATAATGCTTATTTGACTTGCGACTTCTCGATAATTTATGAAGGTATAAAGATATAGATATTGTTTTCTTGCGTTAATTGTTCGTGACCATGACGAAAGAGTTCACAAACTGGGCAAATAAATTGTTTAGGGGATAAAAACGTGTTTTAACAGTATGAACGTGAATGTTTGAGATAAAAGAGTTACTATATTAGAACGAGAATGTTTGAGATAAAAGAGTTGCTATATTAAAGAGTTCATATTTCTGAATGAAAAACGTATTCAGGGGATAAAGGGTTTTAACACGTGTGAGCTGGAATGTGATTAAAGAAATACAGGAGATTTAAAGATGTATGTTATGCCGCTGTTTTAGGGGGAATGCAGGGAATAAAGGCATATTATGGGCTATTCTGACTATGTTATAAATAGCAACTATATATAAAAGAGATTGCCGGCAAATTTAGTGTTGAAAGACGTATAATACCATGGTTAAATAAAAATCGACATCTATGATTCAACGTGACTAACATTTTTTTTTAGAAGAACAGTAAAATAATGATAAAGTGGAAGTCAGGGGATAAACATGAAATTAGCCATTTCTCACCAAGGAGAGTGAGGGGATAAAGTTTTAAAAAAAGTGATTTTCCGGTCCGGTATATATATTGATATATTGTATAAATGAATTTTATTTGGAAAATAAATAATATTATTATAAATGACGATTATTGTCATAGTAAGAGATTCTCACTAGGTATAGGGATTACCGTGTGGAAGAATCGTGGAAGCTTCCTAATGCTGTAGAATTGTGTGCCTGTAGAGAGTCTTTTCCGATTAAGGTGATAGTTGAAGTGTAATTTGATTTTTTTTTTCTGTTAGTTGACAATAAATGTGTAATTATGATAAAAAGGGTGTATAAAGAATAAGAATGACGCGTGTTAGCGTTAATGTTTGTAGCTGAATGAGATGCGTTGGAAAAGTATACGAGCTATATTTGATTTAATCAATCGTAAACTGAGCATCAGTTGAACTGTAGGATAATGGCCAGTATCCGAACGTTAAACTGTTCGATTTTATTTTTTTTTGTTGTCTTTTGGGCTGCGACCTTGGTGTTTCTACATATACTAGTCAGTGTGGACATATTATAGTCGTTAAGCCACGGAATCACTAACATTACAATTTTGCTTTTAAGAACAGAGTGTAGGTAGTTTAGTTCGTATACTGTGTGTTGTATTTACTTATGTTGCATTTGTCTTTACACGATTTTTTTTTCTGGGTATGTTACAACAAAGAAAGAAATACAAAGAGGTTTTCAACAACAATCTGCTCTCTAGTCTGTAGTTGAAATTTAAAAATTATCACGTATGAAAGGAAAATGTCAGGTCACTTAATTCTATAGGGGTCATAGGTCACGACAATATAAAAAATAAGTCTCCTGAAAGAATGTACTGGAAAGGTACATAGGTACTAAATAAATGGTACGGTTAAACTAGAGAAATAACGCGTCGCTCTAGATAGAGTAAAAGAATTGTAAAATTGAACGCAAGAAAGGTGCAAGCTATTAGTTCCCCCCGGTATCTCCGTTATGTAATTTTTCTATGTTAGTGTACAAAAGATCTCCGTATAGATGAGGGAGTTAGGTTTAAACTTTACAGGAAGATGTAATGAAACGGGAATAGATTGACATCAAAAAGATGAAAAAATGGGTATAGACGCAATTTTATTTTGGTAATTAGGCGAGCGTATTTTTTTATTATTAGGTCATATTGAAAGTTGTAATCAGATATGATCGGGCCATATACGGCTTGAAAATTTGTTTTTTATACTTTTTTAAAATAACCAAGTTTCATACCTTGTAAAAATATCACTAGTAAAACTTATTCTTTATTAAGGTTAAAAAAAACTATTAACTTGGAAGTACGATTCTTATTACAGCTTAAATTAAAAGAAATTTTATGAGTTAAAAATTTTCCAAATTAATGTATTATAACAGATTTTAAAATGTTTGTTTTTTTAATATACCCAATAAATAATAAATTTTAATTTGAATAATTTAGATATCATTAAATCTATTTATATAAATAGCCTTTTGAACGCAGTCTTAAAATTTTCTGACCATAATTTTTTCTACTCACAATTTGCAGAGAAGGTTTGGGTATTTTGTTCGTTTTTTTTAAGTACTATGGATTAAAAAAAAAAAAACAGTCGTTTGTAAATAAGAATCATTATTTTAAAAAATAACATTTATTAGTTCTTGGTTCTTAATTTTTTTTTATTCTCTGTTTAAATAGATTGTCAAAGAAAATGCGTAACGTAATCAAGTCTGGCCTAGATGATTTAAATATCGTTATTAAAATTGGAGGTACTAATAAAGATAATAATTAATGGCATACTATCATAAAGCTTACTTCAGTGTTTAATCAGGTGGTACGGTAATATTCTGGCTAATGGAATAAGAAAATTAATGTGATTATATTTTTTTTTTTTTTGGTAGTTTTTTGTTGTTGAACAAATCTGTGTTACGACATGTGTACGAAAGTTTTTATTTGATGATTAAAGTAAGGGTAAAACAGTAAGTGGAAGTTAATGACATTCGTATTTTGTGGGGTTGATTCCTATTTAAATCCATAAAAATATCTCATTTGTATTAACTGTTTTTAGGGATTCTGACAGAAACTGGTTATACCTACATTAACGATCTCTTATCTGAAGCTATACTTTGTTGTTGGGAGTACACAGATTTAATTTTAAAATAATTTTAAAGGATAATTATTGCATAATTATGAAAGTGTTTAATATGTTATTGACAAACAGAGGATCAAGATAAAAGAATACCCTGTATACAACTATCAAAATTTTAGTTTTTTTTTTAAATATAACTAAGCCAATATAACTAAAATTTTTAGGATTACTATAAACAGACAATAAGTTTTTATTATAGGTACCACGCCAGTAGATATGAAACCAATAAATAAGCTTGGGTTTTATTTAGGGAAAGCAAGATTTTAGTACCTGTCGTTTTTGGAAGATGATAGTTTAGCCGAAAACACTTGTTACTTTGTTACAGATGTTAATTATTATATGACAGGGATATAAATAGTTTTAACGGAAAGAGCGTAGGAATAAAAAAGGGTTTTAGAAAGAAATATTTTAGGGATGTAATTGTGAATGACCTAATTGTTTTTATAAGTTTTAGGGGTATAGATATTTATAGATTTATTTTGAGTTCGGTATTGACATCAGTTAGAATGTTAGAACTAAACGAACGGATTTGGTGATTAGGTTGAAGGATTTATGAACCAGAAAAAAATTTTAAAATTAATACGGAGTTGGTAAAAACGGAGATACGTATTCAATAAGAAAATTAAGAAAGAAATTTGTTGAAATATTAAGAAAAACTTTGTAATGAAATTAATTTGAAAAAAAGTTCACGATGTTTAGAAAAGATAATATGCTTGCGGGAAAAAGAAGTTGATAAAGTTAGATAGATATACATAGATCAAAGTCAAATTAAGCGCTATGTTTGGAAATATTTTATTTTATGCTATGTTTGGAAATAATTTATTTTATTTTCTTTTAGGGGTTAAATATGTACTTTTGTTTGTTTTGTTTTGAACATTAGTAATGTTTTGATGTTTTAGATTACTTTATTGCGATTGCCATGCATGTTGAGGTTTTAGTCACTAGCTATTCGTTTTCCTGTGCCATTGGGGACAGATGTGCCAGCCAATTAGTGAATGAAGAGGCGATGAGTTTAGAGACTATCGAGGCTATCAGTAGATTCGTGGCTATGCCAGGGTCCAAGCCAAAGGCCCAAGCAAGATTCAGGCCTTGTAGAAAACTGTTCGAGACTAGTCTCGAGTTCTACCAGTGTATTTTCATTCCGTTCAACGCCGCCCAATAGTTTTGTTTTCTTTCCAAAGAGTTTTTTTTTTTTTAATACATTAGTATTCCATAATATTGCATAACATTTATGCACCAATCCTAAGTACGTCAGAAGTATAAACTTGCCTATGTTTATACACGATTTTTCATGTCACGTCACATTTTCTGTTTCCAACTGTCATGTCAGTATAATTTCAGTCATTATTAAAACATTAAAAATATATGGGCAGGCATTTCTTTTTAAACCAAGATTGTTAGTAATGCTAACTAACAGATGCAGTTCGAAGGATTTTCATATCAAAAGAAAGTACGATTGTCAAGGATAGATGTTTCTAAAAATATGGTTCGTTCAGAGGGAAGAGCGAAAATTCAATCCTTGTAGTCTGCATATTGCTATGTGCTATTAGCAATTATGGGCAGAAATGGTTCCAGACATTGTTCCACTTAGAAGCGTGCTATGGTTCACCCACGTCACAGTTCAGGGTCAGATTTGGCAATAATCTGATGTAACGGAAGTCCATGGAGAAGAGCGCAGATTGAAGAAGTCCGGTGATACCACTTGATAGTCCGGGGCACGCGAGATACCAGGTCACAGAGTTCGCAGATGAAGAGATGTCCAGAAGAACGTGAAGAAGTAAGTTCAAGTGTTAAAAAAAAGGACATTTCAGTATAAATGTTGTTATCGTTTTCACCAATAATTGTCGGGTTTTACCATTCTATTGTCATTTTTACCTAGTGAATATTCTATTGTTATTGCCTCGAGTAAAACTAAATGTTTCAACCTAAGGGGGGAGGAAATTGTAACAGAATAGACTATAATCTAAGTATAGAGTATACATTTTTATATATTCTAAATATAATTCAAGCAATATGTTACTAAAACTGTTGGTTCTCACGTTCACACTTAATCAGGCTTGATTATTTCACAAGAATTATAAGTAAATTTATCTAATATTAGTTTCGAGAATTTAAAACCCTAGATATGTATCATATAACTCAAATACTATAATCTAGAGTATAGATAGATTTATGGATGAACGTTCTTAAAAGGTTACAATTTATGCCTTCCTTTACGAGGGTTTATGGTCCCATATGTTCCTCGTTTCTTGTTACAAATATTAATTGAAACATTTTATTTGGTTCGATGCAATGATAATAAATGGTCAATTTGCTATGTTGAAAATACAATAGAGTACTTTGTATTAGGAGCATTACCAAAAAGCCATGTTTTTGGGGCATAATTTTCCCTACAGAAAAGATAAACTGAAAGGGTTTTTCGTGCCTTTTTTTCGCCATGACTTTTCGGACCCATAATGTGGATAAGTTAGTGTAGGCTTATATATTAAATTATATACATAATCTTAGGACGCAGAATTGAAGGGAATATCTTTTTTTTAATCTATTTATTCACTTATAATTATCATGTGTGACACCTCGTGTTTCTAAGACGAAGTTCCGAATTTAAAGTATAGAGTAGGGACTTAAGCTTAACCATTCACAGCGTTATTCGTTTTGTCCTGATTAATAAAATCAAAGAGGGGATTGGTCTAAGGGGTGGATATGATAATAGCTGAGCTAACTTTGTATTTTACGGGAAGTTTAAAAGTTAGTCTGTGTCAGAGTTTTGATTCTTATAGTTCATTTTAAATTCTTCTTTTGTGGTGGTTTATGGGGCTTTACGCATACAGTGGGTTATTAAAGTTAAGGGATTTTTTCAAAGATATTTTATTTTCATTCTATGATTTATTTGGGGAGTAACTTGTTTACAAGAGTTAAATTTACGGGTTATTTAAAGATTCTTATTTTCTTTTCTTTTGTACTAAGGTTGGGGATTTTAAGATAATTCCCTCATTTTCTAGATATAAATACTTTTTTTTTGTTATTAGGTTTAAGTGTTATTTTTGTACAGCATTTCACTTTCTTTATTTTTGTTAATAGATTTTTAAGTTGTTTTTTAAAAACCGAATCTTTTATTTAAATAAACCACCTGATAGTTAAAGTAAAAATATATTCAAGAAGAAGATACCATTGTTGTTGCAGTTTGCTGTTGTTCGAGTTTATATGGCCGCAAAATTGGTGAGATAAAATTTATAAATAAATTGTACTAACAATTATAATTGCAAATGGTTTAAATTATAATTCACGAAGAAGCCTATAGAGTACCTTTGATTTTACTTATCATATATTAGTTAATTTCAGTATTGTGACAGGGTTGCCCGCTACGTCTCAAATAAATAAATAAAATAAATAAATAATTTTAAATATAATAATCAACCGCTCGATAACCCTGCTACACTGGAAACCCCGTAAAACCTACGAAAATGGGACACCCTGTACTGTAGGCACTTAGGTATTAAATTATATTTTAAGTATTTAATAAATACTAAATACCTAAAAGTACTTTAAATATTTAGATATATTTTAAGTACTAACTAGAGGCACTTAAAACTAAATAAAAGCATTGAGTTGCTATTCATACTTAAAGATTCTTTTGAAAGTAAATTACCGAACATTTTAAGTACTTTTGCAAAATACCGGTACTTAATATTGCAAGTAGATTTTTGAAATCAAGTTGCCGAGTACTTATCACACCTCTGCTTGTGGAAGCCGAATCATTTATATTTGTTTTTTCATTAAATTATTTATTATTTTTTCAGATGCATTATATGCTGATTTTTGAGATATTAAACTTATCAAAATTTGTATTTTTCTAAATAAGCGCACCTCTGAGATTTTATAACGAAAAATATGTAAAACGAAGCCATCTTATATCTAGAGTGGGGATAAAGTAAAGCATAATAATTAATTTGGATTCCTGGAGTTATTAATATAAAAAATAGACGTTATATTTATACCTTATTTATATGTTTTACATAAATCTAGGTTACTGTTAAAACTATTTAAAGCTTCTTTATATCTTTTACATAAACATTGACGTATTATCCTAGTGGTGATGCCGTAGACGTAGGTCTGGTACCGCAGTTAACATTGTTCGGAAAATCACAAGCTATTAAGTCGGCGTTGTAATAAAGTCCATCAGCACAGAACAGGTGAATCGGGGTGCCATTCGAACATTCGTAGAAAGCTGCACAATTATCTGGATCTTCATAAAAAACCGGTTGTCCAGTTGGATCTTTAGCTGGGCATACTACAAAATATAAAATATATACGTAAAATGAGTTTATACCAAAATTCCTCCAATGGAAAAAATATATTTAAATCCAATAAAAATTCTTAAACTACGCTTCTTAATATTTAATTTGGTTTTTCGACATTTAGATCAAACACTAATACAGAACTTTCTTTTCTATATTAGAGACGTCATAGATCAAGGCAAGAAATAAGTTAAAAACTGATCTCATTAAATTAGAACTTTAAATTAAGGTAAATTATATCTTTGAAATATACCTAAATTTTTATGACTAGGTTCTTTCTCACCAAAACTTTCTACCCCTAACCAAATCTTAGGTTAAATATTGGTTTTAAAAAAAAGTAGGTAGATAAATTATTTAATTCATTTAACTTTATGTTACTACTCTTTTAGCTATACCCGTTTCTTAACCTAGTGTTCCTATTTTATATTATTTGTTTTGTTTTTCTTAGGTTTAGCTTAGTATCTATTATTTTCGCTTAGTTTATAATATCTATTTTTTTAAACTACATTCAAATAAGTAGTTAAATATTTTCTCTATTTGATTAAATTTTGTTGTTGTTGGGATAAGTAGGTGTAATGTATCTTTATCTAAATCTTAGTCAGTAAGGCATTATTTTAATTTTTGTAAATTTAATTTATTGTTCTAATAAAAAATGCTGCCTGCAGATTTGTACTTTTATTATATGCGTTTACTTGGCTGCTTTTTGAATTTTTAAACTCTGTCTTGAATTTTTGACAACTCAGATATGAAAAATCACAATTTTGAATTAGTAACCTTACTGATATGTACGTTCCGCGTGTGTCACTATAAATGAACTCTTTTTTCGTGATTTTCCTTTAATCCATCAGAAAAAAAAGTTCAACACAAATGTTGTATGGTGGTAAAGAACCTTGCGAAAGCACGTGCGTATTTGGAGAAAGGATCTACGACTTCTCGCTTATAGTACAGGGCATGGAGTCATGAAAGCAACAATGGTGGGATGTGACGGCTCAATACATATTCTTAAAATTGAGGCCTATCAAAACAAAAAAAAATCATTTAGATTTTTTGCTCATTTTTTATGTACAAAATAATTTATGTATTTTGATGTCAAGGGAGCCTCTTTTGTCGACTATATCAAACATTGAGAGTTATTTTTTAAAAATAAGGATTGAAACTGAATATTAATTATTTTCGACATATTTTCTTATTGAGACACAGGTTAAAACTGGGTTCCTTTTATATTTGAACAATCGGTCGAACAAGTACAGAATTACGTACTGGTTTAGGCTTTTTGCAAGATAATTATTTACATGCATAATGTTTGTTTCCAATTTGGTTGAGGTCAGTGGACGAGAAGGGATTGTGATTGGTAACAACTGGCATTTTCGATACGAATTAAACGATACGTTTCAATTTTGCAGCAAAAATAGGTCACATAGGTGTAGATCTTTAACATTTTTTAAATTTAGAAAAGTTTATATTTATATTTTAAACGCGTAAATCGATTTCAATCAATATGTTATTATATGTATTTTCGGAGTCACTAATGGGGCGTTAATAATTTATTTTTAGGAGTATATATTTTTTAAAATCGTATTCTCAAAAAACGTTTACTGATCTGATCCAAACAGATTAAAACCACTAATTATCACCATGGTCACATATATAGATTTAATTTTAATATAAAATAGGAATTGAAAAAAAATATATAAAATAGCAAGCTAATTTTAAAATAGTCTTAATAAAATATAGCATTGTAGTTTCTCCGCGTAAATATGTGCAAAATGAACTTTGTTTATTTTTAAAAAATTATTTAGGCTTACATCGAAACAAAATGAGGCAGCGAGGTAACCATTTTTTTTGTATCTTCATAATAACTTGTGCTTAAAAAATATATATTTTTATTCTTATTTTATTTTATACCATTCAGTTCTTATTAAAACTTTGTAATAACCTAATTATATTTTATATTCAGAAACTAAAGATAGTGGAATATCTTCTGATTTAAATCTAATTATAAGATGTAATTCTATATTCTAAATCTTAGAAATAAATCCAATTATTCCCAGGTCATCCTGTTCTATTTCGGTCACATATATTTTATAGTCTGTTTGTCTCAAATAATCACGTTTTATATTTAGATATCATTAGTAAATACAATAAATATATACACTACCCTTATTAAATATTCTTATTTGAATAACAACAAATGCCAGATAATAATAAAGCCAAAGAGCTACAGCTATTTGCCAATAAAACAATATTACAGTAATTAGGTACTAAAGATCTTAATCTTAAGAAAAGCCTATAATTACCTCTCCTAAATATCTTGTAGATAAAATACCCTGGAGATTTGTCTACCTTTTGGGTATGAGAACTAAGAAAGTTAGATGTTAAAAGAAATATTTGTAAGTTAGGCATTTGAAGAAGACTCGTTTGTCATTTTATTATATAAATTACAGGTTTATTAACACAGAAAAAAATGTTTAAATTCAAGAAATGTGTGTGTTATATTTGCGCTCGTGAACCCAAATCTATAACATTTGTAACAGCGTTTACAACGTTGATACCAGTGGTGGTTATCAACGTACAATGACGGTATACCAACTGAAATATAGGCAACAGCAGTAAAATCCTTTAAATATTTAGACTAGCATCGAAATTAAACATCCATATGGTGATATTTTTTTTATCTTAATATTGGATTTAAACTTTTTTCGACACTATACAAACATTTATGTTCCAAATGATAAATGAATTTGGTAAGTTAAGTGAATATAAATTAGATAACCAGATCTGATTCAAGTCAACTTGCTGACGTATAACTGACGAACTAACTAGAAAACTTAAAAAAAAGCCTATAAAAATACATGTCCTGCATATATCAATTTGAAGGAAAGTATGCAATAATATCTTCAGACCAAAAAATTTGGAGAGCAATAGATGTAGATTATTGATATTTTTGTGGGTACACATTTTAAAAAAGCGACTAAGAAAGGTAAATACCTAAATTGTGGAAGCTGTTAGCGTACTATAAGTTAAAGTTCTCTGTTATTTTTTATATTATTCTAAATATTCCTTGGAGCCGTACATACCTGGATCAGCGTAAGACATCCAGATAATGGAAGCAATACTAATAATGCTAATAATACGTTTGCAAACCATTTTTACGTTTCGAACGGTTGCACAGTCAGACAAGTTTCTGAAAAAACTCTTTAAAAAAAAACCTTTTATAGCTAACGCTATATGATCCTGAGACAAAAGATCTTATCGGTAATTTTTGCAATCAATGCAGCTTTGATACCTACACTTGATCTTGACCAAAAATGACTAACAGTTTCAAGTGGGCTTGAAACAGATTTGGTCTCTCGAGTGGCACTCGGATTTCTCTTGTATACTGAGAATTAATCATATTTAACGCCCATTTGGGGAAAAAACCTTAGTTTTGTACATGTAGTCAAAATAATTTTATTTTTATCCGTAATAATGATTCGTTACGAATTAAGTTCGTTGTACCCTAAATATATACAGATAAAGTGGACAAAACTATCAGCATTTACACAAGCGCCGTTAGCCTTAAGAAACTATAAAATAGCTCCTAATTGTGTATAAAGATGTCATAAATCACTAGCAACTGATCTCGAAACAGGTTCCTGTTTGTTGCGTTAAAGGAGATTCGTAGAGTAGAAGAAAATTGACAATGACTGCAGCTAGTCTAGGCATTTTCGGACCTACTCTCACTTACAGGGGCGTGCGGTGAAATTTTAAGAAAGGGAAGCAATTTTTAGAAACTTACCTATTTGTAATGTAATTCAATTCTTCGATCATTTTTTGCAAATTCGTCAATGACGTCATCATAAAAACGTCGATGCTCCGACATATTTTGGAGAAGTTTATTTTCAATGGACAACAGCGATGTATGCGAAAGTCTCTCCTGCCCCGTTGAATTTCTCACGAAATTTTTTATACGTTTGAGTGTTGAAAAATTGCGTTCTACTGATGAACTTGTGGCAGGTATTGTTAATACTAATTCACATAATTTCGACACTTCGGTTTAGGCATCTTCCAGCTCCTTGTCTTTTAAAAATTGCATTAGTCCCTTAGCGTTATTTTTTGCATTAATGTCATCAGTTTCGTAAATCACCTTTAGTTTAGATCGCAGTAACACTCGGTCGAAGAACTGGCGATAATGAAGAAGAAGAGATTTAAACGCATCTTCTGGAAAAGTTTTTCCTTTAAATGCATCAAAATTGCGAGGAATTTAAAATCATTTAAACCGTTAAATCTATAGTTTATTTGTTGCTGAATTTGATCGATTATTTCATAAAAGAGGCGTCTGTATGATGTTTGAACATCTCCCACCTTGTCTGTTCGAAGATGCGTGGCTTGTGGCTCTACATTTAACGTCATCGTTTTCTCCCAAAATAGGTCACAGTCATCTCTTTTTTGGCTTAACATGGACTTAAAATCATCCACTTTTTTTAGGCAAAAAGCAATATCATTTGTTTTAGTTTGTAATATATTAAAAACATTGTCCGAGAATGGAAATAATTCTGAAAATATGTTCAACAAATAATTAAAATTAAAATCTCGTTTCAAACAGTCCAAAAACCCCCTCGAACTATTTATTGCTTCTGAGTCTCACGTTTTAATATTTTCTATTATATTCTCAAATAGTTCAATCAGTGATTCACGATTTTCAGATACTGTTAACACAAGTCTTCCATTATAGTTACACCTAGTAGGAGCTACTTTGGGCAATCGTGTGGACAATGGAGTCCAAAGCTTGTGTACGTTTTCTTGACTCGGAAAAAAAAGCAGCCATGCCACTTAACGTAAAGAAAAATACTATACACTCTTTAATGTGATTGATGGACTGGGATAAAACTAAATTTAATTTATGAGCAAAACAATGGACAAACATAGCACTTGGGAAAGTTTCTCGAACTTTAGCTTGCAGACCCCCTAATTGTCCGGCCATCACTGCAGCTCCATCATAGCTTTGAACAACTAATTTTTTCTCTCTATTAAGTTCTTTAGTAACGTTATAAACTACGGTTTATAATGCATCTGCTGTATGATTTTCGGACACATTCTTAAAACCTAAAAATCGCTCTTGAATACTTCCATATGTTTTAACGTAGCGTATTTCTATAGATAATTGGCTGAAATTAGTGATATCAGTTGTTTCGTATAGAACAATGGCAATGAACCGCGCCTCGCCAATCTCCTGCTTAATTCTTTTTAGAATAATGGTTGCAACAGAGGAAATTAAATCATTCTAGATTCGATTCGACGTTCCGCGAAAAACGTTAGACTGCTCTAAATGATTTTTTAAGCAATCATCATATTTAGCCATTAAACTAAGTAAATCTTGAAAATTACCTCTATTTAAAGAAACCCTTGTTTCGTCATGACCTCTAAATCCCAATTCGTGCTGTCCGAGAAAACAAAGAACATCGATAAGTCTTCTTAATATTTGCCTATTTTTATCGACTAATTCATTATGTTGGCGGTGACTAATGTCCAACTGTTTATTAAGGGCGTGTTCAATTCTGGTTTCGCCGAAGACTTTTTCTTTTATGACGGCCTGTAAATGCGTCTTGGACATAATGTGTCTTTTTACAGCTTTACGGAAAAACCAGTTTTATTCCAGAGACCTTTTTCATTTTCAAAAAGTAAACATGGCCAACAAAATAATTTACTTATATTTTCACACCCTGCTAGCCATTTAAATTGTTCATATTGTTTTTCCAGGTAAAACTGTCTATACAGTTTTTCATGTTTGTGGTTAAATGGTTCATAGGCGGTTTTGCCCTTACTTTGGAAATTATTTGAAGCTTATCAGCGAAGTTTAATGTTGAATATCCCTTTAGTATTAAGACACACTCCACACATTAACACACACTCTTCTTACTAAATTCTCCAACATTTTCAACGTTATTACCGACAGCAGAAGTTGCCGGTATTTGCATATCCACGTCCGTATTATTGTCTTTCGTATCGCACCATGCACGACGCGACGTACGTATCACACAACACACGGATAGCCAGTCAAACAAAGAATCTACTCCAACGATAGCTTCCGCTCCCGCTTAAAGCACGCGACTGAAATGCAAAAACTGCAAACAGCCGCGCCGGTGGAAAGTTCAATAACCTCTGGCTCGATTCACAGGAAATCAAGCATACAGGACTTTAACAAATCTTTAAATTAAATACCTACAATAGAATACAACATTTTGAGATGGAACTATACGTAGGTAGCAAGAGAGATCCTAAGATACAGCAAGGAGACGGCTGCAGTGACCTATCTGGCAATGACGAGGAGAAACCAGCGATTTGCAACAGGACACTATCAGCAACAATGCTCGTTTACAATATAATCCAGGTGACACGACCATTCTCTTTAAAGAGGTTTTGAACAAGAATATGAGACAATATCACATTTACTATGGTATAAGTGTCTGTAAGTAGCAATGTATATTTTCTAATACGCTAGATTAAATGTGAATACGTTACTTAAAAAAAGAGCAATATTTTTTAGAAATAAAGATATGTCAACAAAAGACGGACTATTTATGAACACAAAATATATTGGGTGCTTGTTTTAAAATAATAATTTGCGAGTTTATTTTTGACATTTAAAAGCCAATCAGATTTGATAACAAATTATCCAAATTCGTGTTTTGTAGCCCAAAAACAACAAACTTAAATTCCTAGTAGTAGGACCTAAAGTAAAACAAATTGGCTCAATTAAGCAAGCAACAACTTTTGTGAATTATTGTGAATATATTTTTTCAAAGTCCGCATTGACCAAGGTGTGGTAATGCTGATTTTGCCAAACTTGTTATATAGAGAAATCAAAAAAAGAGAAGCTACAACACATTCAAAATATGTTTATGTTCAGTAGTTCTATTTTAAAAACCAATACTTAAACTCTCTGAAATGTGTACTTTGTGTAAAAATATTTTTGGGATTTAATTTTGCACACCAATTTTTTTCATAATACAAAAAATTAGATAAAAAATATGTTTTTGTATTTGTTATCTATTTTTCTTGTAAACTGAAAAAAATGTAGTTCTGTATGATCTTAAGCGACTGATAAGAGATCAATATCTATTTAGAAATAATGAAAATTAAAATCATTCGGTGTGTGCGTTCTGGTGACAGTGATTGAATGCCCATATGAGTCAAACAAGGTGGTGTCAAAAGCAGAATAAAGACTTTTATCATAGATACTAATAAAGATAAGGCATGATTAATACGAAACACCTATTTGTGATGTCTTGGACAAAAAATTTCAACACAAAAGGAGACGTCTCGCCATACTATATCTTAGTAAATTTGTATATCTAACGAATTAATGATATTTGATTTCGACCAAGTACAGGTTTTATATTGGCAATAAACTATCTATTTACTTGATTAATCAACAACAGTCGAATTCACTGGACGTATTTAAAAAGATTATTTTTTGCTACTTCGTAATAAAAGAATAAAAACATTTAGTTATAAATTAAATTGAGAACCTATACTAAAAAAATAATTAGAGGTAAATTAAATATTATAGAAATCAATAAACCCGACTTTTGGAACTGAGTTTGAAAAATAATCTGACTAGTTGATTGAAAAAAACAATATATTTATTATTTTATGTGAAACCTGTAAATTGTATTTTTTTTGTAAAAATAGTTTCATGAATGCCAACCTGTTTGCGTAAAATCCCATTTCATCTATTGTGAGATTACTTCAAACCTATTTGTAGAAATTAGGTTTATCATATATGTAACTAATTAACCCGTTCTTTAAATTTCAGTCTGGAGAAAGGCAAAGAGTGTGCATCGTTCAGAGATAATACTATCGTTTTTATTTTGATTTATTTACTTTTTTAAATCTAGTATTATAAACAATGTATCTTCAACCAATTTACTTTTACAAATAAAACTTTAAAAATATATTAAACATTTCTAAGAACTTAATTAAAACTAGATCTCAGTCCATGAACGGATTTTCTTATATAATTTAACAACAGGATCAAATGAAATATATGTAATTTTTTATCTGCATATCTTTTTACAAAAATTATGCGTCTGCTTGTGATTGCGTGATGGCTTCATGTTATCTAATTTTTTTCATTGCTTGTAAATATATTCGTAATAATATTTCACATGTTTTGGCACTTGGATTTGGTGACATAAACGAAATTTATTAATATCCAAACACAGACATAACAAAAAAAATATAAATATATTGTCATATAGTTACCAGATTACTGTCTTTTACATGCGCAATCAGGCTTAAGAAGTTATAATTTAACCATCACTTATTCTGCAAAAAAAAGTTCGAGCAAGTGTTACCAATTTTAATCAAAATTTATTAGAAAATATAGATTTTTTAAGCTATAAATTTACAGTTTTACGTATGGTTACGAATTTTTAACCTTTCGCTAGAACATGCTTAAAAAACGGATCACAGAAGCTCTTTTTTCAGAAAAATAATTATAGCTTATAGTGTATAAAATAAATGTGATAATTGAAACTACCAGTGTTCATACACAGTTCTAACACCAATAATTAAAATTACTTGATGTTCTTTTTATATACAAGTTATTAAAAATTTGTCAAAAATGACATTCAGTTTTTTTGACGTCTATTTTGTTATTAACAATTATATAACAGTGCGGCAATATAATTGTTAACACGTCCATAACTCAAAATTTGGTTTTTTCAAAAACTAGTGTAAATGATAAGAGAAATAAATTTACAAATCGAATCTAACGTGATATTTCTCGGTCTCGTATAATTCACGTCACGTCTAACGGGGTCTTCAGTGAGTTGAGTGTAGGAGTCTTAGATACAATGCAATTCTTTTAGGAAATTGACTTATCTAATTGTGGCTAAATGGCTGCCGAAACGTATTTGTAAAAACAGTTTTTTTTATATCTACAAGCAGACAACGAAGGCCGAAGGCCTAAGTACTGGGTATTGTGGTTGCTTTAAGTGAAGACAAGCAAAGTTTTTTAATGCGTGATTTAGAGACTTGCAGACTAGAAGAATTCATTATTCATTAGGAGAATTTTACCTTGTGCTTGGTTCGTAGGTCGAAAAAGAACTACGTTATTGAAATAGTTACCGAAAATAATGTCAAAAAGACCTAGAAAACTCTCTCGGACTTGAATATTAAAACAGCTAGAACGTCTGAAATACCTAATTTTTTAATAAACATGGAAGACATTAACAATTACTTTGTCTCGACGTTTAATGATGGGAAATGCGATAGTTGAGTTGGTATCTTTCTATAATAACAGAGCACCACACTCCCAAGATCAATTTACATTCAGTCTGGTAATCACCAAAAAAATTCATGACGTTTTGCATAGTATTAAATCCAATGCTTCGGGCTTTGACCTAATATCGCTACAAATGTTTTATTGCAGTCCATTTCTTGATCAGTACATCGCGCATTGGGTAAATTGTTGTTTGGAGGCTGGATATTTCCCCGGTAGTTGGAGGTAGTCGATTGTTAGGCCTATCCCTAAAGGCGATGCACCTGAATCATATTCCGATCTTTGCCCAATCAGTCTCCTACTAGTCCTATCCATGGTTCTGGAGAGGGTTGTCTTCAAACAAGTAAACTTGTAAGTTAATAGAGCAAATATTCTTCCTGAAAGACAATCCGGATTCCGAAAGGGTCACAGTACTGCGGCAATCATCTCCAGTGTCGTGGATGATATTGTTAGGGCCTTGGATACAGGAAAAGTATGTATTGTGGTGTTGCTTGACTTCTCTAAGGCTTTCGATACCATAAAGCATTCGCTTATGTGCTTTAAACTTAAACACTATGGATTCACGGAGAAAGCAATGAACTTTTTTCAATCGTATATTCAGGGGAGACGTCAGCGGTTTGTAGTGGGAGACAATAGCTCATCCCTTCGATCTGTCTTCTCAGGAGTGCCTCAGGGGTCCATCCTTGGTCCTCTTCTATTTATAGTGTACATGGTGGATATATTAAAATAACATTACCTCATGTAGTTATAATGCCTGCGCGGATGATACTCAGTTGCAGTATGGGCATGGTGTTGCTGGGCACATTGTGAATGAAGAGAGAGAATATATGTTGATAGTATTGGAGAGCGAGAGAACTAACAAGATGGTACACCTATTAAAACATAAGCATAATATGTGTGCTAAATCGTTGGGTATAACCTTTAACAAAAAACTTAAATTCTGGCAAGAAACAAGTAATATTATAAAGAAATCGTATCTCAGCCTTAAATTATTGTACAAAAATAAAAACATACTACCACAAAAACTTAAAAAATCGCTCTAACCAAATCATTTGTTCTGTGTAATTTTAATTATTATAGTTTTGTTTATGCTCCTTTCCTAAATAATATTGAAAAGGGGAGAATACAGAAGATCCAAAATTCATGTGTTCGGTTTATATTTAGACTCAGGAAATCTGATCATGTTTCCCAATATTTTAAAGAACTACGTTGGCTAAATATGGCGAATTGCACTTTGCTAATTTTTTGTATAAAATTTTAAACATGTCTCGTCCAAGTTATTTACAATGCCGGCTGATTCCACGCGGCCAGCTTCACACTGTAAATATTAGGGATCAAACCCTCCTGACTGTTCCAAGGCATTCAACTGCAATCTTGCGAAAAGGTTTTACGTCTCAGGCAGTCCAGCTTTACAATAACATACCCCAGCAGATAAGAATTTTATTATTATTATTATTATTATTATTAATTTGTCAGAGCAGGATCCGGGGTAGTATCTGTAAAACAGAGATAGATCGCCCACATTTCGACGATGTTTTAGTGATTCAAGCTTCCTTGTGATGTTTGGATCATTAATCATATCTCTTCTTCGAACAGAGATTAAGGATTGAAGGAGAGGCTGCTCCCCATATATACGAGCAATACTCAAGGTATGGCCTGATTTGTGAAGTATATTTGGAACTTCTAAACGAAGAGTAACATATTCCTTAATTACTCATTCTTCACTATTCATTATAAATACTCTTGATTGGTAGGTTTTGGATGTTGGAATTTCGATGTGAACCTTATTTTTCAAAATAAGGTTCATGTAACAAATTTTAGATTTATCTCTATCTCTAGTAATAGGAAATCACCCTGTTATTGGTTGTTTTTAGACATGTGACATTATGACTAAAGTTATTGCTAATGATTTTTTTTGAGATTCACTTTATCATTGATTAGTAAAGTGTAACATTGAAAACGTGGACCAAAGGGTTGACGGCTTTTTGCTAGAATATGCCATCACATTTTCAGACCTTTTGAGCTATTTTTTGCGTGCACCAACTTTCAAAAGCACTATATATTTTTTTATTTATCGTACCTTGCACGGCCCTTCTCAGGCAACCAATACTTTTTCAAAATTATCTCGGCTCCTCTTAATTTAGGAGGAGTACAAATGATTTCTTCCGAATCGTTCTGTTCGAAAACACTATTTTGATGAGAATCTACCAAAAATGCAATGTATGAAAGTTTGTATGTTGTAATAAAGTCCATCAGCACAGAACACGTGAATCGGAGTGCCATTCGAACATTCGTAGAACGCAGCACAATTATCTGGATCTTCATAAAAAACCGGTTGTCCATTAGGATCCTCAGCTGGGCATACTACAAAATATAAAACATTATTCGTAAAATGAGTTTATACCAAAATTCCTCCAATGGACAAAAAATATATTTAAATCCAATAAACATTCTTAAACTATGCTTATTATTATTTAATTTGGTTTTTCGACATTTAGAACAATTTAATGCAAAACTTTCTTTTCCATATTAGAGACGTCATAGTCCAACGCAAAAAGTAGATAAACAACTGATCTCATTAAATCAGAACTTCACATTAAAGTAAATTCTAAAATCTTTGAAATATACCTAAATCTTTATAACTATGTTCTTTCTAACCAAACAAATCTCAGGTTAAATATTAGTTTAAAAAAAGTAGATAGGGAAATTACTTCATTCATTTAATTTTATGTTACTACACTTTTGGCTATACCTGTTTCTTAACCTAGTGTTCCTATTTTATATTATTTGTTTTGTTTTTCTTAGGTTTAGCTTACTATCTATTATTTTCGCTCAGTTTATAATATCTATTTTTTAAACTACATTCAGATAAGTAGTTAAATATTTTCCATATTTGATTAAATTTTGTTGTTGGGATTTATAATATCTATTTTTTAAACTACATTCAGATAAGTAGTTAAATATTTTCCATATTTGATTAAATTTTGTTGTTGGGATAAGTACCTCTAATGATAATAATAATAATATCTTCAGGCGCGAAAATTTAAAGAGCAATTGGCGTAGATTATTGATATTTTTGTAGGTACACATTTTAAAAATCCGACTAAGAAAGGTAAATACCTAAATTGTGGAAGCTATTAGCGTACTTTAGGTTAAAGTTCCCGTTTTTTTATATTATTCTAAATATTCCTTGCAGCCATACATACCTGGAAGAGCGCAAGCCATACAGATAACGGAGGCAATACTAATAATGGTAATAATACGTTTGCAGACTATTTTTACGTTTCAAACTGATGCACAGACAGAAAAGTTACTGAAACAACTCTTTATAAAAGAACCTTTTATAGCTAACGCTATATTATCCTGAGATCTGAATCAAAATACCCACACTTGACCTTAGCAATACAAAAATGACTAAGAGTTACAAGTGGGCTTGAAACAGATTTGGTCTCTTGAGTGGCACTCGGATTGCTCTTGTATACTGAGTAATAATGATTTGTTACGAATTAAATTCGTCGTACCCTTAATATATACAGATAAAGTGGGCAAAACTATGAGAATTTAGACATGCGCTACTAGCCCTAAGAAACTATAAAATAGCTCCTAATTGTGTATAAGGATATCATAAATCACTAGTAACTGATCTCGAAATAAATAGAGTTCCTAATTGTTGCGTTAAAAGACATTCCCATAGTAGAAAAAAATTGACAAGAACTGCAGCTAGTCTAGGCGTTTTCGGACCTACTCTCAGTAACCTATTGTCATTTGCTGCAATGGTACAAATTCTTGAGGTAAACACGCACAATGGAATGCAACATTTTGCGATGGAAGTATACGTAGGTAGCAATTTACTAGAAAGATCCTAAGGACCTGGCGGGTATGCAGCGAATGCACCGCACGCAGGCGGCAAAAGTTAGGGGCGCCAAATTTGTTACACGGGAAAACTCCCGCGAAGCGTATGACGATTATCCATGGAGTATTTTTATTTTATTTGCAATGTAAAGAATCCGTATCAACACGATGACGCTAGATCATCAATATTTTAACCAAACCATTTTTGAGTGGTATCAGCCAGCCGGCGACGACGACGGTGGCTTTAGATGTGTTAATTTATTAGCGATAAGCAAGATACAAGAAAAGCGAGATGGTCCAGGACCAGAATATGAATTTAACCGAATGTCATCAAGGAATAAAACATCTTCAATTCTCCTATGAAAGCACTGATGAAACTGTTGAGTCCTAAGGAACAATTTAAAACAAATTTGTATTTTCAAATCCTGGACACAACCATTCAATCTTTACAAAGACGATTTGAGGGTATAAATAAATGTTACGATTTATTTGGATTCTTATTCTTCAACTTTCATAACTTAGACTCAGAAGTAATAAGGCAATCATGCATGTATTTGGATATAGCTTTGCGAAATGATGATAATATATGCAAAGATATTCAAGGAATTGATTTATATAACGAAATTATGTCTTACAAAATTTCATCTCAGACCTCTAGCTATTTTGAATATCATTACCAAGTATAACCAATATTAGTATTTTTTAGAAAATAAAGGTATTAAATCACCAAAAGGCGGTCTATTTATGAACACAAAATATATTGGGTGCTTGTTTTAAAAAAGTAATTTGCGATTATATTTCTGACATTTAAAAGCCTATCAAATTTGATAACAAACTATCCAAATTCATTTTTTGAGTGACTATTGTAGCCCAAAAACAACAAACTTAAATCCCTAGTAGGAGCACCTAAAGTAAGACGAAATGGGTAAATTTAGCCTAGGCTGTAGTGGGGAGAAAATAATTTTTATTGTGGTTTCGTATTGGAAAAAATACAATAGTTTATTTGAAGCACAACTTTTGTGAAATATTGATAAACCCGACTTTTGAAACCGAGTTTGAAAAATAATCTCACTAGCTGATTGAAAAAACAAACAAGATGACATATTTGTTATTTTATGTGAAATCTGTAAATTGTATTTTTTTTGTAAAAATAGTTTCATGAATACCAACCTGTTTGCGTAAAATCCTATTTCATCTATTGTCAGATTACCACAAACCCATTTGTAAGAATTAGGTTTATCATATATGTAACTAATTAATCGGTTATTAAAAATATATTAACTATTAAGTGGTTGTAATTTTAAAAACATAAAACTTTTTTTTTTAATTTAAAGTTATATTTTCTAGAACTTAACTTTAAGAACGTAAAGTTATATTTTCTAGAACTTGCAGAAATACAGAATGTTTTATTTAATATTATGCAAGGAAAACAGTTCGATTCTATTTTTTGAAAATTATATAAGGAATAAAAAAAAATTGGGACATAAGGCTGCCTTTCTAATATACAGATTTTCTAAAAAATTAGCTAGAATTCCAGATTTTTAAAAAACCCAGTATGTGCCACCATTGGCACTTTAGAACAAGTTTAGTTTAAGAGCAGTTTTTGTTTCGCGCCTGGGTCGATGTCGATTTTAACCGTTTAGCAACTTCGGGACTCTTTTTAAGTATGAAAGCGAGCTTAGAGGCTTATCAAAATCTTCATTTATCTAAATTAAGCGCCCCTATCGGATTTTGTAATAAAAAATGTGCAAAATGAGCTCATCGCAATCGACCGTACAGCTGATTAAGCAAACTGGATGTGCGAACATAGTAGCAGCTCGACATTGTCTACTTATGACAGCAGGCAGAAATATCGTCATAGTGCAATTAATATGTCAAACATATCTCAAACGAATTATTGTAAAACATACATTTTAGTAGTTGAAATCTCTTAAATGTAGGGTGAAGTGAGATAAAGTAAAACATAATATTTAATTTGGATTCCTGGTGTTATTAAAATAAAATAATAGACGTTATATTTATAGCTTATTTATAGGTTTTACATACATCTAGGTTAGTGTTAAAACTATTTAAAGCTTGTTTATATGTTTTACATAAATATTAACGTATTATCCTAGTGGTGATGCCGTAGCGTAGGTCTAGTACCGCAGTCAACATCGTTCGGAAAATCACAAGTTACTAAGTCGGCGTTGTAATAAAGTCCATCAGCACAGAACACGTGAATCGGGGTGCCATTCGAACATTCGTAGAAAGCAGCACAATTATCTGAATCTTCATAAAAAGCCGGTTGTCCATTAGGATCCTCAGCTGGGCATGCTACAAAATATAATTTATTTAGTTATTCGTAAAATGAGTTTATATCAAAATTCCTCCAATGGAAAAAATATATTTAAATCCAATAAACATTCTTAAACTATTATTTATAAAAGTTATACAAACAGTAAAAAAAATTCGAACTTAGAAAAGCAACCAATTTCACAAATTACACCTACCAGAGATGACTGCGGCGGCCGATGTAAGGATTGTATTGACGACTGGTGCGCTAGCCAACTGGAAAAACGATAAAAATTGGTCCCGCTTTGTATCGAGAAGATTCCCATCTGGCAAATGTAATCTGTGCTATTTTTTTTCTATTAGTGTAAAATGTATATTAGTCAATACCTTCTCTTAAACAAACAACGTTTCCTTACTGATATCGTTTCGACATGATTCCAAAACGAAGCTAGTTTACTTCTATAATATTCTAGTAGTATATACATATACTATTAAGGTTGCATACGACTTTTTTACTAGAAACCAATTACTCTCGGAAGCACAAGCACTATTTACTTTTAGAAAATGTAGGACATTAATGTTTTTTCTTAAATTTTTTTCGCAAAAAAAAGACATAGTAAATTGTTACAAAAAGGAAATAGTATTCAATGAAAAAGTAAGGTAGAAAACTAATTACTATACCACATCAAAAAAACCAACAAGGTATTTACCTACTTAAAATTAGTTTTTTGGGAATAGCAGCATGGTGCTCTATAAAATCCTATCCTTACTAGTGGAGGGTCTTATAAAAAACTTGAAACAGGATTTAGTACAACCTTCAAAAGAAATGAAACACATTAAATAGTAGAGATTTTCGGGACACTCTTGTATCATATGGGCAAATCATACAAACAACAATGGTCAATTTGATTTTATATAGCGCTGTTGTAACAACTAACCTGAATCTTATCCGCAGCAAATTCCTGGCCCAAAATAGGAACTGTATTGACATTTAATACTTTCCGTCCTGATTTCTTTATAACAAAATATATATAAATGAAAAACATAAGAATTAATATATTACTTTATTTTTAAAGTTTCCCAATTTAATGCTATGTGCCGACAATGAAACTTACCTGTAGAAAGATAAACAAGCTCCAGTTTTTCGCACCTGACCACAAACAGTGCACTGTTTAGTCATTATGAGGCTATAAATAGAATTTAATTGTTCACAAAAACTACAAACATTAGAAAAAAACGCAAAAGGGCTTGAGAACAACGCTAACCGATGTACGGAATCAATTGACACCCTGCAAAGGGGGATTTTATAAACAAACATATGTTTACGAGGCGGTTTGGGGGAAAATAATCACTTAGTCACGTTTTATTGTGTTGTTATGAATCTTCCTGTGTACTTAATTTAAGGGTAAATCATACAAACAACAATGGTCAATTTGATTTTTTTGTAGCGCATACCCTGTTATAAGAACTAACCTGGATCTTATCTGCAGCAAATTCCTGGCCCAAAATAGGAACTGCATTGACTATAATACTTTTCGACCTGACTTCTTTATAACAAAAATCATTGGGTTGAAAATGTCTCGAACATACAAAATTTTATCTTTTAACACTATCAATATTCAAAGCTCTTTACCATTATTGTTTTCTTTCCATATCTCCAGGAAATCTAAAATTGATGGGATTTAAAAGCCTTATTTACAGAGACGACAGCATATTCGTAAGAAAGTTCTTACATGATTGGGATATCGTATAATTGAAAACAGAAGAACTAAATATTACTTTATTTTTAAAGTTTCCCCATTTGTTATCTACGTGCCGACAATGGAACTTACATGTAGAAAGATAAACAAGCTCCAGTTTTCCGGACCTGACCATCAACAGTGAACTGTTTAGTCATTATGAGGCTATAAATAGAATTTAATTGTTCACAAAAACTACAAACACTAGAAAAAAACGCAAAAAACTTAAGAACAACGCTAACCGATCCACGGAATAAATATGACAGACATCAGTGACATTGCCACCATGCTTTTCAATTGATTGACATCACACATTTCAAACTGATATAATTAGCACCGGAAGGCAATAGAATACGAAACTAATCTACAAAGGGGGATTTTTTAAACAAACATATGTTTACGAAGCGGTTTGGGGGGAAATAATCACTCACTCACGTTTTATTGTTTTGTTATATATCTTCCTGTGTACTTAATCTAAGGTAGAGAGAGTCTGAAACTTACACTTACTCGATCACAAATTCAAATAGTCGGTAAAAACCTTAAACGCACAATAATTCGAATGCAATGAATAAACGGTGGAAGCGTAAAGATCAAATAAGCCTGATGGTGGATTTTCAAGGGTTTTATTTGTTTGACAGTTGAACACGTGCTTTTATGGATTAAGAGTTTGGCATAGGCGGCTTGCAACTTTATTTGTTAACTCTTATATGAAAATGGAAAACGAGTACTTATGTATATGAATTTATAAATAAGTATTTAGTATACATTTTAATAAGAATTATAGTATATCTAATTTGTATTTTTCACACTCAAACAAGAAAACACTTAGTTTTAGTGATATTTTTCGTCACCATACTTTAGACTTTATTTGAATTTTTATTTGGTATTTAAACGTATCTTTTTTACTGTAAGGTCTGAATCGGATGTATCAAATTAGCGGACGTTTGTTAATCAAAACATAGCCAGGTTATGTGAGTAGTAAAGGGAATCAATTCAGTGGCGGAAGGTAAAAAATTTCATATTATTTACTTAATTACAATATTATTTCGTATCAAAACTAGTGCGTTATATACTCAAAAAATAATAATGACTTAAAAACGCGCGCTGAACACCTTTTGGTCTGCGGCGCTATTTTTGCCTGTGGCGCTATGGACCTACATAGCTACTGCGCTTCACCCGTTCTTAAATCTACGAGCCGCCACTGAATCAATTCGAAAATTATCACACTCGCAAAAAAATAGATTAAGCAATTTTTTGCTTTCGATCTGTGATATATCCGACTATTAAATTTAGATTCGTAATTTTACTAATTAGGTACGTTAAGTATATTTCAAATGTACTAAACACGTTACATATTCTTTAGTACTCAATTAATCTAGGGATAGGATAATAGATATAGGATAATTCTTATAAATTCCTCTTGGTAATTTCGATATTGCCTTCACCTAGATTTTAAGTTAATATTTTTATATATTTCTTAATAAAAATGATTTAGACAGTGATCCCTATATACATGACGCGAAACGCCTTGTTACTCTAGACAATAATGACAAACATATTTATATTTTAATATTTATGTAAAACATTCTCAATTCGAATAAATAAAATATTTATCAAAACGTGCTAGGGAAAAGGTGAAGAATTCTAATATATATATATATATATATATATATATATATATATATATATATATATATATATATATATATATATATATATATATATATATATATATATATATATATACTGGGTGTTCCATTGAAAAATACTACTTAACATTACTTTTTTTTGAAGGCACTATAATTCTGCCCCATCGGAATTACTTCTGTTGATGATAGCTGACAAAAGAGAAGACTTTTTTTTAGTCATCATTATTGCTTTTGCCCTACCGGAAATTTATTCTGGCGGCGCCAAGGTGCTTAATGACTAATTTTGAGGCCAAAACCTAGGTTAAAATTTTAGAGTCCAATTAAATGATGTTACTATTAAAACTTTTGGTTAGTTATAGAAGGATAAGAGCTAGAAGAAACAGTTTCGAATAAAAATTGTAGAATATAAAACTCTACATATAAATGATTAATACACTTTTATTGCTATGGTTAATACGCACGCATATCCAATTTTGCCAGAGGTACCAATAATATACAAAAAGCGCTGTCTATACATATTTATGGAATTATATTACAATGAATGGTAAAATAAACTTTGTGCCATTAAAAATCTCAAAAACCATATGAATCACGATATTTTTATAATAGACAACTTTTTTGCCTTAGTTACCCCTCCACCACTATACACTTCACTTATTGACAAAAGAAATGTTTTAGGCAGATAATAAAGATATTCTATTTTTCAGCATTCATTAAGATTTACGATAATCGAAATAACCTGAATTTAGTAACACATATATACTGTCTTTTCAAATATTTTTATAGGGCGCCGATTTGTCCCATGTTGGATTCGTACCAATATTTTGCCAGTTTCTTCCTATGCCTCACTTGATTTTTGGGCATAATTTAAAATAAATGGAATAAGTAGTTTTTACACTAATTTTTTTTAAGATCTCTATTTTATTCCGTCTAGTTTATTTCGTACCAATTTATTCCTATGTTACATTAATTTTTATGCAAAATTAAATTGAATAAGAAGATTTTTTTAACGTTGATTTTTTAAATATCTTATTTGGTCTCCAATTTGTGTCATCTTGACTTCGTACCACAATTTTACGTTTTAATTTTGTCATACATAATGCTTGCATAAAGTTTTAAATTAATTTAATACGTGGTTTTTCTGGCTAGTATCAAAATGTTATCAATTCTTTCCTATATAATACTTGAATTTTGTGCAAAATTTGAGCTAAATTGGACGATTACTTTTTTAGTAATAATTTTTTTAACATTTCACTAGGCCGCAATTTGTTGGAAGTAAAAATCACTTGATTGTGATTGTAGTACGTAAAAATCGTCGAAATATTGTAAGTATCTGAATGTACTGTCGGCACTTAAGTATTAAATTCTACTTTAGGTATTTAATATACACTAAATACCTAAAAGTGCTTTAAATATTTAGATATATTTTAAGTACTAACTAGATGCACTTAAAACTAAATAAAAGCATTGAGTTGCTATTCATACTTGAAGATTCTTTTGAAAGTAAATTACCGAACATCTTAAGTACCTTTGCAAAATACTGGTACTTAATACTACAAGTAGATTTTTGAAATCAAGTTGCTGAGTACTTATCACAACTCTGCTTGTCGAAGCCGAATCAATTATATTTGTTTTTTTCCTTAAAACATTTATTATTTTTTCAGATGCTTTATATGCTGATTTTTAAGATATTACTTATTAAAGTTTTCATTTTTCTAAGTTAAGCGCACCTATGAGATTTTGTAATGAAAAATATGTAAAACGAAGCCATCTTATATCTAGAGTGGAGATAAAGTAAAACATAATAATTAATTTGGATTCCTGGTATTATTAAAATAAAAAACAGACGTTATATTTATACCCTATTTATGAGTTTTACATACATGTAGGTTGCTGTTAAAACTATTATTATTATATTTAAAGCTTGTGTATATCTTTTGCATAAACATTAACGTATTATCCTAGTGGTGATGCCGTAGACGTAGGTCTTGTACCGCAGTCAACATTGTTCGGAAAATCACAAGTTATTAAGTCGGCGTTGTAATAAAGTCCATCAGCACAGAATACGTGAATCGGGGTGCCATTCGAACATTCGTAGAAAGCTGCACAATTATCTGGATCTTCATAAAAAACCGGTTGTCCAGTTGGATCTTTAGCTGGGCATACTACAAAATATAAAAAAATATTCGTAAAATGAGTTTATACCAAAATTCCTCCAATGGATAAAATACATTTAAATCCAATAAAAATTTTTAAACCATGCTTATTAATATTGAATTTGGTTTTTCAACATTTAGATCAAGCACTAATACAGAACTTTCTTTACCGTATTAGAGACATCATAGACCAAGGCAAGAAATAAGTTAACAGCTGATCTCATTAAATTAGAACTTCAAATTAAAGTAACTTATATCTTTAAAATATACCTAAATTTTTATAACTATGTTCTTTCTAACCAAAACTTTCTACCCCTAACCAAATCATAATTTAAACATTGGTTTAAAAAAAAGTAGGTAGATAAATTATTTCATTCATTTAACTTTGTTACTACTCTTTTAGCTATACCCGTTTCTTAACCTAGTGTTCCTATTTTATATTATTAGTTTTGTTTTTCTTAGGCTTAGCTTAATATCTATTATTTTCGCGCAGTTTATAATATCTATTTTTTAAACTACATTTTGTCTATTTAATTAAATTTTGTTGTTGTTGTGATAAGTACGTGTAATGTCTCTTTATCTAAATCTTAGTTATTAGGTATTATTTTAATTTTTGTAAATTTAATTTATTGTTCTAATAAAAAATGCTGCCTGCAGATTTGTACTTTTATTATATGCATTTACATGGCTGCTTTTTGAGTTTTTAAACTTTATCTTGAATTTTTGACAACCCAATCCTAAAAAATCACAATTTTGAATTAGTAACCTTACTGATATGTTCGTTCCGCGTGTTTCACAATAAATGAACCATTTTTTCGTCATTTTCCTTTAATCCATGTTGTATGGTGGTAAAGAACCTTATTATTATAATAACGAGCATGACGGTAATATCATGTTCTCTATAAAGTAATCGTGTAGTGCGAAAGCACGTGCGCATTTGGAGAAAGAATCTACGACTTCTCGCTTATAGTACAGGACATGGAGTATAAAAGCAACAATGGTGTGATGTAACGGCTGAATACATATTCTTAAAATTGAGGCCTATCAAAACAAAAAACAATTATCTAGATTTTTTGCTCATTTTTTATGTACAAAATAATTTATGTGATTTGATGTTCATCAAGGGGGCCTCTTTTGTCGACTAACTATATCAAACATTGATTCGCCAGTTTTAAGGGTTATTTTTTAAAATTAAAATATTGAAACCGAAAATTAATTATTTTCGACATGTTTTCTTATTAAGACACAGGTTAAAACTGGGTTCCTCTTATATTTCAAATAAGCACAGAATTACGTACTGGTTTACGCTTTTTGCAAGATGATTATTTACATGCATAATGTTTGTTTCCAATTTGGTTGAGGTCAGTGGACAAGAGGGGGATTGTGATTAGAAACAAAACTGGCATTTTCGATACGAATTAAACGATATGTTTTAATTTTGCAGCAAAAATAGGTCACATAGGTGTAGATCTTTAATATTTTTTAAATTTATAAATGTTTATATTTATATTTTAAACGCATAATCGATTTGATATGTTATGTCGGAGTCACTAATGAGGCGTTAATAATTTATTTTTTAGGAGTATATTTTTTTTAAATTATATTTTCAAAAAACGTTTACTGATCTGATCCAAACAGATTAAAAAACCACTAATTATATATATATATATATATATATATATATATATATATATATAATGTGTTTTCAGTCCGGGTCTAAATCCGTTCACTACTGTCGTTTTGAAAAGAACAGTTTTGCTGACGTTTCGCCAAAATCACATTTGGCATTTTCGAAGCTTTCTTTCTCGCGTCCGAATAAAAATAAAATAAAAAGTTCACCAATAAACCCCGAAATTCAACAAAAAATCATACCACGGGAAAAGTCGAGCAGATGTCCTAAACTCTATGGTTTACCAAATCGTTATATCCCAGTATTCCCATCGACGAAGCATTAGACAAGATTGCTATGAACGAGGATTTCCAGGCACATATAATAGAACTCTCGGAGCATTGCCTCAAAAATACTTATTTTTCTTTCAACGGGCAAATGTATAAACAAATGGATGGTGCTAGAGTTAGAGGAAAACAACAAACTACCATTTTTAGATGTTTTGGTCACAAAACTACATAAGGGACATTTCCAATACACCGTATATAGAAAACCAACAGATACAGACAGATATTTAAATGCAAAATCACATCATCACCCAGCACAAATTCAAGCTGTGGCAAATACTCTAATATCTAGATCCGTGCGACTAACTGAAACACAGACGAGACAAAACGAACTTAAGGTAATATCTAGTGCTTTAAAGAAAAATGGCTACACAAATCGCACTATAGAGAAAGCTATTAATGCACAGGTTTCCCGAACAACGAACAACAAAAAATATGAACCGGGAAAGCAACGCGTAGTCTTACCATATGTAAAAGGCACAACAGACAGAATCGGAAGAATTCTGAGGAAACACAACATACAAACAATACACAAGCCACAAACAACTATAAGTAAACTACTCGGAAACCCAAAAGATAAAATCAAACTGGAAAACCACGGAGTGTACAGTATTCCGTGCCAGGACTGTGAAAAGTTGTACGTAGGGCAAACTAACAGGCGAATATCAGCAAGAGTGGAAGAGCATAAACTCAGCATCAGAAATAAACAAACAACCTCAGCTCTATTCCTACATCATCAGGAAACCGGCCATAAAATAAATTTCGATGGGTGTAGGGAGATTGCCAATATAGAACATTATAAGACGAGAATAATCCGAGAAGCCATAGAAATTGAAAAACAAGGTGATTTGAATAAAAGGGACGAATCATTAAAACTACCAACAGTATGGAAGACAATAATCGACAAACCTAAAATCGCAAAAACTCAAGTGCAATTAGCGCAACAACAACAGCACCATCCGGAAAACATAAATAACGACCAACGCCTGCGCAGATATAACCTTCGGCCCCGAGTGGGGGTATAAAAGGAAGCGTCGCAGTCACCAACACTTCAGTCTCTATTCGGACGCGAGAAAGAAAGCTTCGAAAATGCCAAATGTGATTTTAGCGAAACGTCAGCAAAACTGTTCTTTTCAGAACGACAGTAGTGAACGGATGTACACCCGGAATGAAAACACATTGTATTTTTCCATCCGTGAAGGAGTAAAAATCAACTTATATATATATATATTCTTATTTTATTTTATACCATTCAGTTCTTATGGAAACTATGTGACCGAAATAGAACAGGATGACCTGGGAATAATTGGATTTATTTCTAAAATTTAGAATATAGAATTACATCTTATAATTAGATTTAGATCAGAAGATATTCCCCTATCTTTAGTTTCTTTATATAAAATAATCTTATTTTATATACACATACAAATAATCTTATTTTATATACAGAAACTAAAAATAGGGGAATATCTTCTGATCTAAATCTAATTATAAGATGTAATTCTATATTCTAAATTTTAGAAATAAATCCAATTATTCCCAGGTCATCCTGTTCTATTTCGGTCACATATATAATAGATACCACTAAAAATTATTAAATCTGTCAGTTATCAAAACTCAAAAAGATATCAAAAGCCTAATTGAGTTTTTTACAATTCCTAGACTGTGTCAAATTATTTTCTGATTTTGATAATTTATTATATGATTTAAAAAATATAATTCTACTATCTACATACTCCTAACCATTATTAAAATCATAATATACTCTTATTACATATTATCGTAAGAAGAAAATACCAGACAGTATTGGCACAAAAGAGCATTTTTACCAATAAAACATCCATACCATTACAGTAATTAGGTACTAAAGATCTTAATTTTAAGAAAAGTCTATAACGTCTCCTAAATATCTTGTAGATAAAATACCCTGGAGATTTGTCTTCCTTTTGTGTATGAGAACTAAGAAAGTTAGATGTTAAAAGAAATATTTATAAGTCAGGCAGTTGAAGAAGACTCATTTGTCGTTTTATTATATAAATTACAAGTTTATTAACACATAAAAAAATGTTTTAGTTTAAGAAATGTGTGTGTTATATTTACGCTCGTGAACGGAAATCTATAACATTTGTAACAGCGTTTACAACGTTGATATTACCAAAATCTAAATCTTTTAAATTTTTAGACTAGCATCGAAATTAAACATTCATATGGTGATATTTTTTATGGAATTTTTTTTACTTTAATGTCCGATTTAAACTTTTTTCGACACTGTTCGTACATTTATGTTCCAAATAATAAATTAATTGGGTAAGTTAAGTGAATATAAATTAGATAACCAGATTTGATTCAAGCCAACTTGCTGACGTATAATTGACGAACTAACAAGAGAACTTAAACAAAAAGCCTATAAAAACACATGTCCTGCATATATCAATTTCAATGAAAGTATGCAATAATATCTTCAGGCCAAAAAATTTGAAGAGCAATTGGTGTAGATTATTGATATTTTTGTGGGTACACATTTTAAAAAACCGACAAGAAAGGTAAATACCTAAATTGTGGAAGCTATTAGCGTACTTTAGGTTAAAGTTCTCTGTTATTTTGTATATTATAGTAAATATTCCTTGGAACCCTACATACCTGGATCAGCGTAAGACATCCAGATAATGGAGGCAATACTAATAATGCTAATAATACGTTTGCAAACCATTTTTTCGTTTCGAACTGTTGCACAGTCAGACAAGTTACTGAAACAACTCTTTAAAAAAAAACCTTTTATAACTAACGCTATATTATCCTGAGACAAAAGATCTTATCGGTAATTTTTGCAATCAATGCAGATTTGATGCCTACTCTTGACCTTAGCAATACAAAAATGACTTACAGTTACAAGTGGGTTTGAAACAGATTTGATCTTTCGAGTGGCACTCGGATTTCTCTTGTATACTGAGAATTAATCATATTTAACTCCCATTTGGGAAAAAACCATAGTTTTTACATGTAGTCAAAATAATTTTATTTTTATCCGTATTAATGATTCGTTACGAATTAAATTCGTCGTACCCTTAATATATATAAATAAAGTGGACAAAACTATCAGCATTTACACAAGCGTCATTAGGCCTAAGAAACTATAAAATAGCTGCTAATTGTTTATAAAGATGTCATAAATCACTAGCAACTGATCTCGAAACAATCAGAGTTCCTGTTCGTTGCGTTAAAATACATTCATAGAGTAGAAGAAAATTGACAATGACTGCAGCTAGTCTAGAAATTTTCGGACCTACTCTCACTTACCTATTGCCATTTGCTGGCACAAATCCTTAAATTAAACATCCACAATGGAATGCGATATTTTGAGATGGAACTATACGTAGATAGCAATTTACTAGGAAGATCCTAATATACAGCAAGGAAACGGCTGCAGTAACCTATCTGGCAATGACGAGGAGAAACCAGCGATTTGCAACAGAACACTATCAGCAAGAATGCTCGTTTACAATATAGTCCAGGTGACACGACCATTATCTTTAAAGAGGTTTTGAACAAGAATATGAGACAATATCACATTTACTATGGTATAAGTGTTTGTAAGTAGCTATGTATATTTTCTAATACGCTAGATTAAATGTAAATATGTTAGTTAAAAGAGCAATATTTTTTAGAAATAATGGTATTAAATCGCCTAAAGCCGGACTCTTTATTAGCACAAAATATATTGGGAGCATGTTTTAAAATAACAATTTGCGAGTAAATTATCCAAATTCGTTTTTTGAATGACGATTGTAGCCCAAAAGCAACAAACTTAAATCCCTAGTAGTAGAACCTAAACTAGGATAAAATGGATCAATTAAGCCCAAGTTACAGTGGGAAGAAAATAATTTTTATTGTTGTTTCGTATTCGAAAAAATAAAATAGTGTATTTGAAGTACAACTCTTTGTGAATATATTTTTTCAAAGCCCGCATTGACCCAGGTGTGTTAATGCTGATTTTGGCACAAACTTGTTATATAGAAAAATAAAAAAAAAGAGAACACATTCGAAATAGGTTTATGTTCAGTAGTTCTATTTTAAAAACAAATTCTTAAACTCTTAATGGAGAACTGCACGCAGAAAGTGAAAAACCAGCGACAAGGTCTAGTCGAGTTCAAAGTAAGATGAAAAGGTACCTACGTATTAGAAAAAACTTTCTGGTGACTGATAGAATATCCATATGAGTCAAACAAGGCGGTGTCGAAAGCACAATAAAGACTTTGATCATAGATATTAAATGTCTTAGACAAATAATTTCAATATAAAAGTATGTCTTGCCATACTATATCTTAGTAAATTTGTGTATCTAAGAAATTAATGATATTTGATTTCGACCGAGTGCAGGTTTTATAAATTGGCAATAAACATGGATGCAATAGTATTGTGTATAGTATTCTACTTGAATTTTACTTATTAGGCAACAACAGTCGGATTGACTTGACGTACTTAAAAAGATTTATTTTTTGCTTCTTTGTAATAGAAAAATTAAAACATTTAGTTATAAATTTAATAAAAAACATACACTAAAAAAACAATTAGAAATAAATTAATTGTCCTAAAATCAATAATCCCGACATTTGAAACCGTATAATGTAAATAATCTAACTGATTAAAAAAAATTATTTTATGTGAAACCTGTAAATTGTAACTTTTTTTGAAAAAATAGTTTCATGAATGCGAACCTGTTTGTGTAAAATCCCATTTCATCTATTGTGAGATTACTAGAAAAACCCATTTGTAGGAATTAGGTTTATCATATACGTAACTAATTAACTCGTTTTTTAAATTCTAATCTGAGGAAATGCAAGTGTGCATCGTTCAGAGATACGTACTGTCATCTTTCTTTTTATGTATTTACTTTTTTAAATTTAGTATTGTAAACAATTTATCTTCAAGTAAAAACCGATTTAATTTTACAAATAAAACTTAAAAATATATTAAACATTTCTGAGAATTTAATCAAAACTAGATCTTAGTCCAAAAACGAATTTTCTTAGGATCAACTGATGAAATATATGTTATTTTTATATGCATATCTTTTTACAAAGAGTATGCGTGTGCGTCTGAATGTGTGTGAGATTGCTTAGGTTGAAACCAAAAGACCAGCGACCAGCTTCATTTTATCTAATTTCTAATGGCGGTCTAGTGAATTAATAAAAAGATATCATTAAAAAACTACTCATCCAATTTATCTCAAATTTTGCAAAAACAGCAAATGATATGTTGAAATCAAGTGGTAAACTTTTGGTACGAATCCAAGATGGCTGAACAAAATAGCGGCATAATAAAATATTTAAAAACTCAGCCTGAAAAAACTGCTTAATGGTTTGATTTCATATTGGGTGCCATAACTAATTGTGGTATAGGGAACAACTAGTAAAATAATGGTATTAATCCAAGATGGCCGAACAAAGTGGCGGCCAAATAAAATGTTTGTAATCGTGAAAAAATCACCCTCTCAAGTTTTTTGGTCTGTCTGTCTGTCAGTTCTTGGTATGGCTTAAAGGCTACTTACCCGGTTTACTTCAAATTTTGGTCAAAAATTAAGGGTCATATGGGGATGACCTGGTAAAATTTTGGTAATACAAAATAGCGGCATATTGAAGCTTTATAAAATATTATTAAAAAACGACTCATCCAATTTATCTCAAATTTTGCAAAAAAGATCAAGTATTATGTTGAAATCAACTGGTAATATTTTGGTACGAATCCAAGATGGCGGAACAAAATGGCGGCGTAATAAAATATTTATAAATTCAACCTGAAAAACTGCTTAATGGCTTGATTTCAAATCGCATGTCATAACTAATTGTGTTATAGGGATCAAGTAAAATTCTGGTATTAATTCAAGGTAGCCGAACAAAACAGCGGCAAAATAAAAAGTATGTAATCGTGAAACAATCACCCTCTCAGCTTTTACACGTCATTATATTTTAGCGTCCCTAGACGCCAAAATATATATTTTATTAATTCCGTCGGTCCGTCTGTCGGTATGTCTGTCTGTCAGTTCGCGGCATAGCTTAAAGACTACTTACCCGACTGACTTCACATTTTTATTAAAAATTAAGGGTCATATTGGTATGACCTGGTAATATTTTGGTATAAATCCAAAATGGCGGCGTAGTGAAATGTTGAAATAATTTTATGAAAAACCAGCCAATTTATTTCAAATTTTGCATAAACATCATGTATTATGTTGGAATCAACTAGTAAAATTTTGGTACGAATCCAAGATGGTGGAACAAAATGGCTAAAACTACTTAATGGATTGTGTGTCATAACTAATTGTGATATAGGGCTCAACTAGTAACACTGTGTTACTAATTCAAGATGGCGGAAGTCCAAAAAATATTTTGTAATCATGAAGAAAATCTGTTCTCTCAAGATTTACATATCTTCATGTTATAGCGTCCCTAGGTGCCAAAAAACATGTTTTATCAATTCCGTCAGTCCGTCTATCTGTCTGTGTGTTAGTTTGCGACATAGCTTAAATACTACTTACCCGATTGACTTCAAATTTTGACCAAAAAATAAGGGTCATATGGGGATAACCTGATAATACTTTGGTGGAAATCCAATATGGCGGAACAATGTTAAAAAATGTTTGTTAGAGTAGTGTATTATTTAGGGTTAAGAGCCAGTAAAAACACAAGTATTTTATTAATTTGTCGACGTTTCGCAACTTAATTGTTACATCCTCAGGACACATATAGTTGTTATATCCTGCATGAAATCCATATTATCAACACCTTTACTCCGTTGTTCCGCATATATTACCCAGATATTAAGTCTCTAAATGGTTTTCGTTAACGATGTTATTGTTGTTCTGTTAGAGTGGTGTATTATTTGGGGGACCAATATGGGTTTCATGCAGTTTATAAAATCTGCGTCCTGAGGTTGCAACATTAAATTGGCGAAACGTCGGCAATTAAAAAAAGGGTCTTTGTTTTTTCTCCTATCCTAACTCCAAATAATACACCACTCTAACATAACAAGAGGATCGTTAAAGAAAACCATTCCGAAACTTAATATCTGGGATATCTGCGGACCAACGGAGTCGGTAAAGACTGATAACTTCAATTTAAGATGGCGAAACAAAATGACGGCCAAATAAAATGTCATGTTTACGTTTAAAATCTTGTTCAATTTTTTTAAATTTTGCAAAAAAATTAAATGTGAATATGAGACACTTATTGAATTTATTTTAAATTATGCCTAAAAGTCAAGTGCGGCATAGGCAGAAAGGAAACGGTAAACCTATTGGTAGGAAACCACTATGATGGAACAAAATGGCGCCCAATAAAAATGAAAACAGTTTAGTGACACGTATATACTGTGACTATGTACTGAACTAACTTGGATCACACTTCCCTTTTCCCAATAAAAGTAATAATTCATAACTAGAGAAGTTCCGGGTAAAGGAATTTACCGATTTTTTTATTAAAGTTTGTTAACATTAAGTCCTAACACTGGACCTGTGGTGGAAGATAGATCAAAATACAAGAGTTCGAACCACACTACACCACAACTTGTTACGTTCTCTATTAGGACGTAACAAGTTGTGGTGTGGTGTGGATAGAACTCTTGTATTTTAATCTAGTTTGTAAATATATTCGTAACAATATTTCAAATGTTCTGGCACCTCATTTATTAAAATCCGTTTAGACGTTTGAGGTTAAAGTTAGAACGCTCATTTTGAGTTTTACTTCCCTCGTAAAACGGAAGTATTGTAATCGTGTAAAAATCAATATCCGAGATTTTTTCAGATCTTCAGGTTTCAAGGTCCCTAAATGATGAAAAAATTTGTTTTCTCAATTCCGTCGGTCTGTCTGTCTGTCTGTTCGCGTAGTAGCTAAAAAACTACTTACCAGGTTGACTTCAAATTATGGCAAAAAATTAAGGGTCATATGGAGATGAACTGGTAACATTTTGGTAAAAATCTAATATGGCGAAACTAATATGGTGGCCTAGTGAAATGGTAAAAAATCGTTATTAAAACTCTAGTATAAATTTTGCAAAATCTTCTAGTATTATGTTGAAAGCAACTGGTAACATTTTTATACGATTTTAAGATGGCGGAACAAAATGGCGGCTTAATAAAATATTTAAAAATTTAAAATGAAAAACTGTTTAATGGTTTGATTTCAATTTGTGTGCCATAACTAATTGTGATATAGGGATCAACTAGTAAAGTAGTGGCATTCAAGATGGCCGAACATAATGGCGACCAAACAAAATGTTTGTAATCATGAAAAAATCACCCTCTCAGGTTTTCAAATCTTTACGTTCTAGCGTCGCTAGATGCCAAAAAATATGTTTCATCAATTCCGTCGATCTGTCTGTCTGTAAGTTCACAACATAGCTAAAAGACTACATAGCCGATTGACTTCAAATTTTGGTCAAAAATTAAGGGTCATATGGAGATGACCTGGTATCATTTTGGTAAAAATCCAATATAATAATAATAATAATAATAAGACGTTTATTAATCTCAAAATACAAAGTAGATAATTTTTACATTTTTACATTTTGTGTTTCTCAATTCATATTATTTTGAGATTAAAGGCCTTTATGTCAGCTTTCTAAACCTAAGTTCAGAAGCTGTTGAGGCCTTGTACCTACTTAAAATTACCCTAAGAATACAGAATAACAAAATTCGTTTTTTAAAAAAAGTATCCATTACATGGAACAACACTGTAAAAATGCGTGAAGACAAATACAACAAAAAGGAAAAGGAAGGGGAATGGCACAAGAAAAGCAAGATCAATAAAAAAGATTAAGTTAAAAAAAAAATGGTAAAAAGCTTAGATTTTTATAGTAGTAAAATTTTTTTAAGTTTGCTTTTGAAAGTAACAAGGCTTTCACAGAAATCGCTAATTTTGTATTTATTAATAAGTTAAGCGGAACAATAAGAAAATGATACTTTAAAAATTTGTTTTTTATGCCTAGGAATTGTGAGAATAACCTTGCGTCGGATATTTAACCTATGAATGTCGGTCCTAAATGTAAGTCTTCGAAATAGATACGGTGGAGATTTGTACTTGATAATCTTGTAAAAGAAACTTAACGAATGGAATATTCGGCGATTTTGCATATTGAGCCACCCAATCTCTCTCAACTTGTGGGTAACACCCCGACGTCGACGGATACCAAAGATAAATCGCAGACACGAATTTTGCAACTTTTGAACCCTCCTTATGTCAATATTGTCCAAACATGGACCGTAGATATTATCACAAAAATTAAACAACGAGAGGATTAAAGAATCACAAAGCATTTTTTTGGTATCTTGATTCAAAAAATGTCTATGAGAATAAAGCAACTTAAGAGTACCATACGCATTTTTTAATTTTGACGAAATGTGATCCTTAAATCTAAGTCTGGTATCCATCACCAGACCCAAATTTCTAGCGGATTCGCGAAACTCAACTCTTGTACCGTTTATCGAGATGTTCAGTTGATTAAAAGTAGTTAACCTGGATGCATCATTACCGAAGAAGAGAGCAACTGATTTTTTGGCATTTAACTTTAAGGTGTGTCTTTTTGAAGTCTCATAAATCGCCTGTAAGTCACGATTTATGCAGTTGTTGGCAAACTGATGGGCCGTAGGGCTAAATGAAAAATAAAGCTGGGTGTCATCGGCATAAAGATGGTATTTGCAATGTTGAAGTTCTTTAAAGAAATTGGAAGTATAAATGGAATACAGCAATGGTCCCAGAATACTACCCTGAGGAACACCCGAAGTAACTTTTAAAAAATCAGAGGTTTGCCCGTTATGTTGAACTACCTGAAATCGGTCTGTCAAAAAAGAAGCCACAAGCCTCACAGCGCTCTGCGTAAAACCACAATAATGCAGTAGCGCAACAAGTGTGCTATGGTTTAGCATATCAAATGCTCTACTGTAGTCCAAAAGGACCAGAACAGTAACCTTACCGTCATCCAACTCTCCCAGTATATCATCTGTTACTTCACTAAGGGCTGTGGAGCAACTATATCCTTTGCGAAAGCCAGATTGCTTTTCAGGAAGTATATTGTTATTATTTAAAAAATATTGAATTTGGCTTTCCATGCATTTTTCTAAAATTTTGGAGAGAATCGGCAAAACTGATATTGAACGTAAGTGCTCAAATTCAGTCGGATTGTTTTTTTTAGGGAGTGGCATTACCTTAGCCTTTTTCCATTCGAGAGGAAAATATGATTTTTTAATACATACATTTATAATATGTCTAATAAATGGAACCAAAAAGGGACAACATCTAATTATTAAAATTATATTGATTGCGTCCAAACCAAA
Organism: Kuschelorhynchus macadamiae; assembly: GCA_030620095.1. Lineage (NCBI taxonomy): Eukaryota > Metazoa > Arthropoda > Insecta > Coleoptera > Curculionidae > Kuschelorhynchus > Kuschelorhynchus macadamiae. Next base: position 554,443 of record JAUTXW010004335.1, read on the forward strand.
AGCCTTTGATTTAATGAATTTTAGAATTTCCATAATTTCTGCATCGGTAACAGGGCAAAATTCAAATGTATTAGACACAATTTTATTATTTTGATAAAAATTAATAAGATTATCGTCTGGCAAAAGTGTACTAACGCTTGACTCAATAAAATATTTATTTAATGCATTACAATCGTTAAATGTTGGAGGCAAATCAAGATGTTTCGATTTCGCAATATTAAGTTTTTTAAGTTCCTTCCATTTATCACGGTTGCTGATGTTTCGAAACTTAAAATTCATATACGCTTTTTTTTCTGCTCTTATTGCATTGGTTGTTAAGTTCCGCAATTGTTTGTAATAATTTCTATGTTCAGGAAGCTTAGTGCTTCGAAAGCGATTTAAAGCAGAGTTTCTAAGTTTTTGCATAAGGCGAATGTTTTCCGTGATCCATGGGCAGTATGGTCTTTTTTTGCCATTTACGGTTTTTATTGGAGCATGTTTGTCAAACAATTGCAGAATGTTAGTGGTTAGGAATGAAACTTTTTGATCGATGTCATTAAGATAGTATATACGCTGCCAATGAATCATTTCAAGGTCATGCTGAAAAGACTGTAAATTTATATTATGCAGGGCACGATATGAAAAAGAATACGAACATATATTTACAGATTTAAAATTAAGTTTACATGAAACAAGCAAATGATCTGAGACATGAACGTCAGTGACGTCTGTACTTAAAACATTATCCGAATTAGAAAAAATTAAGTCAAGGAGCGAATGACCTACAGATGTAATTCTTGTTGGGAAATCAATTATTTGCTTAAGGCCGAAGGACTCAGTTAAGTGCGAAAGAGATAAGGTATTTGTAGACTGGGTGTCATATAAATTTACATTAAAATCACCAAGACAAAATAATTGATCACAGTCTGGAAAAAAGTCTGTCAAGCAGTCTTCAAACCTATTTAAAAACTGTAAATAATCTGATTTAGGTGGTCTGTAGATGTTTCCAACTATAATGTTTTGACCAGAAATCTTTATTTGGACCCAGATATGTTCAAAAAATTCATTTGTTTCTTGGAGTAGAACACGAAATTGAATGTGATTTTTTATGTATAAAGCAATACCTCCACCTCTTGTCGGGCGGTCTTGCCTAATTAATGTATAGTTTGGAATTTCAATTATATTATTATGAATTCTGTTATTTAACCAGGTTTCCGACAAACCTATAATATCATATTGAGTTAGTTCTAAATGATCTCTAAACTGATTAAAGTTATTTGTAAGTGATCTTACATTAAGATGTGCCAAAGAAAACATAAAAAGGAAAGGATTAGGAAACGATAATGGAAAGATAATAAGAGTAGTAAAGTGTAATACACTATTTTTTAGGAATAATACTTTTTTATAACAGATAGCAGATAGCACACTATTTGCAAGATTACAATGTTTGGAGTGGCAAATTTTTTTTTAACCCATTTTACTTACAGCACACACTATTTTAATATTAAAAGATAAATAATATAAACTTATATAAATCGAATCAATATTGAAACATAACCAAAAAATATAAAATAACACATATCAACTTTATAATGTATTATGCCTATTTGCATAAAAATAAATTATTATCGCACAAAAATATAGTTTTTTAAAATTTAATACCCAAGTTTAAATACACTAATGTTTACATACATGCATTTAATAACAAAATTATGGTTTTTATTTAAACATAAAAAAAAATATTCGCCGGACGTTACAGTATTAATTTAAATTAACACTAATAAATTGCAAGGTTTGAAGAAACGAGTCACTGATGGCCCGGAAACAATGTTTTTGAATGAAAATGACTTACCGATGCCGATATATGATTTTTCTATATATGTGTAAGATGTTCAAAATCCTCAACACGGTGTGTCACCCCCGCACTTTTGACGTATATGTTACCATGGAGGCACCACGCATTATTCACACTGAACTTGTCAATTGCCGCACTAAGAAGTTTTAATCTGTCTTGTGTTAGATCTTCTTTAATGAAAATCTGTGAGGACCGTATTTCTTTACGCATTTTTAACACCGACAACCGTTTGTTCGTATCCGTAAACTGAACTAGCACTGCAGGAGGTTTGTTTGGGTTAGGGTTTTTTGCTGCGACACGGTGACTGAATTGAATGTCCGATTTGTTGACGTTAATTTTAAGTTTAGAATTAAACAAGTCTATCACCTTTTGCATTGTATTTTCACCTTCTTCGTGCTCCATTCCGAAGATACGGACATTTCTGCGGCGGGAATATTGTTCTTGATTGTCAAGTTTTGCTTTTAGTTGACGGTTGATATCCGAGGTTTTCTGGAATTGACTTTTGATTTTGAAAATCTCGTCTTCGAGATTTTTGATCCGGTGCTCAAACTTTTCCTCTAGTTTTTTCGAAATGGTGTCCACCAATTTGTTTTTAAATTCGTCGTCGAAAACTCGACTCACTTCAAGTTCGACAGCGCGCCCAATCTCTTCAATGTCAGTACGAGTGAGAACCATTGTGATACTTTGCTTTTATAAAGCGTAAATGAAGAGATTATACACAAAATGCAACTTATATGTATGAAGTAAGGAACACTGAACAACCACCACCAAAAAAATAATAATAATTTCGATTTAAACACTGTAAATTTTTGAAAAAAACTTCAGAGACCACTCCACAACGTGTTCACTTAACACAGCGCCATCTCTCGCATCATATGGCGAAACAAAATGGCGATCTAGTGAAATGTTAAAAAAAATATTATTAAAAAACTATTCAGTAAATTTATCTCAAATTTTGCAAAAACATCAAGTATTATGTTGATCTAACAGACGGACCGACGGAATTGATGAAACAAGTTATCTAGGGTGGCTAAAACGTGAACATATGTAAAATCTGAGAAGGTGATTTTTTTCATGATTACAAATATTTTATTTGGCCGCCATTTTGTTCGGCCATCTAGAATTAGTACCGAAATTTTTCGAGTTTATCGCTACACCACAATTAATTACGACACACAATTTGAAATCAAACCATTAAGCAGTTTTTCAGGGTGAATTATTAAATATTTTGTTAAGCCGCTATCTTGTTTCGCCATCACGGATTCGTATCAAAATGTTACCAGTAGATTCCTTTAATATTTTGATATGAAAATATTTAATAATTCACCCTGAAAAACTGCTTAATGGTTTCATTTCAAATTGTGTATCATAACTAATTGTGATATAGGGATAAACTAGTAAAATTTCGTTACTAATTCTAAATAGCCGAACAAAATGGCGGCCGAATAAAATATTTGTAATCATGAAAAAAATTACGCCATCTTGTTTCGCCATCACGGATTCGTATCAAAATGTTACCAGTTGATTCCAACATAAAACTTGAGGTTTTTGCAAAATTTGAGATAAATTGTGACTGAGTAGTTTTTTAATAATAATTTTTTTAACAATTTAATTAGACCGCCATTTTGTTTCGCCATATTTTTAATTTTTACCAAAATGATACCAGGTCATCCCCATATGACCCTTAATTTTTTACCAAAATTTGAAGTCAATCGGCTAGGTAGTCTTTAAGCTATGTTGTGAAATTACAGACAGACACATCGACGGAATTAATAAAACATATTTTTTGGCATCTAGCGACGCTAAAACGTAAAGATTTGTAGAATCTGAGAGGGTGATTTTTTCATGATTACAAACATTTCGTTTGGCCGCCATTATCTTCAGCCATCTTGAATTAGTACCACTATTTTATTAGTTGATCCCTATATCACAATTAGTTATTCCACACAAATTAAAATCAAACCATTAAACAGTTTTTTCATGTTGAATTTTTATATATTTTATTAAGCCGCCATTTTGTTCGGCCATCTTAAGATTCGTACCAAAATGTTACCAGTGGCTTCCAACATAATACTAGATGATTTTGCAAAATTTGATCAGTGGATTTTTAATAACGATTTTTTAACATTTCGCAAGGCCACCATATTAGTTTCACCGTAATTTGAAGTCAAACTGGTAAACAGTTTTTTAGCTACCCCGCGAACAGACGGACCGACGGAATTAAGAAAACATATTTTTCCTCATTTAGGGACCTTGAAACGTGAAGATCTGAAAAAATCTCGGAGATTGATTTTTACACGATTACAATACTTCCCTTTTACGAGGGAAGTGAAACTCAAAATGAGCGTTCTAACTTTAACCCCAAACGTCTAAAGGGATTTTAATGAATGAGTGCCAGATCATTTGAAATATTACTACGAATATATTTACAAACCGGATTAAAATACAAGAGTTCTAACGGCACTACACCACAACTTGTTTCGTTCTTATATAGAACCGAACAAGTTGTGGTGTAGTGTGGTTAGAACTCTTTTATTTTGATCTATCTTCCACCACAGGTTCCAGTGTTAGGACTTAACATTTACAAACATTAATAAAAAGATCGGTAAATTCTTTTACCCGGAACTTCTCTAGTTATGAATTATTACTTTTATTAGGAAGAGTGAAGTGTGATCTAAGTGAGTTCAGTACACAGTCACAGTATATATGTGTCACATATACCGTCTTCATTTTTATTGGGCGCCATTTTGTTCCATCACATTGGTTTTCCTACCTTTCTACCTATGTCGCACTTGACTTTTAGGCATAATTTAAAATAAATTCAATGAGTGTCTCATATTCACATTTAATTTTTTTGCAAAATTTAAAAAAATTGAACAAAATTTTAAACGTAAACATAAAATTTTATTTGGCCGTCATTTTGTTTCGCTATCTTAAATTGAAATTATCAGTCTTTACCGACTCCGTTGGTCTGCAGATATCCCAAATATTAAGTTTCGAAAAGGTTTTCAATAACGATCCTCTTGTTCTTATGTTAGAGTGGTGTAATATTTGGGGTTAGGATCCAGTAAAAAAAACAAAGGCCTTTTTTTAAATTGTCGACGTTTCGCCAATTTACTGTTGCATCCTCAGGACACATTGGTCCGCAGATATTTCCTAACCCCGAATAATACACCACTCTAACATAACAACAATAACGTCGTCAACGAAAACGATTCAGAAACTTAATATCTGAGTAATATATGCGGAACAACGGAGTAAAAGTACTGATAATATGGATTTCATGCAGGATATACGATGTATTTATGTGTCCTGAGGATGTAACAATTAAGTTGCGAAACGTCGACAATCTAAAAAATACTTGCTTTTTACTGGATCTTAACCCCAAATAATACACCTCTCTAACAAATATTTTTTAACATTGTTCCGCCATATTTGATTTTTACTAAAGTATTATCAGACCATACCCATATGACCCTTAATTTTTGTTGTAGTATTTAAGCTATGTCGCAAACTAACACACAAACAGACAGACAGACGGACTGACGGAATTTATAAAACATGTTTTATGGTATCTAGGGACGCTATAACATGAAGGTATGTAAATCCTGAGGGGATGATTTTTTTTATGATTACAAATTTTTTTTTGGCCTTCCGCCATCTTGAATTAGTAACACAGTTTTACTAGTTGAGCCCTATACCACATTTAGTTATGGCACACAATTTGAAATCAATCCATTAAGTAGTTTTTCAGGCTGAATTTTTAAATATTTTATTATACGGCTATTTTGTTCCACCATCTTGGATTCGTACCAAAATTTTACTAGTTGAAATGGTTTTTGTTAACGTTCCCCTCGTTGTTATGTTAGAGTGGTGTATTATTTCTGGTTAGGTTCCAGTAAAGAAACAAAATGCCTTTTTAAATTGTAAATTTAAAAAAGCATTTTGTCTGTAAGCATAGCTTAAAGACTACCTAGCGGATTGACTTCAAATTTTGGTCAAAAATTAAGGGTCATATGGGGATAACCTGGTATCATTTTGGCCAAAGTCCAGTATGGCGAAACAAAATGGCGGTCTAGTAAAATGTAAAAAAAAATATTATTAAAAAACTACTCAGTCAATTCATTATACTAGCGGCCCATGTGCTCAATAACTAATTTTGAGGCATAAATCTATGTCAAAATTTTGTATTCGAATTAAATGAACTTACAAATCGAACTTGGTTAACTAGCCTGAATTTCTGACATAAGTAAGGTAGTTTGAGGTATCTGATAACGATAAGTGAAACTAATATTTTTCCCAACCCCCGCCTATGGATGAAAAAATATATAGTGATTTTTCAATATCATTCAAGAAGGGTAAGAGCTAGAAAAAAAAGTTTCGAATAAAAATTGTAGGACATACGATTCTACCTAGATGTAAATGATCTATACACTTTTATTGCGTACGTATTGTACGCATATCCAATTTTGGCAGAAGTGCTAATATTATACAAAAAAGGCCATCTATACATATGTATACAGTTGTATTACAATGAATGGTAAAATTGAACGTGCCATAAAAAAATCCCAAAAACCATATGAATCACGATATTTTTAAAATACACAACTTTTTTGCCTTAGTTACCCCTTCCCCGCTATACGTTTCACTTATTGACAGAAGAAATGTTTTGTGCAAATAACTAAGATATCCTATTTACATATATACTGTCTTTTAAAATATTTTTATAGGGCGCCGATTTGTCTCATGTTGGATTCGTACCAATATTTTGCCAGTTTCTTCCTATGCCACTCTTGATTTTTGGGCATAATTTAAAATGAATTAAATAAGTAGGTAGTTTTTACACTAATTTTATGAAGACCTCTATTTTGTTCTGTCATGTTCAATTCGTACCAATTTATTCCTATGTTATTTAACGTTGATTTTTTTAAATATCTTATTTGTTCGCCATTTTGTCTCATCTTGAATTCGTACCACAATTTTACCATTTTAATTTTGTCACACTTAATGCTTGCATGAAATTTGAAATTAATCTAATACGTTGTTTTTCTGGCTGATTTTTCAAACATTTTATAAGGCTGCCATTTTGTTTTGCTTTCTTGGATTAGTATCAAAATGTTAGCAGTTCATTCCTATATAACACTTGAATTTTGTGCAAAATTTGAGCTAAATTGGACGATTAGTTTTTTAGTAATAATTTTTTAACATTTCACGAGGCGCCATTTGTTGGAAGTAAAAATCACTTGATTGTGATCGTAGTACTTAAAAATCGTCGAAATATTGTAAGTATCTGAATGTACTGTAAGCACCTAAGTATTAAATTCTATTTTAAGTATTTAATACATACTAAATGCCTAAAAGTACTTTAAATATTTAGATATATTTTAAGTACTAACTAAATGCACTTGCTATTGACATTTAAAAATTCTTTCGAAAGTAAATTACTAAATATTTTAAGTACTTTTGCAAAATACCGGTACTTAATACTGCAAGTAGATTTTTAAATTCAAGTTGCTGAGTACTTATCACAGCTCTGCTTCTCGAAGCCCAATCATTTATATTTGTTTTTTCCTTAAATCATTTATTATTCTTTCAGATGCAATATATGTTGATCTTTAAGATATTAAACTTATCAAAATTTTCATTTTTCTAAATTAAGCGCACCTATGAGATTTTGTAATTAAAAATATGTAAAACGAAGTCATCTTATATCTAGAGTAAAGATAAAGCAAAGCATAATAATTAATTTCGATTCCTGGTGTTATTAAAATAAAAAAATAGACGTTATATTTATACCTTATTTATATGGTTTACGTAAATCTAGGTTAGTGTTAAAAGTATTTAAAGCTTGTTTATATGTTTTACATAAACATTAACGTATTATCCTAGTGGTGATGCCGTAGTCGTAGGTCTAGTACCGCAGTCAACATCATTCGGAAAATCACAAGTTATTAAGTCGGCGTTGTAATAAAGTCCATCAGCACAGAACACCTAAATCGGGGAGCCATTGGAACATTCGTAGAAAGCAGCACAGTTATCTGGATCTTCATAAAAAACCGGTTGTCCATTTGGATCTTTAGCTGGGCATACTAGAAAATATAAAGAATTATTCGTAAAATGAGTTTATACCAAAGTTCCTCCAACGGAAAAAATATATTTAAATCCATTAGAAATTCCTACACTAATGCAGAACTTTCTTTTTCATATTAGAGACGTCATAAACCAAGGCAAGAAATAGGTTAACAACTGATCTCATTAAACCATAACTTCAAATTAAAGTAAATTATAAGTAGGTAGATAAATTATTTCATTCATTTAACTTTAAGTTACTACTCATTTGGCTATACCTATTTCTTAACCTAGTGTTCCTATTTTATATTATTTGTTTTGTTTGTGTGATGTAACGGCTCAATACATATTCTTAAAATTGGAGCCTATCAAAACAAAAAAAAATCATCTAGATTTTTTGCTCATTTTTTATGTACACAATAATTTATGTATTTACATTTTCATGAAGTGGGCCTCTTTTGTCGACAAAATATATCAAACTGATGATGAGATTTTTATCATTTACATCATTTACATTTTTGACATGTGTTCTTGAGACCCAGGTTAAAACTGTGTTCCTTTTATATGTGAACAATCGGTCGAATAGGTACAGAATTACTTAATGGTTTACGCTTTTTGCAAGATGATTATTTACATGCATAATGTTTGTTTCTAATTTGGTTGAGGTCAGTAGACGAGACGGGGATTGTGATTGGAAACGAAACTGGCATTCTCAATAAGCATTAAACGATACGTTTCAATTTGCACCAATAACAGATCACATAGAAATATTTTTTAAATTTAGAAAAGTTTATATTTATATTTTAATCGCATAAATCGATTTCAATCAATATGTTATTATATGTATTGTCGGAGTCACTAATGGGGTGTTGATAATTTATTTTATAAGAGTATATTTTTTTAAATCGTATTTTCGAAAAACGTTTACTGATCTCCTCCAAACAGATTAAAACCACTAATGATCACCATGGTCGTAGATGTAGATTCAATTTTAATATAAAATTTAATGAATAGGAATTGAGGAAAAATATAAAATGGCAAGCCTTTATTAAAATAGTTTAAATAAAATCTTATATTGTAACCTCTCGGCGTGTATGTGTTCAATTTGAACTTTTTTATTCTTAGATAATTATTTATACTTGCATCGTATCAAAATGAGACAGCGAGGTAACTATTTTTTTTGTATTTTCATAAAAACTTGTGTTTAAAAAATATATTTTTATTCTTATTTTAATTTATACCATTCAGTTCTTATAGTAACTTTGTAATAACCAAATCATATTTTATATACAAATACTAAAGATAGTTTAATATCCACTGATTTAAATCTAATTATATGTAGTTCTATATTCTAAATTAAATAAAATAAATAAATTCAATTATTCCCAGGTCATCCTTCTATTTCGGTCACATATATAACAGATACCACCTAAAATTATTAAATCTGTCAGTTATCAAAACTTAAAAAAAAAATTAAAAACCTAAATGAGTTTTTTACGATTTCTAGACTGTGTCAAATTATTTTCTGATTTTGATGATCGATTATATGATTTAAAAACTATAATCAAACTATTTACATACTCCTAATTATTATTAAAATCATAATTTACCCTTATTAAATATTATCGTAAGAAGTAACTACCAGAAAGTATTGGCCCCAAGCATTTTCGCCAATAAAACATCCATATCATTACAGTAATTGTAGGTACAAAGGACCATCTAAAAACATAAGTCTGTTTTTCTCAAATATTCAAGTTTTATAATTAGATATCCTCAGTAAATACAATACTTATATATACTACCCTTATTAAATATTCTTATTTGAAGAACAAACAAATGCAAGACAATAATAAAGCTAAAGAGCTATAGCTATGTGCCAATAAAACATTATTACAGTAATTAGGTACTAAAGATCTTAATCTTAAAAAAAGCCTATAATTTCGTCTCCTAAATATCCTGTAGATAAAATACCCTGGAGATTTGTCTATATTTTGTGTATGAGAACTAACCGATAGCAACACCCCTACCAATTAGGGAATAGGAACTTAGATGTTAAAAGAAATATTTGTAAGTAAGGCAATTGAAGAACAGTTTTTCAGTTTTGACGCGCTTAATTCACCATACTCATTTTTTTTATATACATTTTTAAAAATACAAATTTATTAGAAAAGAAAAAATTTTAAATTCAAGAAAAGTGTGTGACTGAAATACAGGCAACAGCAATAAAATCCTTTAAATATTTACTGCCTTTTTATTTCAACATCATTGTAAAATTCTATTGTTAGCTCATAAATAGGGGACGAGCATCGAAATAAAACATTCATAGGGTGATATTTTTTATGGCATTTGTTTTTATCTTAATACTGGATATAAACTTTTTTCGACACTGTACATACATTTATGTCCTAAATGATAAATCGATTGGGGAAATTGAGTGAATATAAATTAGATAACCAGATCTGATTCAGGCCAACTTGCTGACTAATACCTAACGAACTAACAAGAGAACTTAAACAAAAAGCCTACAAAAATACATGTCCTGCATATATCAATTTCAATGAAGAAAGTATGTAATAATATCTTCAGACCATAAAATTTGAAGAGCAATTGGCGTAGATTATTAATATTTTTGTGGGTACACATTTTAAAACCGACTAAGAGAGGTAAATACTTAAATTGTAGAAGCTATTAGCGTACTTTAGGTTAAAGTTCTCTGTTTTTTTTATATTATTCTAAATATTCATTGGAGTCCTACATACCTGGATCAGCGTAAGACATCCAGATAATGGAGGCAATACTAATAATGCTAATAATACGTTTGCAAACCATTTTTACGTTTCGAACTGTTGCACAGTCAGACAAGTTACTGAAACAACTCTTTAAAAAAGAACCTTTTATAGCTAACGCTGTATTATCCTGGGAAAAAAGATCTAATCGGTAATTTTTGCAATACAAAAGTGACTTACAGTTACAAGTGGGCTTGAAACAGATTTGATCTCTCGAGTGGTACACGGATTTTTCTTGTATACTGAGAATTAATCATTTTTAACGCTTATTTGGGAAAAAAACATAGTTTCTACATGTAGCCAAAATAATTTTATTTTTATCCGTAATAATGATTCGTTGCGAATTAAATTCGTCGTTCCATTAATACATATACAGAAGTGGGCAAAACTAACAGAATTTACACAAGCGCTACTAGCCCTAAGAAACTATAAAATAGCTCCTAATTGTGTATAAGGATGTAATAAATCACTACGAACTGATCTTGAAACAAATAGATTTACTGATTGTTTCGTTAACGGACATTCGCAGAGTAGAAGAAAACTGACAAGGACTGCAACTAGTCTATCCATTATCGGACCTACTCTCACTAACCTATTGCCATTTGGTGCAATGAATGATCCTAGATACAGCAAGAAGACGGTTGCAGTAACCTATCTGGCAATGACGAGGAGAAACCAGCGATTTGCAACAGGACACTATCGGCAAGAATGTTCGTTTACAATATAATCCAGGTGACACGATCATTGTCTTTAAAGAGATTTTAAACAAGAATATGAGACAATATCAAATTTACTCTCGTATAAGTGTTTGTAAGTATCAATGTATACTTTGTAATACTCTAGAGCAAATGTAAATGCGTTACTTAAAAGAGCAATATTTTTTAGAAATAATGGTATTAAATCACCAAAAGACGGTCTATTTATAAACACAAAATATATTGGATGCTTGTTTAAAAAATAATTCGCCAGTATATTTTCGACATTTAAAAGATTTGATAACAAACTATCCAAATTTATTTTTGAGTGATGATGTGTGTGGCCCAAAAACAACAATTTTATTTTAAATCCCTGTAAAATAAGGCAAAATGGCTCAATTAAGTCTAGGTTATAGTGGGTAGAAAATAACTTTTATTGTGGTTTCGTATTCGAAAAAATAAAATAGAGTATTTGAAACACAAATTTTGTGAATATATTTTCTTAAAGTCCGCATTAACCCAGGTGTTATAATGCAGGTTTTGCAGCTGAACCCCATAACGCTTTCAAAAATATGTCATAAACATCGGAGACCAATTTTTTTTATAATACAAAAAATTAGATAAAAAAAATAATATCGTTCTATATGTTTGTAGATAAGTATATTCTGTTTTTCTTATAAATTTACAAAAAATAGGTAGCTCTGTGTGATCTTAAACGACTGATAGGATCAATCAATATCTATTTAAAAATAATGAAAATTCAAATCCTTCGGTATTTGTTGTTTGCTTTCTGGTGACAGTGGCTGAATATCCATATGAGTCAAATAAGGTGGGGTCGAAAACACAATAAAGACTTTTATCATAGATATTAACAAAGATAACATATAACTAAAAGAAAACCCCTATTTGTGATATCTTGGGCAAATAATTTCAACATTAAAGTATACGTGTTGCCATACTATATCTTAGTAAATTTGTGTATCTAATGAATTAATGACATTTGATTTCGACCGAGTGCAGATTTTATAAGTTGACAGTAAACATCAATACAATAGTCATTTCAATATTCTTGAATTATCTATTTTTACTTGAATTTTACTTATTAGGCAACAACAGTCGAATTCACTGGACGTACTTAAAAAGCTACTTTGGAATAAAAAAATAAAAACATTTAGTTATAAATTTAATGAAGAACATATACTAAAAAAATATTTAGAAATAAATTAATTATTATAAAAATCAATAAACCCGACTTTTTAAACCGAATTTGAAAAATATTCTAACTGATTAAAATAAACCAAGACAGCAAATTTATTATTTTATGTGAAACCTGTAAATTGTAACTTTTTTTTGGAAAAATAGTTTCATGAATGCGAACCTGTTTGTGTAAAATCCCATTTCATCTATTGTGAGATTACCTCAAACTCATTTGTAGGAATTAGGTTTATCATATACGTAACTAATTAACTCGTTTTTTAAACTTTAGTCTGGGGAATTGCAAGTGTGCATCGTTCAGAGATACATACTGTCGTCTTTATTTTTATTTATTTACTTTTTTAAATTTAGTATTGTAAACAATTTATCTTCAAGTAAAAACCGATTTACTTTTACAAACATCTCTGAGAGAACTAGATCTCAGTCCAAAAACAGATTTTCCTAGGATGAACTTATTAATGTTTGTAAATATATTCGTAATAATATTTTAAATGTTCCAGCACCTCATTCATTAGAATCCGTTTAGACGTCGCGGCGTCGGGGTTAAAGTTAGTCATTTTGAGTTTTACTCTCTTCGTAAAAGTAGTGTAATCGTGAAAAAACCACTTTCCGAGATTTTTTCAAATCTTCTCCTTTCAGGATCCCTAGATGACAAAAAATATGTTTTCTTAATTCCGTCGGTCTGTCTGTCTGACCCTTTGGCTGCCTGTTCGCGGAGTAGCTAATAAACTACTTACCCGATTGACTTCAAATTTTGGTGAAAAATTAAGGGTCATATGGAGACAAATTGGTAATATTTTGGTAAAAATCTAATATGGCGAAACAAAATGGCGTTCTAGTGTAATGTTAAAAAAGTCATTAATAAAAAACTACTTATCCAATTTATCTCAAATTTTGCAAAATCATCTAGCATTATGTTAAAATCAATTGGCAACAAAACTGCTTAATGGGTTGATTTGAAATTGTGTGTCATAACTAATTGTGGTATAGGGCTAAACTAGTAAAATAAAATTGTGGTACTAATTCTAGATGGCCGAACCAAATGGCGGCCAGATGAAGTGTTTGTAATAATGAAAAAAACCACCCTCTCAGGTCTTACACATCTTTACGTTTTAGCGCCCCTAGATGCCAAAAAATATGTTTTATCAATTTCGTCGGTCCGTTGTCTATCTGTCCGTCAATGAGCGGCATAGGTTAAAGCTACTTACCCGATTGATTTCAAACTTTTACAAAAATTAAGGGTCATATTGAGATTACCTGGAAATATTTTATATACATCCAAAATGGCGAAACATAAGTGCGATGTTAAAAAAATATTATTTAAAAGCAACTTATCCAATTTATCTTAAATTTTGCACAAACATCAAATTGTTTTAATCAACTGGTAAAATTTTAGTACGAATCCAGGATGGCGGAACAGAATTCTGCCTGAAAAATTACTTAACGGGTTGATTTCAAATTGTGTGCCATAGCTAATTGTGGTATGAGGGTCAACTAGTAAAACTGTGATACTAGTTCAAAATGACCGAACAAAATTAAGACCAAATAAAATGTTTGTAATCTTGAAAAAAATCACCCTCTCAGGTTTTACATATCTTCATTTTTTAGCGACCCTAAATGCCAAAAAACATGTTTTATCAATTCTGTCGGTCCGTCTGTCAGTTTGGAATATAGCATAAACATTACTTACCCGATTGACTGCAAATTTTGACAAAAAAATAAGGCTCATATGGGGATTACCTCGTAATATTTTGGAAAAATCCAATATTTCGGAAAAATGTTAAAAAAAATTGATAGAGGGTGTATTAATTGGAGTTAAGATCCAGTAAAAAAACAAGTCTTTTTTTTTGAAATTGTCGACGTTTTGCAACGTAATTGTTGCATCCTCAGGACACATATAGTTCCTGCATCGTGCATGAAATCCATACCTACTCTGTTGGTCCGCATATATTTCCCAGATATTAAGTTTCTAAAACTTTTTCGTTAACAATCCTCTTGTTAACAACTGGCCGCGAAGCCCGTTTGTTACTATGGCTCTCACACTCGGAGACGAAAACCCGGTGTGGGTCGTTTCATTTCAGAAAACCGCGATTTTCGACCTTCCAGTGGGTATATTTCGGAAACTATTAGAGATAGGGCGATGAATTTGACAAGTGTTTTTAGAGGAGACGTAGATCTATACGATTCGTTTGCAGATTTTTCTATTCCACATTTGGTACCGGAAATGTGGTACCGCAAAGTCGACCAAAACAGTCAACTTCGATGTAACAGGGTTCAGGTCGCAATTTTTTATTTTTTTGTCGAAACTTTCTGGAAAGATGGCTATTCGGGTTCTACAGAACCCTATTGTCTTTGGTTGAGCTTCGAACCCGTCTCGTGGTTTTTTTCATTCGAAAAAAGGGTGTTTTGGAGCGCTTATTTGCAAGAGACATTTTTTATTAGAAATATAGAGGAAAAATGTCCGGAAAGTAGAAATTTTTAAGAAAAACTAAAGTTTTTCGAAATTTTTTTTTTATATATACATTTTGTTTTTTATAGAAAAAAGCAGGCGTGCTGTCGGAAAACGTATTACGGCATCCGAAAGTGTTCAAAAATGTACACAAATTGGAATATCTGTGAAGGATTCTGAGTATGTACAGTGGAAGCAATTACTAGATAAAATTTGTAGTTTCCCAAAAATGGGTAGGTAAATTTTTCAACATTACCCTGTATTACAAGAAAGCTAATACACCTAGGGCGTGGGGTATTTTTTTACGAAACTAGATATTCGTAGGTAGATTGTGACTAAATTTCAAAATTTCAGCGAACACGGTTAAATTACTGCGATTTTTCAAAATTGAAACCTTAGAGTTTAAATTTAACCTCACTATGGGGCTCACGGTAAACAACAATCGGAATTATTTCCTGACAGAAAAACAGAGCGTTTATTTGGCTACAAAAACCTGTATCATATTTTCTTCTAGCTACTGGTGAAATAGGTGAAAATTCGATTTAAAGGAAAAAGTGCACGCTTTTGGGCACAATTTCCCTGAGATGATTAAAAATTTCAAAACATCCATTCATCCTTGCCTTTCGTGGCTGTCAAAAGTGTAAATGAATAAATATTAAGCAATAATAATTTTTTTGGGTATTTTTAAAATTGGCAGCATAAAATTTGAATGTTTTTAATTAGGTAGCTAGAATTTGAAGGATAATACTTTTCCCAATTTTATAAAATATCTCTAAGAAAACCAGCTTTCATTCTCGATTGCATGCATTACATCGATATTCGTTTAATAAACGTGCTATTCGATTATGGTTTTAGGATCAGTTAGAGCAGCAAAATATTTGCATCTAATTGGATACGGGATAGATGTATTTTTTAGTATATAGTCCGGTATGTTTATATATTTTGTGAAGTTTTTTAGGATACAGGCATAGAGTTTCTAATTTTTTTATGCTGGAATATGTTTAGCATAAGAAATATAATGAAGTTCCATATTATACTGTTCTGAAAAGTACTAACGTTTATATTATTTCACAGGGACAGTAGGTGAGGACATTTTTTAGAAATTGTGTTTTTTGCTTAGTGAAACTTTTCGGTACAAGACATTAACTATTTATTTTGCTTTCGCAGCTGCGATTTTTTCATGTTTCATTTCTTTACTGGCATTTTTTAAGGATTAAACATTGGCATTATAACTTAAAAGTAAAGTTGGATTGATTTATTCAATTTTTGCCCCTGTCGCAAGTTTTAAGTACAGAAGTATAGCATATATTGTTATACAGGGGCAGAAGAACTGTATTTTTTTCCTATTGAAATATTTCTGTATGGAATATGGATAGATTTGGATAATAAATTTAGAAAATATAGTTTTTGCAGCCATGGATTTTTTCATTTTTTTTCTTTACTTAAACTGCTAAAGGATTTAATTGGAATTTTCGATAATAGATAGGATATTTCTTCTAACTTTTACGGGTGTAATTTATTAAAAAAAATATTTTAATAGCTATTAAAAAATGGGTTTACCTAGTGACTCCATAAAAATTTTATTTACGGCTTTCACAGATTTAAGTAACTATTAGTGGAGTTTTTTCTGTTTTTAATATTTTGAGAGCTTTAAAAAATTCGATATTCTCCCTGTGGCATTTGAACTGTTTAAAATTTTTAAATATCCTTTTTATAGATCCATGTAACTTTTAGTGGCGTAATTTTTAAAAATATTTTCTCAGTTTTTAAAAAAAATTCCCCGGGACTTTTAAACTTTTTAAAAAAGGTTTTCAGAGTTTTCTCTAATTTTTTATTATGTAATTTATTAAAAAGAAAAGTCGGCATTTGTCAAAAAAAAATTGATGTTTTTTCGTAAGTTTTAAACTTATTAATCTTTTTTTATGTAGATTATACGATTCCATGTAACATTTAAAGACGCAATTGTTTTGAAAAAAATATTTTGACAGCTGTCAAAATAAAAGTTTTTTCCCGTGACTTTTAAACTATCTGAAATATTTAAATACGGGTTTTACAGTTCCATGTAAATTTTAAAAGCATTATTTACTTAAAAAAACATGCTGAGTTGTAAAAAAACGTTTCTCCCCACAACTTCTGAACTACTTAAAATAATTAAAAACGTTTTTCATAGTTCCATGTAGTTTCCTCAGGCGCAATTTATTAAAATAAAACATTTTGACATTTGTTTTTTCTTTTACCTTTTCAACTGCTCAAAATTTTTAAATACAGTTTTTATTGTTCCTTGTATATTTTAATCTCAATTTTGACAGCTCCCAAAAAAATTTTTAGAGGTGTTTTCCATAGTTTGAATTTATATCAGAACAATATTTTAGCGGCTGCCAAAAAAAATCTAGTTTCTTTAACTTTTGAGCAGTTACTTTTCTTTAAATCAGATTTTTACATATTTTATGAAAATATATTTTTTATTTACATGCCCATATTTTTGAATTTACACAATGACTGTACAAAATATGTAGCCGCGTTTTATGTATAGAATTTTAAACAAACGTTGACAATTCTATACATAAAACGTGACTGTTTGTTACTACGGTTTTCACGTGGCGATGTAGTGTTTTTTCAGAAAACTGTGTTTTTCGAATTTCCGGACAGAGAAAATATTACAGATAGGGCTATTAATTTGACTGTATTTTTGTAGGAGACGGGTTTCTAAGAAACCAATTTGAAAAATTGTTTGTACCACATTTGGTACCGGATATGTGGTAGCGAAAAGTCGACCATATTACCTCGTACAACACGGTTTTCGTTAAAATTTCTTGATTGTCTTCACTGGAAAACGTATCAAATTGATTTATTTGTGATCGACAAGAAGGAACTCATTCCAAGGACTTATAATATACAGTATTACATGTAAGAAACCAAAGTTTAATGATATCAGAAGAGCTAAACATCATTTATATTTACATTCAACACTAGATACAAATTCGCATAATCGGAAACATTTTGTATTGAGCTCTTTTTATCAAAATTAGTCTACAGACATTTAAAAGTTAATGGGGAACGCATTTGTAAATAAAAAGCCTGTAGGTTAAGGTTATGTTAATAGTAAAGAGAGTCTGAAACTTACATGACTTACACAAACTCAATCACAAATTCAAATAGTCGGTAAAAACCTTAAACGCACAATAATTCGAATGCAATGAATAAACGGTCGAAGCGTAAAAATCAAATAGGCCTGATGGTGGATTTTCAAGGGTTATATTTGTTTGACAGTGGAACACGTGCTTTTATGGATTAAGAGTTTGGCATAGGCGGCTTGCAAGTTTATTTGTTAAATCTTATATGAAAATGGAAAACGGGTACACTAATGTATATGAATTTATAAATAAGTATTTGCTGTAAATTTTAGATAGAATTATAGTATATCTAATTTGTATTTTTTACACTCAAAAAAAAAACACTTAGTTTTAGTGATATTGTTCGTTACCATACTTTAGACTTAATTTGAAGTTTTATTTGGTATTTGGAGCAAACTTATGCAAAACGTATCTTTTTTACTGTAAGATCAAAATCGGATGTATCAAATTAGCGAAAGTTTGTTAATCAAAACATAGCCGTAAAGGTTATATTAGTAGTAAAGGGAATCAATTAGTGGCGGCTCGCCAGGAGACGCTGGTGAAAAAATTCGCATTATTTACACCATTATTTCCTATCAAAACTAGTGCGTTATATACTCAAAAAATAATAATGACTTAAAAACGTAGCGCGCTGAACACCTTTTCATAAGATCGGCCCGCAATCAGCAGTAACAAAATCCGCATCAGTCTCCCCGCGCACGCCGGCTTTCGCGCTTAGAGTTGTTTACGGCAGTTGCTATGGCAACGCAATGGTGAATATCCGTAAACCAAATAGAGATGGGAGCGGCATAAATCTGCTGCAGAAGGCCCTTGTTCGCTTGTTATAGAATTAATGTAAATTAGTGCGTTCGGATTATCGGAGGCGGAAGCAGTTTTTCATCGATCGAAATTAGCTTTAAAATATAGGTACATAACTGTTTTTTAAGAACAAGAAAATATATTTAAAGTCTTATAAATTCATATTATTTCCCCTAAGTATTATAAAACGCTCCAAAGCTATAGATAATTAACATCATAAAAAGGCCAAAAAATAGCCATTTTGGGCGTGACACCCCGAAAAATTTTGGTCTGCAGCACTATTTTTGCCTGTGGCGCTATGCGCCTAGCTACGCTGCGCTTCACTCGTTTTTAAATCTACGAGCTGCCACTGAATTAATTCGAAAATTATCACACTCGCAAAAAAAAATAGATTAAGCAATTTTTTGCATTCCGGCTATTAAATTTAGATTCGTAAGAGGAAAATTATACTAATTAGGTACGTTAAGGATAATTCCATATTTTAAAATTTTTGACTTTTTGAATACAGGCAATAACCTCTTTAAAACACTGATCGAAAATCAGAAATATCTCGAAAACTCTAAATATTTTCTGATGAATATAAATTAGGAAAATATGTGCCCTAGGGAGATGCATATTTTATTCATATACGGGATTTTTCATAGTCTTGCAATTTTCAAGCTTTTCATTAAATTTTAAATGTCAGTTTTATCGAAAGCTATAAGTTGTACCCAAACTTTTAGAAAAAGAAATATTTTCTTTCATTTTCAGTTCTATAAATATTTAATTTATTTCTAAACAATTTTATCAAAATTGAATAGTAATGAAGATATTAAATAGTTGTTTTTGTAACATTTTTAACCATTATCATTTTATTTTAATACTAACAGCTGTCAAAATGTTTTCGTTCTCAACCATTTATGTACCAGTAGGACCAGCGACCGTCTATTATACAAAACACAGCCGTCATGGATATGCTAATAGAAAAACACGAGCGAGGATCGAACCCGCACCTCTGGATCACTAGTCCATCGCTCTAACCAATTGCGCTATCGTACCATTGATAAGCAATTCGTTACAACTTGTACATATTCAAACCCACCAGTATCATAACCATTGTTGATCCTGCCAAATATTCTAACCTTATGGCGCAGCATTCCTGACTAAATAAATAAATAAATTTACTAATATGGACGGTACCTAATAGCGATGTCAGATTTGACGTCTATTTAGGAATGCCGCGCCATAAGGTTAGAATATTTGGTAGGATCAACAACGATTATGATACTGGTGGGTTTGAATATGTACAAGTTCTAACGAATTGCTTATCAGTGGTACGATTGGTTAGAGTTTAAAAATAAACTGTTTAATACTTCTATTCCTACTCCGTTGGTCCGCAGATATTTCCGAGATATTAAATTTATTTTTGTAAACGATCCTTTTGTTTTTATGTTAGAGTAGTGTATTGTTTGGGGTTAGAACCCAGTAAAAAAGTCTTTTTTTTAAATGTCGACGTTTCGGAACTTTATATTTGCATTCTCAGGACATATATAAATTTTATATCCTGCATTAAACCCATATTACTAGTTTTTACCTATTCCCTTGGTTCGCAGATATTTCCCAGATATTAAGCTTCTAAATGGTTTTTGTTAACGATCCTCTTGTTTTTATGTTAGAGTGGTGTATTATTTCTGGCTAGGATCCAGTAAAGAAACAAAATACTTTTTTAAATTGTCAACGTTTCGCTACTTTATTGTTGCATCCTCAGGACACATATAGATTCTCTATCCTGCATGAAACCCATAATACCAGTCTTTACCTACTACATTGGTCCGCAGATATTTCCCAGATATTAAGTTTCTAAATGGTTTTCGTTAACGATCCTCTTGTTTTATGTTAGAGTGACTTTGATTTGGATTTAGGATTCAGTAGAAAAAAACAAAAGTCTATTTTTAAAATTGTTGACGTTTCGCAACCTTATTGTTACATCTTCAGGATAGATTTTATATCCTGCATGAAATCAATATTACTAGTTGTAATATATGACGTTAACGTTCAAAACGATATCTTGCGCCTACTCTCTATTACTAATATATCGACTAAATATGAGCTAATTTTTTATACGAAACCGGTCAACACATTGTCACAAATATGCGATCTTTTTGAGTAGTATTAAAATAGATTTACACTGAAATTAGTGTGTTTTATTTGCTGAACATATTGGTTCATATTAATCAATATTTAATTATATATACTTGTACCATAGTACAGTATATAACAGTGGCGACGAGGATTAACACGAATCAGTGTTTTATTTTTAGTATAAATTAAAGTAGTAGTGTTTTTTTTTTTTAAACAAATTGTAGTGGCATACAAAATGGCGCCGCCATTAGAACCCGTGGTTAAAACTGAATATGTCGGACTTTTAGGATCCCTCAACACTTTCGATCCAAAAACCTCAAATTTTTCGGTATTCAGTGAACGATTAAAACAATTTTTCATAGCAAATGGTATTACGGACAGTGATCGAAAACGTGCAATTTTGCTAAATACTCTTTCGGAAGATTGTTACGTATTAGTTCGTAGTTTGTGCGTGCCAGATATACCGGAATCCAAGAGCCTGGATGAGTTATTAAAAACTCTCACGGAGCATTTTTCACCGGTAAAATCCTATTTTGCCGAAAGACTAAAATTTTACAATTGTAAACGCCAGCCATGCGAATCAATTGCAGAATGGCAGGCCAAAGTTAAAAGTTGTGCCTCAAGTTGTGGTTTTGGTAGTGAATTATCAGTTGTGATGCGTGATATGTTTGTCATTGGTGTCAATGATGACAAAATTATGGACAGACTTTTTGAGGAAGACGTCTCAAAGGCGAGTTTTGACAAAGTAGTCAAAATTGCCCTTAGTAAGGAGTCTGCCCTGCGAGATCATGAACTAAGGGGAAGCCTTGGTGTAAGCATTAAGCCAGAGCCAGTTTATTTCCAGAGTTTCAAGGGTCCTAGATTCCAGAATGCTCAAAATAGTAGGGAAGGATCCAGTTCCGGGGAAAGGTTTTCTAGAAGTACTAAACAGAATTTTGGTGGTAAGAAAAGTTCATTTCCAGATAAAATGTGTATAGTATGTGGACGCAAAAATCACTTGTCGAATGATTGTATCTATAAAAATTGTATTTGCCACAACTGTGGTATTAAAGGTCATTTAGCACCTCAATGTAAGCATAATATTAAGAATAATCGTAATAATTTTATGCAGGACGGTACTGCCGAGGATTCTACTAGTATTAATAATGATTTTGAGTCAATATTTAATATTAGTGATTTAGATGTAAGTTTCATGGAAAATTCACCCAATATTAAACCATTTTTTATTAAATTTATTTGTAATAACATTCCCTTAAATTTTGAAGTAGATACAGGGTTCGCACATTCAGCAATTTCTGAAAAGTTGTATCTTAAACATTTTAAAAATAATGAGTTGTATAAAAATGATTTATCTCTAACAGATTATGTTGGTATCACATTTAAACCAATAGGATATTTGAAATTTAATATCATTTTTGAGAAAAAGCAATATATTTTAAAAACATATATTATTAGAAATGGAGGCCCTCCTTTAATAGGTAGAAATGCATTGTCAATGTTTAACTTAGGTTTTTGTAAATTAAATATAGAAAATGCTAAAATCTTAGAAAATAATCAAATTTATAGCGCCGTTAGTTCTAAGAGTTTTATAAACTCTTCTAACAGTATTTCAAGTATATTAGAAAAATATAAAGACGTTCTTGATTCAAAATTAGGCACTTTTAACAAATTTAAGGTTTCGCTAAATCTTAAAAATGGGGCTACACCGAAATTTTGCAAAGCAAGACCAGTTCCGTTCGCGTTAAAACCTAAAATTGAAAAAGAAATTGAACGACTCGTAGAAAATGGAATTTTAATTAAAACAGAATTTACAGATTGGGCTACACCTATAGTTCCAGTTTTAAAACCTAATGGGGATATACGCATTTGCGGGGACTTTAAAATAACCCTAAATCCTCATTTACAAATTAGTCATTTTCCATTACCGCGTATTGAATATTTATTCACACAATTACAGGGTGGTCAAAAGTATTCGAAAATCGATTTATCTGAGGCTTATCAACAAATTTTGATAACCGAAAAATCTAGAAAACTTTTGACAATCTCTACACACAAAGGTTTTTTTCTTATACCAGACTTCCATATGGAATAACCAGCGCTCCGGCTATTTTTCAAAACATCATGGAACAGATGTTTACACTGCCTGGAGTTGTTTGTTTTTTAGACGATATTTTGGTAACTGGGGAAAATGATATTATACATTTAGAACGTCTCGAATATGTATTTAAACGTCTTCAAGAATGCGGTCTAAAAGTTAAAAAGGAGAAATGTTTTTTATTCCAAGATTGTGTTCAATATCTTGGACATAAAATCGATAAAGAAGGTCTGCATACTTCACAAGAAAGAGTTACAGCTATTAAAGAATGTAGAACTCCTCAAAACATAAAAGAGCTTAAGTCATTTTTAGGAATGATTAACTTTTACTGTAAATTTATTCAAAATGCCTCATCGGTTTTAAAACCATTATATAATCTGCTAAAAAAAGATGTCAAATGGCACTGGACAGTAGATTGTACAAAAAGTTTTCAAAATGCAAAAGAATTATTATTATCTTCTACAGTTTTAACTCATTTTGATCCTTCTAAAAAAATAAAATTAACTGTCGATGCCTCTAAATTCGCATTAGGTGCTACACTAAGTCATCTTTTTGACAATAATCAGGAAAAGCCCATTGCTTTCGCGTCACGTCTTTTAAATAAAACAGAAATTAATTATTCGCAAATTGAAAAAGAAGCGTTAGCAATAATATTTGGTGTAAAAAAGTTTTTTCAATATATCTATAATCAAAAGTTTATATTAGTAACCGACCACAAGCCTTTGTTGGCTATTTTCGGTAATAAAAAGGGAATTCCCATTTTTGCAGCTAGCCGTATGCAACGCTGGGCACATATTTTGTCTGCGTTTACATTTGATATAAAATATGTTACTTCAGATAAAAATACAGCCGATTTTTTATCTAGAATTCCGTTAACAAATAATAACAGTAGTAGTCAGGAAGATAACACGTTATCATTAAATTCAAATTCAGATTTTTCTTATTTACACTTATTAAAAGATTCTGAATTGCCATTAAATTTTTCAAACGTAAAAAACGAAACACATAAAGATCCTATTTTAAATAAAGTATGTTTTTATATACGCTTTGGATGGCCAAATAGTTGCTCATCAGAAGAACTTAAACCTTATTTTAATAAAAGACAGGAATTAAGTATTGAGCAAGGATGCATATTGTGGGGATTAAGATTAGTTATTCCTCCCAAATTACGAAATTCTATTTTAAACGAGTTACATTCTACACACATGGGTATAATAAAAATGAAATCACTCGCTAGATCCTACGTTTGGTGGCCTTCAATGGATTCTCAAATCGAAATGATTGTAAAAAAATGCAGCTCTTGTGCAATATTCGCTAATAATGTACCAAAGGCACCATTAGAAGTGTGGGATTGGCCAAAAATTCCTTGGACACGCCTACACGCGGATTTTTTTGGTCCCATGTTTAATAAAAATTTCCTAGTGATTCAAGACGCTACGTCTAAGTGGATAGAGTGTTTTGAAGTTAGTAATTTAACGTCAACAAAAACGATACACATTTTTAGAGATCTTTTTGCTAGATACGGTCTTCCATTACAAATTTGTACCGATAACGCAACAACATTTGTATCGGAAGAATTTCAAACTTTTCTTTCAGAAAGTGGAATAAAACATTTGACAGGGGCTCCCTACTATCCCGCGACTAATGGGTTAGCAGAGAGCGCTGTGAAAATAATGAAAAATGCAATATTGAAAAGTAGACATGAAAATCCAAATATGGATATAAATTTAATTCTAAATAAGTTTCTATTTTTATATCGGAACACAGCTCACACTACGACAGGGGAAACGCCCGCTAAAATTTTATTCGGTCGGAATCTTAGGACGAAATTCGATTTATTGTTACCTTCTGTTTCTAATAGGGTTCAGAATAAACAAGATTCTCAAAAACAGTTTTATGGTTCCAACAAAGATAAATATTTTAATGAGGGTGATCGTGTTTACGCTAGAGATTTTAGGACTAAGACACCACAATGGTTACCAGGTAAAATACTTGAAGTACTTGGTAAAAGAACGTACTTAATTGTAACAGATTGTGGAATAAAATGGAAACGTCATATTAATCAATTGAAACAAAATTCTAATCATTCTTGTTCAAATAATAAAAATGATGTCTCCATTATTCCACGTTCGGAATTAGATAAGGATATTGATAATAATAATTGTAATAGAAGTGTTAATGAAGAGTGCGCGACAAGTAGTTTACAAGAAGTGAGAAATAGTGTAAATAAAGTGTTACGACGACGAAGTCAGTTAAAGCCTCCCGAAAGATTAATTGTCGGTTTAGACTGATGTATTTAAATTAAGTATATTTATTTGTAAATTAAGGGGGAAGGTGTAATATATGACGTTAACGTTCAAAACGATATCTTGCGCCTACTCTCTATTACTAATATATCGACTAAATATGAGCTAATTTTTTATACGAAACCGGTCAACACATTGTCACAAATATGCGATCTTTTTGAGTAGTATTAAAATAGATTTACACTGAAATTAGTGTGTTTTATTTGCTGAACATATTGGTTCATATTAATCAATATTTAATTATATATACTTGTACCATAGTACAGTATATAACACTAGTATTCACCTACTCCGTTTGTTCGCAGATATTTCTCAGATATTAAGTATTTAAATGATTTTCATTAACGATCTTTTTATTATGTTAGAGAGGTGTATTATTAGGGGTTAGGAAATATCTGCGGACCAACGGCGTAGGTAAAGACTGGTAATATGGGTTTCAATTTAAGATGGCGAAACAAAATGGCGGCCAAATAGATTTTTTAAATAATCAGCGTAAAAAAATCGTGTTCAATTAACTTTTGCAGAAAAGTTATAAGTGAAATGGGGTAAACTTGTACGATTTCAACATGACGTAGCTCAATAGAATTGTGTCGATATCAAAATTACATATCAAATTTATTTTAAATTACGACCCAAAGTCAAATGTGGCATAGGTAGAAAGAAAATGGTAAAAAATATTGGTAGGAATCCAATATGATCGAACAAAATGGCGCCCAATCAAAATGAAAAGACAACATATGTAACACATATATAATATGACTATGTACTTAACTAAGATGGGTCACACTTCATTATTTTTAACAAATGGAAAAAAATCATAACGAGAGAAGTTGCGGGTAAAGGGAATTTACCTATTTTTTTAAAAGCAAGAGTAGCTAAGGATATTGGGGGACATAAGCGAAATTTATAATTATCGAACAGGCGTAACAAAGAAATATAAATATATTGGCAATGCTGTCAGGTTACCGCATTTTACATGCGCAATCAGGTAAAAAAAAATCGAGCAAGTGTTACTTATTTTAAGAAAAATTCATTATAACACGCAGGTTGTTTTAAGAACAATTAGAAAATTTCATCATTGCTCATAAACCTTAAGACTACGAATTTATAACCTTTCACTAGAACCCACATAAAAAAGAATCACAGAAGCCTTCTTTTTTCCAAAAATATTTATGGTTTATAGTATATGAAATAAATGTGATAATTGAAATTACCAGTGTACATACACAATTCTAACACCAATTTTAGGGATAGGACAATTTTTAAAAGTTCCTCTCAGTAATTTCACACACACTTGACTTTTTTAGTCATCAGTATTGTTTTTGCCCTACCGGGAATTTATTCTGGCGGCGCCAAGGTCCTCAATGACTAATTTAGAGGCCAAAACCTAGGTTAAAATTTTAGAATCCAATTAAATGAACTTACAATTCAAACTTTTGGTTATTTATGGAAGGATAAGAGCGAGAAGAAAAAGTTTCGAATAAAAATTGTAGAACATATCCAATTTTGCCAGAGGTACTAATACTATACAAAAACCGCCATCTATACATATTATAGAATTATATTACAATGAATGGTAAAATTGAACTTCGTGCCAATAAAAATATCAAAAACAATGAATCACGATATTTTTATAATAGACAACAGTAGTATAGAAAGTCTATATTACGCCACAATTCTGAGGCTATCTAAATACATGGGGAATTAGCATTTCGCGGGACGTCAGCGAGGTCACGTTCCTGGGACCGGCCTCGGCGGTTGGGTTACGTGGTCACCGGGAGTAATTCGGGGTAACCGATGTACGCTCGAAGGTAGCCAACGCCTCTAGAGGTTAATGACACATAAATTGTTAGGTGGAAAGCCCCGCGAGGTGACGTTACGCTGGGATTACGGGAGTTATTTGGGGTAACCGATGTATGTTCAGGGGTAGCGGACGCATCCAGGGGTTAATCATACGTGTATTATATCCTTGTTGGAAAGCCCCGCGAAGTTAGGCTATTTCCGCTGGGTTACGGTTGTCATTCTATGAGTAACCTAGTGATTCATTATTAATTAAACGCATGGGGCTTTTGATTTTGGGGGCGGATGCCTTGTCAAGCAGGTAGTTTTTAATTTCAAGAAACAGTTAAAATCAATATTTAAAATAAGGCATTGGGTTTAATTTTCGTATATATTATAGATTCCTACATATAAATGACTAAGGATGTCTGCATATAATGAATGAAGTTTAATAATACTAATTAAATAACTAAGGATGCGTGCATATTAAACTGAACAAAGTTTAGAGAATAATGTGGTTAATTAGGAAAAAGCAGTGATTATAACATTTACAGTGCGTTGTAATAATAATTAACCCTCTAGCCAGCATTATATTGATTTTTTTTTTGGGTTGAAGGGTTTACTCATTTTTATATACCCTAGATTTTTTATAGGCAAATTATAGAATACTTAATCTTTATATCATATCACATATGTAGTGTAATAAATAAGTAAGTAACTTTTATTTAATTTTAAGTGTATTTTTCAGCTTTTTTAGAGCATTTAAATAAAAGCTTGTGTTTTATAAATGTTTTACTAGTAATTTTTTATTTCATCAGAAAATTTTATTTTAGAATGTTTAGAGTTTTATTTAATTTTAAGTTTATTTTTCAGCTTTTTTAGAGCATTTAAATAAAAGCTTGTGTTTTAAAAATGTTTTACTAGTAATTTTTTATTTCATCAGAAAATTTTATTTTAGAATGTTGAAAGAGTACTTACTCTCTGTTGTATACTACGATCACACCCCCTGCGTATCCTGAAAAATAAATATTATTTCCCATACAACACCCACTGGAGGTTGATTGAAACTTTTTTAAATTGTAAAACTTATTAATAATATGATTACTTAAAAAAGAGCTATTGTCTTTCAAGAATAAATTATTCAGCAAAAATCCAAATTATTTGGGAAACACATTACAGATTTTTAATTAAATTAAACTGATAAAACTTACAATTTCGTCAGGTTTTATCGAGACTGCGCTTTTTCTACCTCCGGGGTTTTTTCCTTTTCGAAATTTTACTTTATAGCAAAATATTCAAAAAATAGCATCTCACCGACATTATCCGTCACTAATTATATAAAAGCTATTGTTTTAACAGATCCAGTCAATTCTTATTGAACATCCAGAGAGTCAACATCGTTGTTTGTGTGATACGAAGCAATCATTTGCTGTATTCGTTGCTGTTCAACCTTCGAGTTACAAAATGTTTTTCTGTCAGTTTTGATCCAAGTCATTTTCTCAGAAGTAACATTTAGTTCAACATGGGGATTGTCGACCTAAAGACTTGCATTGTGAGTTTTGTAATGGTTGCTACAAGTCTGAGGGGAGCGTTAAAAGACATCAGAGGGATGGTTGCATTGGTAAAAAACGTAAAAGCAGTTCATGAATGTCAGCAGCTGAAGTCAAGAAAGCTAAATTGGAGCCTGCAGTGACTGTGCAAACTCGCTGTCAAGAGTGTCGTGTTGATATCCCCGATACAACATTTTCTATCTCATTTGCGAGCAACACAAGAACAACTGTGTAACTGAGTACGTAAACGGAGTTATGGTTGTAAAATCAGCGTTTAAATGTCGCTTGGTCACCTTCCGAGTGACTTCACCTGATTACAGCACTGACGTTAAGGAGTTCCTGAAAATTCTGCGAGAAAAAGTGATAGATATTTTAAAGAAGGAGCTATCAAAACATATATTTGTTAAGGTGAATATGGAGTTGTTTGGTGATTATTTTTTACCGTCAAAGGAATAACGTGAAGTTAAATCATTCAATGCCAAGAATGTTGTAGTTTTCAGCACCATGGATTTGGATGCTTTGTATGACTCCTTCATTGACATGCTGTCCGTGAAAGCGATCGAGTTTTGCGGAAAGGACAGCGGGTGGGCCCTTCAATCACTAAAAGTTGTAGAAGTGAACATTAACAAATATAACCCGCTACGAGCTTCATCATATATTCCATCACCAAAAGACATAGGTGTAAAATTAGCAGTTCTTAACATCCAGAATAACAATCAGACATGTTTTATGTGGAGTATACTGGCTGCTATTTATCCTATAAATTGGAAAAACCATGCTAATCTAGTAAACCATTATCAAATGTATGAGAATCAGTTAAATTTTACCGGGATTGAATTTCCTGTCAAACTCTCAAATATTAAAAAATTCGAAGAACTAAATAACATATCGGTAAATGTTTATGGTATAGAAAAAGTTTTCAATAACAATAAATATACGAATAGCATTGTTGGACCACTTTATTATAGATCTAGTGTAAAAGCGGTACATGTGAATTTGTTGTTAATAACCGATGACGTTGGTAACAGTCACTACTGCCTAATTAGAAATTTATCTCGGTTAGTATTATGTCAAATAAAAGTGCAGTGGTTTAAATCTTTTATGTAATGGTTGTTTAGTTAATTTTATATCTAGAGATAAACTTTCAAAGCATCAGCTGTATGATTGTAAACATATTACTGTCAAACTACCCACCGTCGAATCTCGAACAGATGGATACCGTTCATGGAAATAAGTTGAAATTTGAAAATTTCGAGAAAAACTTAAAGTTCCTTTTGTAGTGTATGCAGATTTTGAAACTCTTAAAACTATTTAACTATGGTGTAGATGTAATGAATTCCGAGAGCACGTATTCTCATATAACACATAAATTAGAACCATATTCATTTGCTTACTGTACTAAATGTAGTTATGAGTTTGTTCAATGTTTGGAAAAAGATTGTAAATATATTTATTATAGACATATAAAACCCGTTGTACCAATGATCCCTTTAACTGAACAAGAATTGCATGAATTTAATAACAGTAAATTTTGCCATATTTGTGAAAGACCGTTTCAGATAGATAATAAAAAATAATTAAAGATCACGATCGGTTGACTGGTAAATTTCGAGGTGCTGCACATTCTATTTGTAATTTGAATTTCAAAATCCCAAGTTTCGTCCCAGTTTTTTTCCACAATCTGTCATTTGATTCTCATTTATTCATACGTGAAATTGCGTTTAATAAGCCAAAAATTGATGCTATTGCCCAAAATAAGGAAAAGTATATATCTTTAAGGTGTATTTCCATATGACTATGTAGATTCGTTTTCTAAGCTGGATGAATGTTAGTTGCCTAGTCGCAAATCTTTTTATAATTCGCTAGAAAAAGAGAGTGTACTCGAAGATGATTATTTGCGTGCTTTAGAAGTATAGTCTTTGTTTGAATGCAGATTAGTCGGTAATTATTCTGATGTATATTTAAAATCAGACGTGCTCCTTCTGACTGATGACACAAGTATTCACCAGTCAGTCTTTGAGCTGGCTTAGTATGCAAAGAATTTGTTATTTAGAGCTAGATTTACTCACCGATATCGATGTTACGCTTTCTTCAAAAAGGAATTCGGGGTGGCGTGAGTCAATGCAGTACAAGAGCTGCATCTGCAAACAACCCCCTTCTTTCTACCTATGATTCGATAATTGATACATCATTTATTATGTATCTTGATGCTACAAATCTATATGGACTTGCGATGTCACAACATTTACCAACAGGAAACTTTAATTGGTTTTCAGAGGATGAAATCAAATATTTTAATTTAATGAATATAGTAAAAAATTCAAGCAGGGGGTATATTACTGAGGCAGATCTTGAATATCCACAACATTTACACGACAAACACAATGATCTACCATTCTGTCCTGAATCCACTGTACCACCTAACTCTGGCTCTGAAATTCTAAAAACTCATACTAAATTTGCGCTCAAAAACCCGCAATATATTTCATTACAATACAAGACAATGGAGAATGTTGGAAAAAGAGCTGATGTTAGATTAGTTACCCACTGGGAAAATCTTGGTAAAAAACTCGGTGCTGAGGCATTAACTTAACTCATATAGATTTGTTTAACACCTCAAATTATTCTCCAGAAAATCAACATAATACGCCGGTGAACCAATCAGTTCTGGGAAGAATGAAAAATGAATTCCCCAACGATACAATAATAAGTTTTTTTGGAACTGGTGCTAAAGCGTATTGTGTTGATGTTGGTGGACACGTTGAAAAGCGAGAAAGGAGTACCAACATGTGTGACTGATAAAAATGTATCCCTAGATAATTATAAAGAAGCAGTTGAAATCAGTGGTACAAAAGTATTTAGAAAAATATCAACATTTCGTTCTCGCAAACATGAGATGTTTAAAGAAATTAGAAACAAGGTGTCGCTCTCATATTCTGATGATAAACGATATCTTATCCCTGGCTCCTATAATACTTCAGCATGGGGGCATTATCAAATTTTCAATAATACCCAAGCCACTTAATATATTTTATTGTTCTACGTTTTTATATAAATTTACATGTATTGTAGTTAGCGCTAGTTCTTTACATATTAGTTGTTTGTAACTTGTATATTAAGTATTCTATAATTTACTTACAAAAACATCTAAGGTATATAAAAGTGAATAAACAAATTTCAAAATTTCTCTAGAGAGACGGATGAGTATATCCTACACGTCTTTATTATTATATGCGAAGTATAGCCATATTACTTAAAAAAATGTACTACAAATTTATTTGTAAAAAATATATAGCACAACACTAAAAGACTTCTGTGTGCCGAAGTTTGTTTAAATTTATAAACCACGCTTAATTAGCTAGATGTACTATCTACTTATTACTTGATTGTAACTTGCTGTATGTTAAATTTTTGTTTTTGTTTAAAATAATATGTCAAAAGAACATAAAACATTAATAAACACACTAAAAATATAAAATGACTGTAAATGATAATATAATCATTATCTTTTAGAATTTTATTTTTTAAGCGAGATATAAATGTATAATTTGTAAAAAAAGGTACTAAAAATATTTTTAATGAAAAAATATATAACACATGACACTGGTAGATTTTTTACATGTAAGAAGTCTGTTTTTTTAAGTTTATAATAATCCACACATGCTACGCTATATATGTATTAAATGTAAATTAGTTGATTGCAACTTGTCTAATAAAATTTCAATATTTTTTTTGCTTAAAATAAAATGTAACATAAAACGTTAATAAACACACTAAACAATATAAAATTATTGTATAGATATATTACATTTAAATTACATATATTACATTTCTATTTGTTTTATTTGCTACATATGTATTGTCTACATATTAGTTGATTGGAGTCTGTAACATATCAATTTTTTTTTTGAATACTTCGCTATAAAGTAAATTTTCGAAAGGGTATAAAACGCTAATAACCACACTAAAATATGAAATTACTGTGAATGATAGTGTGAGCATTATCTTTTGGGAATTTTATGTAGGTAAGATATAGCAGCATTGTAAAATCTATACTAAAATAATTTGTTGAAATAAACCACATTTTTTCAATTCCATTTGTTTTATTTCTAGTTGTAAGTATTAATATAATAGCATATAATCTCGAACCATAAAGTCTTGGCAAAATATGATAAAATTTTAAGTTTTATCAGTTTAATTTAATTAAAAATCTGTAATATGTTTCCCAAATAATTTGGATTTTTACTGAATAATTTATACTTGAAAGTCAATAGATCTTTTTTAAGTAATCATATTATTAATAAGTTTTACAATTTAAAAAAGTTTCATCAATTCAACCTCGGAGGTGTTGTAGGGGAAATAATATTTATATTTCAGGTTATGCAAGGGGTGGGAATACAACCAGTGATCAATAGCAGTGTGAAAAAACCTGTGGAGCTAGAAAGAGTGAAAAGTCTCTAAAAAATCTGACGAAATTGTAAGTTTTATCAGTTTAATTGAATTAAAAATCTGTAATGTGTCTCCCAAATAATTTGGATTTTTGCTGAATAATTTATACTTGAAAGTCAATAGCTCTTTTTTAAGTATTCATATTATTAATACATTTTACAATTTAAAAAAGTTTCAATCAATTCAACCTCGAAGGTGTTGTATGGGAAATAATATTTATTTTTCAGGTTATGCAAGGGGTGGGAATACAACCAGTGATCAATAGCAGTGTGAAAAAACCTCTGGAGGTAGAAAAAGCGAAGAGTATCGGTAAAATCTGCCGAAATTGTAAGTTTTATCAGTTTAATTTAATTAAAAATCTGTAATGTGTTTTCCAAATAATTTGGATTTTGTTGCATAATTTATTCTCGAAAGACAATAGCTCTTTTTAAGTAATCATATTATTAATAAGTTTTAAGATTTAAAAAAGTTTCAATCGATTCAACCTCGAGTGAGTGTTGTATGGGAAATAATATTTATTTTTCAGGTTACGCAAGGGGTAGTATACTACAGAGAGTAAGTACTCTTCCAACATTCTGAAATTAAACTTTCTGATGAAATAAAAAATTACTAGTAAAACATTTTTGAAAAACAAGATTTTATTTAAATGCTCTAAAAAAGCTGAAAAATAAACTCAAAATTATATAAAACTCATCAATTTATTATTCTACATATGTTATATGATATACAGATTAAGTATTCTATAATTTGCCTATAAAAAATCTAGGGTATATGAAAGTGAGTAAACCCCTCAAGTCAAAAAAAAATCTATATAAAGCTGGCTAGAGGGCTAATTAATAATACAACGCACTGTAATTGTTATAATCACTGATTTTTCCTAATTAACCACGTTATTCTCTAAACTTTGTTCAGTTTAATACGCACGCATCCTTAGTTATTTAAATATTATTAAACTTCATTCCTTATAGAGACATCCTTAGTTATTTATATGTAGGAATCTATAATAAATACGAAAATTAAACCCAATGCCTTATTTTAAATATTGATTTTAACCGCTTCTTGAAAGCAAAAACTACCTGCTCGACAACGCATCCGCCCCCAAAGTCCCCAGACAAATAATAAAAGAAAATTGGCTTACAGATATATATATATATATATATATATATATATATATATATATATATATATATATATATAAATCTATCAAACGTAAATATTAATTGATTTGTACTATATAATTTTTCAATTGCTAATTATGCATTTAATTAATAATTAATCACTAGGTTACTCATAGAATGACACCCATAACCCAGCGTAAATCGCGAACCTAACCTCGCGGGGCTTTCCAAGAAGGATATAATACACGTATCATTAACCCTTGGACTCGTCGGCTACCCCCAAACATACATCGGTTACCCCGAATAACTCCCGTAATCCCAGCGGAAATCGCGAACGTGATCTCGCGGGGCTAACAATTTATGTGTCATTAACCCCTAGACGCGTCGGCTACCTTCGAGCGTACATCGGTTACCCCGAATTACTCCCGGTGACCAGGTAACCTAACCGCCGAGGCCGTCCTCAGGAACGTGACCTAGCTGGCGTCCCGCGAAATGCTAATTCCCCATGTATTTAGATAGCCTCAGAATTGTGGCGTCATATAGACTTTCTATACTACTCACAACTTTTTTGCCTTAGTTCCCCTCCACCGCTATACACTTCAGTTATTAACAGAAGAAATGTTTTGTGCAAATAATAAAGATATTCTATTTTCAGCATTCATTAAGATTTATAATAATCGAAATAACCTGAATTTAGTAACACATATATAGCGTCTTTTCAAATATTTTTATAGGGCGCCGATTTGTCCCATATTCGATTCGTACCAATATTTTGCCAGTTTCTTCCTATGCCACACTTGATTTTTGGGGATAATTTAAAATAAATGGATAGTAGTTTTTCCGGCTGATTTTTAATCATTTTATTAGGCTGCCATTTTGTTTTGCTTTCATGAATTAGTATCAAAATGTTATCAGTTCTTTTCTATATAACACTGTATCTGTATGTACTGTAGGCACTTAGGTATTAAATTATATTTTAAGTATTTAATAAATACTAAATACATAAAAGTACTTTAAATATTTAGATATATTTTAAGTACTAACTAGAGGTACTTAAAACTAAATAAAAGCATTGAGTTGCTATTCATACTTAAAGATTCTTTTGAAAGTAAATTACCGAACATTTTAAGTACTTTTGCAAAATACCGGTACTTAATATTGCAAGTAGATTTTTGAAATCAAGTTGCCGAGTACTTATCACACCTCTGCTTGTGGAAGCCGAATCATTTATATTTGTTTTTTCATTAAATTATTTATTATTTTTTCAGATGCATTATATGCTGATTTTTGAGATATTAAACTTATCAAAATTTGTATTTTTCTAAATAAGCGCACCTCTGAGATTTTATAACGAAAAATATGTAAAACGAAGCCATCTTATATCTAGAGTGGGGATAAAGTAAAGCATAATAATTAATTTGGATTCCTGGAGTTATTAATATAAAAAATAGACGTTATATTTATACCTTATTTATATGTTTTACATAAATCTAGGTTACTGTTAAAACTATTTAAAGCTTCTTTATATCTTTTACATAAACATTGACGTATTATCCTAGTGGTGATGCCGTAGAAGTAGGTCTGGTACTGCAGTCAACATTGTTCGGAAAATCACAAGCTATTAAGTCGGCGTTGTAATAAAGTCCATCAGCACAGAACAGGTGAATCGGGGTGCCATTCGAACATTCGTAGAAAGCTGCACAATTATCTGGATCTTCATAAAAAACCGGTTGTCCAGTTGGATCTTTAGCTGGGCATACTACAAAATATAAAATATATACGTAAAATGAGTTTATACCAAAATTCCTCCAATGGAAAAAATATATTTAAATCCAATAAAAATTCTTAAACTACGCTTCTTAATATTTAATTTGGTTTTTCGACATTTAGATCAAACACTAATACAGAACTTTCTTTTCTATATTAGAGACGTCATAGATCAAGGCAAGAAATAAGTTAAGAACTGATCTCATTAAATTAGAACTTTAAATTAAGGTAAATTATATCTTTGAAATATACCTAAATTTTTATGACTAGGTTCTTTCTCACCAAAACTTTCTACCCCTAACCAAATCTTAGGTTAAATATTGGTTTTAAAAAAAAGTAGGTAGATAAATTATTTAATTCATTTAACTTTATGTTACTACTCTTTTAGCTATACCCGTTTCTTAACCTAGTGTTCCTATTTTATATTATTTGTTTTGTTTTTCTTAGGTTTAGCTTAGTATCTATTATTTTCGCTTAGTTTATAATATCTATTTTTTAAACTACATTCAAATAAGTAGTTAAATATTTTCTCTATTTGATTAAATTTTGTTGTTGCTGGGATAAGTAGGTGTAATGTATCTTTATCTAAATCTTAGTCAGTAAGGCATTATTTTAATTTTTGTAAATTTAATTTATTGTTCTAATAAAAAATGCTGCCTGCAGATTTGTACTTTTATTATATGCGTTTACTTGGCTGCTTTTTGAATTTTTAAACTCTGTCTTGAATTTTTGACAACTCAGATATGAAAAATCACAATTTTGAATTAGTAACCTTACTGATATGTACGTTCCGCGTGTGTCACTATAAATGAACTCTTTTTTCGTGATTTTCCTTTAATCCATCAGAAAAAAAAGTTCAACACAAATGTTGTATGGTGGTAAAGAACCTTATTATTATTATAATAACGACCATGACGGTAATATCACGTTCTCTATAAAGTAATCGTGTAGTGCGAAAGCACGTGCGTATTTGGAGAAAGGATCTACGACTTCTCGCTTATAGTACAGGGCATGGAGTCATGAAAGCAACAATGGTGTGATGTGACGGCTCAATACATATTCTTAAAATTGAGGCCTATCAAAACAAAAAAAAATCATTTAGATTTTTTGCTCATTTTTTATGTACAAAATAATTTATGTATTTTGATGTCAAGGGAGCCTCTTTTGTCGACTATATCAAACATTGAGAGTTATTTTTTAAAAATAAGTATTGAAACTGAATATTAATTATTTTCGACATATTTTCTTATTGAGACACAGGTTAAAACTGGGTTCCTTTTATATTTGAACAATCGGTCGAACAAGTACAGAATTACGTACTGGTTTACGCTTTTTGCAAGATAATTATTTACATGCATAATGTTTGTTTCCAATTTGGTTGAGGTCAGTGGACGAGAAGGGATTGTGATTGGTAACAACTGGCATTTTCGATACGAATTAAACGATACGTTTCAATTTTGCAGCAAAAATAGGTCACATAGGTGTAGATCTTTAACACTTTTTAAATTTAGAAAAGTTTATATTTATATTTTAAACGCGTAAATCGATTTCAATCAATATGTTATTATATGTATTTTCGGAGTCACTAATGGGGCGTTAATAATTTATTTTTAGGAGTATATATTTTTTAAAATCATATTCTCAAAAAACGTTTACTGATCTGATCCAAACAGATTAAAACCACTAATTATCACCATGGTCACATATATAGATTTAATTTTAATATAAAATAGGAATTGAAAAAAAATATATAAAATAGCAAGCTAATTTTAAAATAGTCTTAATAAAATATAGCATTGAAGTTTCTCCGCGTAAATATGTGCAAAATGAACTTTGTTTATTTTTAAAAAATTATTTAGGCTTACATCGAAACAAAATGAGGCAGCGAGGTAACTATTTTTTTTGTATCTTCATAATAACTTGTGCTTAAAAAATATATATTTTTATTCTTATTTTATTTTATACCATTCAGTTCTTATTAAAACCTTGTAATAACCTAATTATATTTTATATTCAGAAACTAAAGATAGTGGAATATCTTCTGATTTAAATCTAATTATAAGATGTAATTCTATATTCTAAATCTTAGAAATAAATCCAATTATTCCCAGATCATCCTGTTCTATTTCGGTCACATATATTTTATAGTCTGTTTGTCTCAAATAATCACGTTTTATATTTAGATATCATTAGTAAATACAATAAATATATACACTACCCTTATTAAATATTCTTATTTGAATAATAACAAATGCCAGAAAATAATAAAGCCAAAGAGCTACAGCTATTTGCCAATAAAACAATATTACAGTAATTAGGTACTAAAGATCTTAATCTTAAGAAAAGCCTATAATTACCTCTCCTAAATATCTTGTAGATAAAATACCCTGGAGTTTGTCTACCTTTTGGGTATGAGAACTAAGAAAGTTAGATGTTAAAAGAAATATTTGTAAGTTAGGCAGTTGAAGAAGACTCGTTTGTCATTTTATTATATAAATTACAGGTTTATTAACACAGAAAAAAATGTTTAAATTCAAGAAATGTGTGTGTTATATTTGCGCTCGTGAACCCAAATCTATAACATTTGTAACAGCGTTTACAACGTTGATACCAGTGGTGGTTATCAACGTACAGTGACGGTATACCAACTGAAATATAGGCAACAGCAGTAAAATCCTTTAAATATTTAGACTAGCATCGAAATTAAACATTCAT
Source organism: Kuschelorhynchus macadamiae (assembly GCA_030620095.1). Taxonomy (NCBI): domain Eukaryota; kingdom Metazoa; phylum Arthropoda; class Insecta; order Coleoptera; family Curculionidae; genus Kuschelorhynchus; species Kuschelorhynchus macadamiae. Next base: position 593,323 of record JAUTXW010004335.1, read on the forward strand.
ATGGAGATATTTTTTATGGAATTTTTTTTATCTTAATATTGGATTTAAACTTTTTTCGACACTATACAAACATTTATGTTCCAAATGATAAATGAATTTGGTAAGTTAAGTGAATATAAATTAGATAACCAGATCTGATTCAAGTCAACTTGCTGACGTATAACTGACGAACTAACTAGAAAACTTAAAAAAAAGCCTATAAAAATACATGTCCTGCATATATCAATTTGAAGGAAAGTATGCAATAATATCTTCAGGCCAAAAAATTTGGAGAGCAATAGATGTAGATTATTGATATTTTTGTGGGTACACATTTTAAAAAAGCGACTAAGAAAGGTAAATACCTAAATTGTGGAAGCTGTTAGCGTACTATAAGTTAAAGTTCTCTGTTATTTTTTATATTATTCTAAATATTCCTTGGAGCCGTACATACCTGGATCAGCGTAAGACATCCAGATAATGGAAGCAATACTAATAATGCTAATAATACGTTTGCAAACCATTTTTACGTTTCGAACGGTTGCACAGTCAGACAAGTTTCTGAAAAAACTCTTTAAAAAAAAACCTTTTATAGCTAACGCTATATGATCCTGAGACAAAAGATCTTATCGGTAATTTTTGCAATCAATGCAGCTTTGATACCTACACTTGATCTTGACCAAAAATGACTAACAGTTTCAAGTGGGCTTGAAACAGATTTGGTCTCTCGAGTGGCACTCGGATTTCTCTTGTATACTGAGAATTAATCATATTTAACGCCCATTTGGGGAAAAAACCTTAGTTTCTACATGTAGTCAAAATAATTTTATTTTTATCCGTAATAATGATTCGTTACGAATTAAATTCGTTGTACCCTTAATATATACACAAGCGCCGTTAGCCTTAAGAAACTATAAAATAGCTCCTAATTGTGTATAAAGATGTCATAAATCACTAGCAACTGATCTCGAAACAGGTTCCTGTTTGTTGCGTTAAAGGAGATTCGTAGAGTAGAAGAAAATTGACAATGACTGCAGCTGGTCTAGTCATTTTCGGACCTACTCTCACTTACAGGGGCGTGCGGTGAAATTTTAAGAAAGGGAAGCAATTTTTAGAAACTTACCTATTTGTAATGTAATTCAATTCTTCGATCATTTTTTGCAAATTCGTCAATGACGTCATCATAAAAACGTCGATGCTCCGACATATTTTGGAGAAGTTTATTTTCAATGGACAACAGCGATGTATGCGAAAGTCTCTCCTGCCCCGTTGAATTTCTCACGAAATTTTTTATACGTTTAAGTGTTGAAAAATTGCGTTCTACTGATGAACTTGTGGCAGGTATTATTAATACTAATTCACATAATTTCGACACTTCGGTTTAGGCATCTTCCAGCTCCTTGTCTTTTAAAAATTGCATTAGTCCCTTAGCGTTATTTTTTGCATTAATGTCATCAGTTTCGTAAATCACCTTTAGTTTAGATCGCAGTAACACTCGGTCGAAGAACTGGCGATAATGAAGAAGAAGAGATTTAAACGCATCTTCTGGAAAAGTTTTTCCTTTAAATGCATCAAAATTCGAGGAATTTAAAATCATTTAAACCGTTAAATCTATAGTTTATTTGTTGCTGAATTTGATCGATTATTTGATAAAAGAGGCGTCTGTATGATGTTTGAACATCTCCCACCTTGTCTGTTCGAAGATGCATGGCTTGTGGCTCTACATTTAACGTCATCGTTTTCTCCCAAAATAGGTCACAGTCATCTCTTTTTTGGCTTAACATGGACTTAAAATCATCCACTTTTTTTAGGCAAAAAGCAATATCATTTGTTTTAGTTTGTAATATATTAAAAACATTGTCCGAGAATGGAAATAATTCTAAAAATATGTTCAACAAATAATTAAAATTAAAATCTCGTTTCAAACAGTCCAAAAACCCCCTCGAACTATTTATTGCTTCTGAGTCAAACGTTTTAATATTTTCTATTAGGTATATTCTCAAATAGTTCAATCAGTGATTCACGATTTTCAGATACTGTTAACACAAGTCTTCCATTATAGTTACACCTAGTAGGAGCTACTTTGGGCAATCGTGTGGACAATGGAGTCCAAAGCTTGTGTACGTTTTCTTGACTCGGAAAAAAAGCAGACATGCCACTTAACGTAAAGAAAAATACTTTACACTCTTTAATGTGATTGATGGACTGGGATAAAACTAAATTTAATTTATGAGCAAAACAATGGACAAACATAGCACTTGGGAAAGTTTCTCGAACTTTAGCTTGCAGACCCCCTAATTGTGCAGCCATCACTGCAGCTCCATCATAGCTTTGAACGACTAATTTTTTCTCTCTATTAACCAGTTTTATTCCAGAGACCTTTTTCATTTTCAAAAAGTAAACATGACCAACAAAATAATTTACTTATATTTTCACACCCTGCTAGCCATTTAAATTGTTCGTATTGTTTTTCCAGGTAAAACTGTCTATACAGTTTTTCATGTTTGTGGTTAAATGGTTCATAGGCGGTTTTGCCCTTCCTCTGGAAATTATTTGAAGCTTATCAGCGAAGTTTAATGTTGAATATCCCTTTAGTATTAAGACACACTCCACACATTAACACACACTCTTCTTACTAAATTCTCCAACATTTTCAACGTTATTACCGACAGCAGAAGTTGCCGGTATTTGCATATCCACGTCCGTATTATTGTCTTTCGTATCGCACCATGCACGACGCGACGTACGTATCACACAACACACGGATAGCCAGTCAAACAAAGAATCTACTCCAACGATAGCTTCGGCCCTCGCTTAAAGCACGCGACTGAAATGCAAAAACTGCAAACAGCCGGTGGAAAGTTCAATAACCTCTGGCTCGATTCACAGGAAATCAAGCATACAGGACTTTAACAAATCTTTAAATTAAATACCTACAATAGAATACAACATTTTGAGATGGAACTATACGTAGGTAGCAAGAGAGATCCTAAGATACAGCAAGGAGACGGCTGCAGTGACCTATCTGGCAATGACGAGGAGAAACCAGCGATTTGCAACAGGACACTATCAGCAACAATGCTCGTTTACAATATAATCCAGGTGACACGACCATTCTCTTTAAAGAGGTTTTGAACAAGAATATGAGACAATATCACATTTACTATGGTATAAGTGTCTGTAAGTAGCAATGTATATTTTCTAATACGCTAGATTAAATGTGAATACGTTACTTAAAAAAAGAGCAATATTTTTTAGAAATAAAGATATGTCAACAAAAGACGGACTATTTATGAACACAAAATATATTGGGTGCTTGTTTTAAAATAATAATTTGCGAGTTTATTTTTGACATTTAGAAGCCAATCAGATTTGATAACAAATTATCCAAATTCGTGTTTTGAGTGACGATTGTAGCCCAAAAACAACAAACTTTAATTCCTAGTAGTAGGACCTAAAGTAAGACAAATTGGCTCAATTAAGCAAGCAACAACTTTTGTGAATTATTGTGAATATATTTTTTCAAAGTCCGCATTGACCAAGGTGTGGTAATGCTGATTTTGCCAAACTTGTTATATAGAGAAATCAAAAAAAGAGAAGCTACAACACATTCAAAATATGTTTATGTTCAGTAGTTCTATTTTAAAAACCAATACTTAAACTCTCTGAAATGTGTACTTTGTGTAAAAATATTTTTGGGATTTAATTTTGCACACCAATTTTTTTCATAATACAAAAAATTAGATAAAAAAATATGTTTTTGTATTTGTTATCTGTTTTTCTTGTAAACTGAAAAAAATGTAGTTCTGTATGATCTTAAGCGACTGATAAGAGATCAATATCTATTTAGAAATAATGAAAATTAAAATCATCCGGTGTTTGCGTTCTGGTGACAGTGATTGAATGCCCATATGAGTCAAACAAGGTGGTGTCAAAAGCAGAATAAAGACTTTTATCATAGATACTAATAAAGATAAGGCATGATTAATACGAAACACCTATTTGTGATGTCTTGGACAAAAAATTTCTACACAAAAGGAGACGTCTCGCCATACTATATCTTAGTAAATTTGTATATCTAACGAATTAATGATATTTGATTTCGACCAAGTGCAGGTTTTATATTGGCAATAAACTATCTATTTACTTGATTAATCAACAACAGTCGAATTCACTGGACGTATTTAAAAAGATTATTTTTTGCTACTTCGTAATAAAAGAATAAAAACATTTAGTTATAAATTAAATTGAGAACATATACTAAAAAAATAATTAGAGGTAAATTAATTATTATAGAAATCAATAAACCCGACTTTTGGAACTGAGTTTGAAAAATAATCTGACTAGTTGATTGAAAAAAACAATATATTTATTATTTTATGTGAAACCTGTAAATTGTATTTTTTTTGTAAAAATAGTTTCATGAATGCCAACCTGTTTGCGTAAAATCCCATTTCATCTATTGTGAGATTACTTCAAACCCATTTGTAGAAATTAGGTTTATCATATATGCAACTAATTAACCCGTTCTTTAAATTTCAGTCTGGAGAAAGACAAAGAGTGTGCATCGTTCAGAGATAATACTGTCGTTTTTATTTTGATTTATTTAATTTTTTAAATCTAGTATTATAAACAATGTATCTTCAACCAATTTACTTTTACAAATAAAACTTTAAAAATATATTAAACATTTCTAAGAACTTAATTAAAACTAGATCTCAGTCCATGAACGGATTTTTTTATATAATTTAACAACAGGGTCAAATGAAATATATGTAATTTTTTATCTGCATATCTTTTTACAAAAATTATGCGTCTGCTTGTGATTGCGTGATGGCTTCATGTTATCTAATTTTTTTCATTGCTTGTAAATATATTCGTAATAATATTTCACATGTTTTGGCACTTGGATATCCAAACACAGACATAACAAAAAAAATATAAATATATTGTCATATAGTTACCAGATTACTGTCTTTTACATGCGCAATCAGGCTTAAGAAGTTATAATTTAACCATCACTTATTCTGCAAAAAAAAGTTCGAGCAAGTGTTACCAATTTTAATCAAAATTTATTAGAAAATATAGATTTTTTAAGCTATAAATTTACAGTTTTACGTATGGTTACGAATTTTTAACCTTTCGCTAGAACATGCTTAAAAAAAGGATCACAGAAGCTCTTTTTTCAGAAAAATATTTATAGCTTATAGTGTATAAAATAAATGTGATAATTGAAACTACCAGTGTTCATACACAGTTCTAACACCAATAATTAAAATTACTTGATGTCCTTTTTATATACAAGTTATTAAAAATTTGTCAAAAATGACATTCAGCTTTTTTGACGCCTATTTTGTTATTAACAATTATATAAGAGTGCGGCAATATAATTGTTAACACTTCCATAACTCTAAATTTGGTTTTTTCAAAAACTAGTGTAAATGATAAGAAGAGAAATAAATTTACAAATCGAATCTAACGTGATATTTCTCGGTCTCGCATAATTCACGTCACGTCTAACGGGGTTTTCAGTGAGTTGAGTGTAGGAGTCTTAGATACAATGCAATTCTTTTAGGAAATTGACTTATCTAATTGTGGCTAAATGGCTGCCGAAACGTATTTGTAAAAACAGTTTTTTTTATATCTACAAGCAGGCAACGAAGGCCGAAGGCCTAAGTACTGGGTATTGTGGTTGCTTTAAGTGAAGACAAGCAAAGTTTTTTAATGCGTGATTTAGAGACTTGCAGACTAGAAGAATTCATTATTCATTAGGAGAATTTTACCTTGTGCTTGGTTCGTAGGGCGAAAAAGAACTACGTTATTGAAATAGTTACCGAAAATAATGTCAAAAAGACCTAGAAAACTCTCTCGGACTTGAATATTAAAACAGCTAGAACGTCTGAAATACCTAATTTTTTAATAAACATGGAAGACATTAACAATTACTTTGTCTCGACGTTTAATGATGGGAAATGCGATAGTTGAGTTGGTATCTTTCTATAATAACAGAGCACCACACTCCCAAGATCAATTTACATTCAGTCTGGTAATCACCAAAAAAATTCATGACGTTTTGCATAGTATTAAATCCAATGCTTCGGGCTTTGACCTAATATCGCTACAAATGTTTTATTGCAGTCCATTTCTTGATCAGTACATCGCGCATTGGGTAAATTGTTGTTTGGAGGCTGGATATTTCCCCGGTAGTTGGAGGTAGTCGATTGTTAGGCCTATCCCTAAAGGCGATGCACCTGAATCATATTCCGATCTTTGCCCAATCAGTCTCCTACTAGTCCTATCCATGGTTCTGGAGAGGGTTGTCTTCAAACAAGTAAACTTGTAAGTTAATAGAGCAAATATTCTTCCTGAAAGACAATCCGGATTCCGAAAGGGTCACAGTACTGCGGCAATCATCTCCAGTGTCGTGGATGATATTGTTAGGGCCTTGGATACAGGAAAAGTATGTATTGTGGTGTTGCTTGACTTCTCTAAGGCTTTCGATACCATAAAGCATTCGCTTATGTGCTTTAAACTTAAACACTATGGATTCACGGAGAAAGCAATGAACTTTTTTCAATCGTATATTCAGGGGAGACGTCAGCGGTTTGTAGTGGGAGACAATAGCTCATCCCTTCGATCTGTCTTCTCAGGAGTGCCTCAGGGGTCCATCCTTGGTCCTCTTCTATTTATAGTGTACAT